>OZ019980.1:4542007-4958362 GCA_963970395.1 Ephialtes manifestator
AAAGTAGAACTTTGCAAAGTGCTTCCTCATTATTTTTCGCTTTTTGCAAAGCTTCCTCAATGAGGAAGCCAAAATCGATTAACATACTTCCTCATAGAGGTGGCTTTGTAAAAAGCGAAAAATAATGAGGAAGCAATTTGCAAAATTCTACGTTTTTCGCTAACCATCGTATCTTGAAAATGTGGTTAAAGTTTTCATTCGCTTGTTATAGTTATCAATACCAATTTTTTCCTCGCTGTAAAAATTCCCTGTTGCAAACATACCATCGCAACCTTTGAGACGATTTAAATCAGTTGCAAGGTACTGGGTGTCGATTTCTCCACAAGTTTCCCATGACTCGTGATGGGATTTATAAAACGTACGGTAATAGAGGCCTTATGGGATCCGGAAAAGGGTGCCCAAGTTTAGTTGCCCGTCATCCTAAGTTCATATTTCCTTTCCTTAATACAAGATCGCCGAAAACCGGGGATATCTAAAGCGAATAGTAGCACTCCACAATGAGAGAGGCACAATGTGTAAAATAGAGCGAGGGATCGCGAGAAGATTCCAACTGAGTTTACATGTGCATCAAGAAAATTAATATTTATTACTGTCTCGTTACACCTTTTTTAAGATGATTAATCGAAGTGAAAATTTTCGCGTTATATGCTCTAGTCATCCTTGATGTAAAGGAAAGCAAGTAAAATAAAAATGGCACAAAATAAACATTCCTGATGAAATTACGAAATATGCAATATGGGATACATTTTTTTCGCACTGCTTAAATATTCTATACCAACTTTACCGATTTTCCAGTGAGATCTACAAGCATGCCTGTGACTTTCGTAGAAGTTGAATCACAATCAAAAGTATCTCACGAGATGCAAAAGAGAAATAGAATTTGAAATGTCACTACTACTGCATTAAAAAAACTCTCATCCATTTTTCTTGTGCGATTGTAAGACGGCTCCTGATGAAACTGAAGTAACTCACGAAAATTATTTAAACTAAGGTATCTCAGTATTCAATTCCGAACTGACTTATCTCACGATTCAGATATAATGATATTTTAGATAAGTTACTTTGTTTGTGAACCGTGAGATGAGTCAGTTTGGAATTAAACGCTGAGTTACCTCAGTTTAAATAACTTCCGTCCACGGAAAAAAAGACAGATAATTACTGGTTAGACCAACCAAGTAATTTGTTAGGCTATCAATTTCTTGGTTGGTTCTAACCAAGCTTTTTTGCGTGTGAGTCACTTCAGTTTGATTAGAAGCCATCGATAAAATGCAATTGGACATAAACAGTATAAACTCTATATACAATATATATTTAATTTATATATAAGACCAACCGCAAAATTGGGGTTATGTATAAGTTGTAAGTAGATTGCATATAGAGCATATGTAAATAATATATTCCCAATTCAATATATTTTGCTTCCTCATAGAAGAAGCTATGTTTTCATGAAATAGTATATTACGATCCTAGGCCAGAAAATTGGATTTCCTGGAATAACATACAAGAGGAAAATGTCTGATAATAAGATAATACTTAGAAAAAAATAATTTTTGTTTTCCTCTAGCCACTGCCCAGTCTAGTCAGTGCCCACCCAGGTCGATATCTCGTTGGCTTGCGGGGTCAAGGTAGATATCTCGATGGTTTCTTGTATCCAGGTCGATATCTCCACGGATTCCAGTGACCAGTTGGATATCTCCATAGTTTCCGATATCGGGCTATATTTTTCAACAGTTTTGACAGCTGGACACAGAAAGCCATGGAGATATCGACCTGGACACCGAAAGCCATGGAGATATCGACCTGGACACCAAAAGCCATGGAGATATCAATCTGGACACCGAAAGCCATGGAGATATCGACCTGGACACCGAAAGCCATGGAGATATCGACCGGGACACCGGTAGTCATGTCGATATCGACCTGGAGCATGAAAACTAATAAAACGGTGCAATAGTCTTTACTATTACTCAGTCAAATAGATCACACTTAAGACTCTTTACTTTTGGAAAGATGTTCAATACTGTTTTAATACTTTCTTTACTTGAGCGAAATATTATTCGGTATGTCTTATTCCACTAGGCCAGCCTTGGCATACTACAATTCAAGACACTTAATATTTCGGAAATACTGTTTTCATCCTTCCATTTTTGCGCGGATTTGTGAAATGCGAAAAATAATGAGGAAGCAATGTGCAAGGTTCTACTTTACATCCTTGTTTTTTATATACTCTATATTTAATTTTTTACTTGGGATATATGCCGTTATGAGATATAACTGAGAAGGTCGGGCAAAAATATAACTGAATTGACAGAGCTCCATATCGTCGGTAAAATATGAAAAAGAATAAAAATATCTCGAGAGTATTGTTCACATAGACTATATTGTTCAAGGCCATGGCGAAGAAAATGCGCTTATATTCTTATATTCTTATAGAGATTTCCGTGCCGAGTGGCCGGCCATCGAGATTTCTAACGTTTCACGGACAAATCATTTGCCGTTTCGTGATATTCTCACGGCTGAAATGCGTCGGACGTTCAAGCGGTTCTTGAAGTGCTGCTCGCTGAATGCTCTGCTGTTCATGTAGCGGGTGCAGAATCCGTGTGTCTGATTCACTGTGGTTAACAAACCGTGGGGTATCCATATACCGGCTATACGCCTAGGCCTCTTACGCGCGTGTCAAAACACAAAATAGCTCTTTCGGGTGCCTCGAGCGTGCAACGGGGAAGCTAGGCTCACTTTGTGCTATATAGCGGCCACTAGTCGGCGCATAACTCCGAAATTACCGAATGATCTACGCTAGGATGATCCTCGTCGTGTGCGCACGGTATGGCTGCTGCTGCTGCTTCTGCTACTGCTTCTCGTTATTGTTGCGAACAATACCCGGGGAAACAACAAATCCTATCCCCAACAAAAGGCCATCTACATCGCCACCATTATTATTCTCATCTCTAAATCGAGTCTCTCGTACGCAGCGAGTTCGTAACTTTCTAGTGACGAGATACACAAACTTATTATCTCCATGAAAAATAAATGTATCAGACGTATTATATCAATTTTTGCTGGTTATGCGGACTCTGACGTCCTAGTATTTAAAAAATATTTTACGTTTATTATATAGTAATATAGAATATTTATTGTAGAACATATTAAATTTTTTATACTCCATATGTATTCTATAAAAGACATCTACTGGAAATTACTGTAAAAAAATCTACTAGTTTAATGAACTAGAACTGGAAGTTCTTATGCATAAACTAGTATACTAATGTGCAAGTGCGGTGTAAAATTAACAACTTCAAAATTTGAGATTTTGCTCAAAATTTGACAGAATTTCCGTTATTAAATCCACTAAATACACCAAAAATTGCGCAATGATCAATTCATACCTTCATAATGTGAACATGTGAATTGTGTATGATTCAGAAAATAACCGAGCCGTACACTGTGAAGATATCAATTTGCCATCGTATTGATTTTTTCGTAATTTTTTAACATTATAACGGAAATTCTGTGAAATTTTGAGTAAAATAAAAATGGTCCCTCACAACGAAAAAAAAAGATATGGCATTATTTTGCCAAAAAATGCCTGAAAATTTATCCAGGTTAATTTGCAAACATTTTTTTCAAAAAGTAGACGCTAAACCCTACATTTTATCCCGGAACATTTTTGCTGTGTCATAGACAGTTTTAAATCGGCAGCGAACGGAAAAAAAAATAAAAATAAAAAAAGCGTATTTTATTGTGGAAAAACTATGCGGATCAAAAATCTGAAATAACTTCTATGTGTTCGGGGAATTCTAAATACTGTGGAAAAAAATTATGAACCCACTTTATGAACATTGAAAATCAGGGTGGCCCGCTTCATATGGAATGCCTCATATACCTAAATTGTGTGCTTACGACTGATTGGCGATGCCAGGTCCATAAAGTATGCAAGCGAAGTATTTCGAATTCTGCTTTAAAAATTTGAGAGGATGTTTTTGACCGTATATACTAATGGATAAGACAAAAAAATCGATTTTTTTTCACACTGGAAAGATCCCTTAAAGCCATTTCGTTATATTTTGTCACATTTTTTTAAGTACTTGTACTTTTTTCGATTTTATTTAGCGATATATTTTTGTTATAGCTGAATTATGTACTTTACATTATATTTAAGATAAAATGCTTAGGTAAAAATATTTGAACACAAGGAAAATGCATTTAGATAAACAACTGAATTTAGAACAGTGGTTGACTCTATCTGAAAGTAATAAGAGCAAACAATTTCTGCCTGGAATAGTCGAACAGCATTCTACGAAACCTTAGGTCTAATGCCCCATATGGAATGCCCCATAAATTTATCGGTGACTTAAGAAAAAAGAACGATATACTTGGGTGAAACGCGTTGCTTCGCTCGACTTCTTGTCGACTTTGAGATCAAACTTTACCTCTTACCGACATAAAAGTTTGCGCTTTGACGCGAAAAGCCGATAGCTTACGAAGCTTTCGGCTTTCGTCTATTTCCCGATGTACTTATTGAATCATCTTGTGCGGGGCTTCGCCGTCGTAGCAGTCAAAAAGGGAAAAGAAGCATTAAGAAACGAGTTTTCGATTCGTTTTTTTTCCTCCATTTTTCAAACATACAAAAGCCCGCGTGTCCAACTGTCACAAGAAGAAAAAAATAATCAAAGTTGTTCCCCTCTCTCCTATAATTTTATCGTGTATACTATATTGGAGATGTCTAAGTTTCTTGCGACGGAGAGTCGTGGATTATCGAACTTTGAAGTTTTCGGAGCTCCCGTAGAATAAAACGACCGAGTTAAGGGTACATAGTGTGTGACGAAGCATCTTACTGTACCGGAATACGAGATCCGATAGTTTTGATAAGATAAAATACTCAAGAGTATTGCAGGAGGTATATCGAAGACTAAACTGTAAAATGGAGTATAGAGTAGAAGGATCGATCAGTTCAGAAGACAATACGCATTTCCCTAGCGAACATAAAAAAGGTTGTCTATCGGTGAGTGGCCTTTTCAGCAGTCAGGAGATGCGTCCCGCGAGATCGTTGACAGAAGGAAGATCGATGTCAAGATCTCGATATCTTTGTTGTTGACAATAAAGCAACCGCGTTCCGCGAGGAGCTTCGAGAGAAAGGATATTCGCGACTCCCCCGGCTCTCTACCTGTATTCTCTTTTGCTCGTTTCCAGCTTTGGAAGCCTTTCCACTCAGCGATATATCGTTGTTCGCCTTATTCTTCGGATTTTTTCTACTCCATCCTATATCGAAACTACGTGACCCGTATACACACGAGTTTCGGAATTATTTGTACCAAGTGCGTGCGAGCAAAGAGTTCGAAAATCGTATTTACCATTCCCATGATTATTTCTGGCTCCTTCGCCCGCGCTCCTTTACGACTGACCGATGGCGTGGGTTGCCCAGACTCAATGGGATCTCTGCCTCTCTTTGTATTCCTGAGACGCGCACGGCTCAGCTTTATTCAGAATGCACTTTTCTCCCGAAGCGGTGAAATGATCCGAACTAATTTGTCGAAAACCGGAGCTATTCTCAATAGGGGTTAGGGAAAGGAGTAAAACGTAGCTTTTCTACCTCATATTGTACACACGGCAAAACGTTATACATGACCCTTTTTTTAAAACTAAAGTGGCCAAGGGCCATGTTTAGGCCCCTTGTCAGGGCGTTGTTTAGGTACAGATTCAATCTTTCCCCTTTATATGAATAAAGACATATGGATCACGCAATCCAAATAATGAAAAAAAAAAATGGGCAATCCAGATTTAACGATTTGATCTATTTTTTGACGCATATTTACAAAAATCAGATCATTCTTCTAGGTTTTCATAAGGTTTCACTTATTTCCGCAAGGTACACTTTTGTTGTTTCAGTAATACTGCAGCTAAGTGTAATTTTTAAGGGTTCTTTCCAGTATGACGGCCCGAAAAATAGCCTATTTTCACGATTTTCTTTCGGTCTGTTACTATACGTCGATCAATCTGAAATTTTTATGACATATTAAGGTAATCATGAATGACAGAAAATGATTTTTTATAAGACCATTTTTATTGTTTGAATATTTTTTTTTAATTGTTGAAAATAATGTTGATAAAAAAGATAGCCTCATGGTGGACATCTTAAAGGTCGAAAATTTGATCTGAAAAAAAAACCCCCCAAGGGATTATTAATTAGTATGCGATAGGCTATCGCGCTAGGGAGGCTTTTTTTTTAAATCAAAATTCAAAAAATGGCGGCGGTTTGAATAAGTTTTTCTTTAAAAAAATAGGAAGATTCCAAGAAAAGAAAAGCTTCCATAGCACGATGGAGAGTAGCGTGAAGAATGTTCTCCTAAAATTTGAAAACGATCGCTTGAAAACTGTTCCCTGGAGAGAATAAAACCGATATGTATTTTTTTTTGATATTTCAAACTGCGATAACTTATGAACTTTACGGCGTCCAAAAAAAAAAAATATACTAAAAATTGCGCATTGTCGTGCACAATTCACAACAAGTTTTTCGATGCCACTTTCCGAAGTCCTTTTCGCAAAAAAAAATATTTTCGGTATTTTTTCAGTAAAACATAGCTTGAAGTTACACAATTAATTCTGAATTAATTTTTACCTTGTGGGCCATAAAAAAACGCACATTTTTGTTTTTTGAAGATGTTGATACGATTAATCGTTACCGAGATATCATAGGTTGAATGAAAAATGAAAAACATGGCATATTTCGCCAGAAAAAATTACAAAAAAAATTAAAATTTGCTGTATCTGTTATAACCACTGAACCTGATTTTTGGACGCTTTTTGGGAATTTTTTTTTTTTTTTTTGGGTGGCTGAGGTCATGTGGAATGCCTCATATATAAATTTGAAAATTTGGTACCAAAATCTAAGATAATTATTTTTCTTGGTAATGATAGTATTACTGAAATGCGGAAATTATAGATTTTAAGAGTGCGCTGATTCTCTGGCTGGAATTGGAAATATATGAACAATACATTCGACGTACAGACCTTTTTGACGCTAAACATATTATTACATGCATTCCATATATGTATTTTAGATATTTTGCCTATATTTTTGCACACATGTATGCAATATATATGGAACATATAAAAAATTTTGGTACCATATACTAAAGATATATAAAACATACATATTTTTCTATGTAGGTCGGCGCCCTTTATATTATAATTTCCTGCACACCAAACATTAAACCAACTATCCACCGACTACAAACTTCGTTGAGAGTTCACCGTGTGGCTGCTGTCTTCCATGTGTTCCGGTTGGTAGTCATGACGAGAATTCAACAAGACGCGTAACCCACATCCGCGTTGCCAACTTGCACCTAACGACTTCGTAGCTGTTCCTCAAATGTTACGTAACACGTAACATTTTTTCGCTACGTATTCTCATAAAATATTATCTCACGTCTGGTTACCTCGAACACTTTCTGTACGGAAACCTCACCTGCGATATCAAGAAATGTTTATATATATTGAGTAATAACGATTCCGGGCTGCTAAAAACATATTTTCTAATGTGAAAACGATTTCTAATTTCTACAATTCCCTATAAGAATATTTCATTATTTTGTTCTTAGATGGTATTTTCAGAATTATAAATGAAGTAAAAATATTAATAATAATATCTATCATTGGCAGCTAACAAACGAATTGAACTTCCAGCTCCGTCGCTGCTACTCTCAATGAAATTATAAATATTATACTCCATACAATACTTATTAGTATATATGTTATAATGTATATAATGTATTGCATGCACTAGATCTATGTATTATATATATACATATATATATATATAATAAGTTTTGACATTTGACATAAACAAAAAATGTCAATGCATAAACTTGGCCGATTCTAGTGTGTCGTACGACCAATCACAGTACGAATAAATCGCTAGCAATTAATTTCGCATTTGTTATCCACGAAATTTTTAATATAGGAGATTTTACTTTTATATGTTGCACATATATTTACTTACATAAAATTCCACGCAGATATTCATAGTTACCAATATCTCATTTACATCAGACGAATTTGAAAAAAAAAAACTGTTTATAAGTAACTAAACCTGTATTATATTCTCAATAAATAGTAGCTTTACAGTCGCATGTTTAGCTGGTAATAGTAGCAGCATCCAGTATCGTATAGTATATAAAACGATGTCTAAGCAGGAGGGTGGGGAGTACATAAGAGCAGAAAGCACAGTAGCAGTAGCAGATTTCTCTTCAACCCCTAAGTATTATAAAGCGACCACGCCCCAGCTGAAGATATCAGCCAATGGGGTTGATATTTTCACCAGAAAAGGCCCAGAACTAAAATTGAAATACTATCCCTTGGCTGGCGTGCTGTATGTAATATACATGAAGCAATAATTCAACAAACTGCATGTGTGTGTGTGGTTGAAGTGGGGAATAGGCCAGGGTTAAGTTGCACGAGCGTCAGAACCCCACCGATGCCCCGATGATGCGCCTTCACTATACCCTTACCAACGCTCGCCGTATTTATTATGTCCGAAGGGCATATGCTTCCTGTGGCTCCCCTGCATTATTTCGAGACCCACGTTCAGATAACGTTACCATGATTTTTAATGCATTGACGCGGGGCTGACTGGTTCTTGAGTCCGAGAAGGGTAACATCCTAATGGGATTACTCGTGTTATTAGGGATTTTGGATAACACACGCGCACGCTTCGCCGCACCGATAGTTTTAGTATCATTATAAGTTCCTAAACATCCTCGCCTATTTACAATACTGTTATTAGACTGAGTCATATTATTTACGAAATTTCCTTTATTTTATATTTATGAGGCATTCCATATGAAGCGGGCCACCCTGATTTTCAATGTTCGTACAGTGGGTTCATAATTTTTTTCCAGAGTATTTAGAGTTCCCCGAACACATACAAGTTGTTTCAGATTTTTGAACCCCATAGTTTTTCCACAATAAAATACGCTTTTTTAAATTTTTATTTGTTTTTCCTTTCGCTGCCGATTTAAAACTATCTATGACATAACAAAGTTATTCCGAGATAAAATGTAAGATTTCACGTATACTTTTTGATAAAAGTATTTCCAAATTAGCCTTAATACATTTTCAATCGATTTTTGGCAATACAAAGACATACCATTTTTGCTTCCTCATAGAGGAAGCTTTGTTTTCATGAAATAATTTTTTTTGAGATTTTCGTGTCAGTACATTCAGAATGGGCCAAAACATCGAGAAAAGTGATTTAGAAAAAATGTCTGTATGTGTGTGTGTATGTTACACGATCGAAAAATGTAAACCTTTATAACTCGGGAATGTCTTGAGATATCAAGCTGAAATTTGGACCACAGATAGAGGGATCAAGCCGCATCGTTCATACAAATTTTTGTTAAAATCCACTTCATCGTTAAATTATTACGGGTTTTTTAATTTTTTGAAAAATGTCTGTTTACGCGATAACTCTTTCAATTTTCGAGATATCGATCTTAAAATTGGTATGAATATGAGCTTTCGTACGTCGGTGATCGCTATTAAATTTGGTTAAGATCGGTTGAACCGTTAAAATTTTATGATGTTTTGAATTTTTCAAAAAATTGACATTATCGTTCTGTTATAACTTTTGCAAAACTTAAGATAGCGAGCTCAACTTTTGTATATAAATGAAACAATATTCAGCCATTATATATGTATAATTTAGTGACGAACGGTATGAAATTTTTGATTTTATGGAATGTTGAATTATTTTAAAAAATATACATTATCACATACACTTTCGGAAACGTTCTAATAATCACGAAATAACGTAATAACGAAATAGAAAAAGTGAATCCACAACATGTATATTTATCTAATTAAAACAAGGATGCAAAGTAGAACCTTGCACATTGCTTCCTCATTATTTTTCGCGTTTTACAAAGCTTCCTCTATGAGGAAGCCAAAAATTGAATAACATACTTCCTCATAGAGGTAGCTTTGTAAAACGCGAAAAATAATGAGGAAGCAATGTGCAAGGTTCTACTTTGTTTTATATTTATGAGGCATTCCATATGAAGCGGGCCACCCTGATTTTCAATGTTCGTACAGTGGGTTCATAATTTTTTTCCAGAGTATTTAGAGTTCCCCGAACACATACAAGTTGTTTCAGATTTTTGAACCCCATAGTTTTTCCACAATAAAATACGCTTTTAAAAATTTTTATTTGTTTTTCCTTTCGCTGCCGATTTAAAACTATCCATGACACAACAAAGTTATTCCGAGATAAAATGTAAGATTTCACGTATACTTTTTGATAAAAGTATTTCCAAATTAGCCTAAATACATTTTCAATCGATTTTTGGCAATACAAAGTCATACCATTTTTTTTCGTTGAGAAGGACAATTTTGATTTTGCTCAAAATTTGACAGAATTTCCGTTATTATGTCCACTAACTACACCAAAATTTGCGCGATGATCCATTCATACCTTCATAATGTGAACATGTGAATTGTGTATGATTCAGCAAATAACCGAGCCGTACATTGTGAAGATATCAATTTGCCATCGTGTTGATTTTTTCGTCGTTTTTTAACATTATGACGGACATTCTGTGAAATTTTGAATAAAATCAAAATGGTCCCTCTCAACGAAAAAAAAATGATATGGCATTACTTTGCCAAAAAATCCGTGAAAATTTATCTCGGTTAATTTGCAAACATTTTTATCAAAAAGTATACTCGAAACCCTACATTTTATCCCGGAACAATTATTTTGTGGCATAGATAGTTTTACATCGGCAACGAAAGGAAAAAAATAAAATAAAAGAGCGTATTTTATTGTGGAAAAACTATGAGGAACAAAAATCTGAAACAAATCGTATGTGTTTGGGAAACTCTATACACTCTGGAAAAAAATTTCAACCCACTCTACGAACATCGAAAATCAGTGTGGCCCGCTTCATATGGAATGCCTCTTATATTACATTTGTGCTTTACTTTTTTTTTGTCCAAGTGACTTTTGACAAGTTATAATTAACTGATTAGTTCATAAGACTAAGAACTTGTCGGGAAAATTGATTCAAGTCCTACCGTTAGATGTTAATTACCTTAACTGTTTTGTTGGTATAAAATTGTTGTGAAAATGAATAGAATAATAAGCACAAACGTAAAGGTGCACTTTGAACAATTTACAATTAATTACGATATTACTATACGTAAATGTTATGTTATTTTACAATTTTATTGCTAGATGCTATTAGCCTACAACTTTGTTATAACTGGATAATCAGAATTGGACATTTCGTTCAACTGGTTTATTATATTTATTTCTACTTTAATTCTTATCACTGCCAAAACGGCTTAGTTAAAAAACTAACGGTGGTGACTATGGCTTAATTAACATGCTGGTTACTATTCATAAAATAACGGTTTCAATAAAAACATAAACATAATAATCAGAGGAGGGCAGTAATGCAATTATATTGTAATTGTATGATCAAAATTGGCTATCTTCTTCCACTTAAACGTTCTATTTATTTTCAATTAAATTGTTTATTGGCTATTTATAAGCAGGTGTGAGTAAATGATGAAACCGAAAATGAGGCTCATGGCTTTGTGTATTAAGTGTCAATTTTCCGGCTCGTGAATACAAGCGCATGGTCAGTTGCTATATGAATGTATAGTCGAATCGACTATAATAATCATAATGAAAAAATTAATTCGCAAAAAAATGCTAATTACGGCTACACAATCATCACAACTTTACGCCCGCGAAAATAGCGGTCACCTACGCAACCAGTAAACTGTACCGTATTATAGCTGCTGCACTTTTGACTCTGAATAAACTTCCCCTCAATGGTTGCTACCATTCGTGTTTTATTCGACCACGGTAATCCGATATTCGTTGATGTATTACTTTTGTCCGTTATGAATTTGTGTTTTCATGAGCGCATCGTCGTGGAAACACGCAAATTGAAATTGAATTTTTTTTTTTTAAAGCTGAACTACATGAAGAGTATTTATTTATATTTATAATTCCGCCAATTATTGACAAGCGTTTGTACTTGTCCTCTCAGACATTGCTGTAACTTTGTTAATGTTAAATATACCCTCAGTGAAGGTCGCTTCAATTTTTACAGATTTTTTTTTCGAGTACCCTATGGGTTCCCTAAAGGTATCGAATTATGGCGATTTTAGGAACACTCATTCAAAATCATTTCAATACAGTATTAATGATTTTTCGAAAAATTCAAGATCTTAACGTCTTCCTACGTAAAAATAGTTTCAGTTTTTCAACAACAAAAAAATACTGTCATTACGCTCCGAATTTATTAAAGCAGTGAAAATCAATAAATCAGATTTAAAAAATCTCTTTTTTGAGGGTCTACCGCCAGTTACGTTACATTTTTATTTTTATTTTTATTTTTGAAAAACTGAGAATTTTTCAGATAACATATGTAATTTTCAAAGTGGGATTTAAACAGCTCATCAATTTTTTCTAGGCTAATTTGCGCTATTATCGATTCCCGACATACAAAAACTATATCACATTCGGATCCCACTCAGAAATAAATTTAAGATGCCTGGAAAAGAAGAACATCTTAATTAATAGATTAACTATAGTAGATCTACATAGAATGTCATTAACGCTTTGCAACATACACTGTAAAAAATGTTCGCGTTTTTCCTATACAAACGTGTATGAATTTTGTAAAATTTGGTATAGGAAATCGGAATTAATATGTTTGCATAGTAAATTTAATACAGATATATGAATTTTAATAATCCGGTGATTGGAAATTACAACACATGATTATTAAATCATCATTTACTAAATTAGTATATGAAAATCAATATGCATTTTCGGAATTTTCGTAACCGATGTGAAATTTAATATACATTGTTCCATTAAATGTAAGATCAAAGTTACTCAAATTACAGTTACTGGTATTGAAAAATACCAAGTGAAGTATCTGCAATTTTGTCTATATGGGTATATTACTTTATGAAAAATGTTTGCGTTTATGCTACACAAAAGTATGAGAAATTTACAAAACTCGCTGTAGGAAATAAACATTAATATAGTTGCATGGTAAATTTAATATGCGTGTATGGATTTTACCAAACCGGTGATATAAAATTACAACACATGGTTACTAAATCAATCATTACTACATTAGTACATGAAAATCAACATGAATTTTTGGAATTTTAGTGACTGATTTAAAATTTAATACACATTTTCCAATAACGAAAAAAACCCGCACTAGATCGCTAACACTTACCACTTAGCATCGACTTCGGATAAGTTACTCGAGATTTTCAAAAAGATTCCGTTCATCCAGAAATTATGTTCAGTTGAAAATATTTCCAACTCACTTTGCGCTCTGATTGTAATCAATTGAATATTTTGTTATGCTTGAGAGAATAATACACTGAAAGAAAAAAGTAGTTGGGAGAACCATCTCCAGCATATGCTGTACCGCTGATTAGTTGCAGCAACTAAGTCGCTCCTGTAACCAATCGCAGTGCTGTTTTCACCAATACAATAGGTGGCACAACCAACAGCGAGTTCCTATAACCAACCACAGCGGTTCGTATAACCAACGAGTAGTTGTCATAACCCACTGAGTAGTTGTCATAACCCACTGAGTAGTTGTCATAACCCACTGAGTAGTTGTCATAACCCACTGAGTAGTTGTCATAACCCACTGAGTAGTTGTCATAACCCACTGAGTAGTTGTCATAACCCATTGAGTAGTTGTCATAACCCACTGAGTAGTTGTCATAACCCACTGAGTTGTTGTCATAACCCACTGAGTAGTGACGCTATTTCAACTCTTTCGAGTGGTTGTCGGAACCCATTTATTGGTTTGTCCAACTACTTTTTTTTCTCCGTGTAATTGTACAACTCTTATGTCATTTAGATATCCAAAATTACTAAGTCGTTGATAGCGTAGTCGGTAGCATGCGTGCGTTGTTAGATACTTAGGTAGGTAGGTCGTAGGTTCAAGCCCCAGTGTAAGCGAAACATTTTCTGTGCCGAAAACTAATTCCCAACAATTTCTGATGACATAATTTGTGTAAAAAAATCATGTCCGACTAATATTAATATTTTTTAAAATTGTTTTTATGTCCATTTTAAATTTCCAACACATATGTATTTGAATTTTCAGATACCGCTCATATGAAAATTCAACATAAATGTTAATGAAATTTAATATACAAGGTCATTAAATATCAAAAGTAATGCCTATGAATTTTCAAATATATTCATCGAAAAATATCTTGCAGCGATCGAAAAACCAGAAACGATTGTGCCGTATTGTTATCGAAAGCTACATTTTTTCCAATACCGTTCATATGAATATTCAACATAAAGGTTTGTGGAATTTAATGCACAGTTTATGCATATGGTACTTCCAATACAAGTATATTAATTTTAAGAAAGATTTTTTTTTACAGTGTACTTTATATTTTTAAACAAGGCGTTTATAAATTGATTTAATTCCGTCTATTAAAATAATCCATGGTTCATAAATTACTGATAGACCAACTCTTTATCTCATTTCATTCGCTTAGAAACAACGAATTTATACGAATAAATCTATCTAAAGTCGGTTGAGCCCCGCGATGAATTAACAAGATTAGTCGGTTAGGTCGGATGGAAGACTGAGATGGATGAGCCAGTTTACTTTCTCGAATGAAACCGTCGAAATTGTAGAACTGTGGCAGCGCTTTTCAGGCGACCGTTTGCTCGTTTCGTATATTTAATTTTCTGCTCAAGACTCCAACTCCGACGAACGCCTATCTTCCACCCTGCGTGATCGTTAAATCTCTCATGGCGCGCGTTGTAATTCCATAGGATAGATATACGAAACTCGGTGACGACCCTCCGAGAACTCCTCGATCTTTCAGCAACATACACCAAGCTACGAGATATATCTCGACATCGGCTCCATACATTTATGTACAAACACTACTTCAGCTCTGCTCGGAACGTCCTTATCTCGACGGCCGTCGTGAATTCCGCTTCAGCACGTTTTCGACGAAAAAAAAAATCTATCTACCGTCGACGTCCCAGGTCCACAGGTTTTACCGCGCAACCCTTACAGTCCACTACAGCCCTGGTTGAACGTAACGAACTCGATGATATTTTTCTCGATAACGAAAAGTAACCCTAATCAAATTTGAGATAAATCTCGGCAGACAAAATTGAACAATTTTCACCCCTAGCTGGCAAAGTTATTATTTTGTTTATAATAACAACCTGATGAAAAAAAAAACTTGTTTTGTTCGTCCTGTTTCTTTATTATAATAGAATATTGAGGGGTTGGGGCCTCCAAGAATTTCCGGTCAAATGGTTGTTATATTTTTTTTGTATACCTCAGTACGGCTACTAGCTTTAAATATACATTCCTCTTTATCCGATGTTCCTTCTTAGAGACTCCACCAGAGTGTGATACAAAATTACTCTTTTCTAATGCACTACTTTATCGCATGGAAAAAAGGCTTAGTTAAATATGCATAAACCAAATTCCCGAGTAGAAATTTGGACCTAACAGGCCCTTCTCATCGCCCAGTCAGGGCCTAATTTGTGCCTGATGTAACGCTAGAAATGTTTGCTCGGGTTATTGGCTAGTACAAGCAAGTTTTCCCAAGTTAAAATTTAAACCCTTCCAACACCCTTCGTTGAATGAAAATGGGTAAAGTATGCCACTTTTGGAGGTTTATACAAGGGTCTAAGAACCTCATCTCACTCTGTACAACCTAATTGGAGGTCCAAACATAAAAATTTCAGAATACATTAGACTCCGTTTACTCCATTCGGGTAGGGTAGAAGTACCGGTTGTGGCCACTGTACCGGTTGTGGCCACCCCTACACTTAAATACGTTTTTCGTGGCTATTTTAATTCTGTACCTGTATTTAATCATAATTTTTCATAACGTTGTGTATTTTGGAAACATTTATCGTCATTTTGACGTCCGTTCGTCTCCATTACAAAAAGTACTGTGTCAGTAATTAAAGTATCATCAGCTGATTCATCAAATTGTCAACTCCTTACGGAATTCGACAAGATTTTGACGAAAGCTCTAGATACATATTCGGATTATATAGTTGGCGAATTGCATGCAGCTTTGCACATATCAATCTTAAGAGTCATCACTGCAAATGCTGATGTACTAAAAGTTTGAAATAAAGCTATACATTTATTAAAAATACGATGGCCACAACTGGTACATGGAATAAGCATGTTGCCCCGGATATGGCCATGATACTATAATCATTAATTTTTCGTTAATTATTACACAATCAATTCATAAATTCGTAAAGAAGAAACAAAAAAACGAAAAAACGCTAAGAAAAATATATCCTTAGAAATATATAGTAAAAAAGAAGGTAAAGCGGTGGAACACCTTTCATGTTGAAGATTCCCATCATTATTCAATGCGAAAATCTACTTTCGGAAAGAACTCTGGTAAAAGTAAAAATAAAAGTGTATAGAGTAAAACATTAATATAATGTATGACTATTTGTGACAAAGAAAGCTGCTACGAAAAAGTGCAAAACGAAGGAGACGAATGTCAAAAAAGGTTAGTTAGGTTCACACATGGCATCTGTGCTTTAAAGACATTTTCGTGTAGAGGAATTGGATGCTTTCATGAGAATACGATTTTGATTTATTAAACACACCTTAAAAAATGTTTGAAGTGCAATGAATACTGAGTTATTCTAATTTTAAGCATGGCCAAAACCGGTACATTACTGTGGCCAAAACCGGTGCATAGGTGGCCAGAACTGGTGAAATGGCTATACTCCTACTTTTTTCTATTTTCCAGTGTTTTCTCGATACATATGAAGATTTTAATGCTAGAAATCTGAAATTATATTCTTCTCAGATATGAAAAGTATAGGTCCAAAACAGTTTTATGATATTTGGTCCCAATTACAAGTACTTGAAAATGAGAAAATTCTTAAAGTGGCCACAACCGGTACTTCTACCCTAATATCTGCAATTTTCGGAGGTTTTGACGAGTGTCAAAGGAATGGAGAAACCAGGCCGGGGAGTGTCCCCGGCCTTATTCTAATACGTTAACTTTCACGTCGGAATATCGCCACCGAAATAGTTCCGAAGTGTGACGCTGCAGGTAATCTGAGCGATTTCACATGTATATATGTTTCGTCAACATTCAATGATCGTAACCTCAAAACAAAAAGTAAATTTGATAAATTTGTTCGAAAAACTGTAAAATAATAAAAGTGCATGCCGAGAATTTTTTTCCTATTCGAAATAAGTGCGTCCAGTGCGTCTCCCCTATTGAAAATGGCAACGTGCATCGTGCCAGATTGTACATCCGGATACAAGTCGAATCCTGGAAAATGTAATTTTCTTACAATCCCGAGAGATTCGGCATCTCAAGTCACTTACATATTGTAAGTGTTATGATTATTCAAGTTAAGGTTTAAGGGGACCGAGTCAGTCCAAAAAGTTTATTTTTATTACAAGGCCTTTTCCTCACCGTTGAAAAAATTTGACATAATTATATTTTTTTTGGATCGCAGCGTAGGATTTTTGTATCCAGTGACAAAAAATCCGGCGCTGCGATCCTAAAAAAATATAATTATTTTTAATTTTTCATCAGTGTGGCGAAAATAGCCCTTAAAATAAAAATAAACTTTTTTGTCTGAATCGTCCAAGTTTTGCATAACTTAAAAAGCAGTCGAATCGATATTGTACATGTTGTTGTACGTCTTGTGTACGTGTTGTGTAAGTATTTCTATACTTGTATTAAAATATGTTATTTGTTTTACGTCTACCAACTCAAACTCCTTTAACAAAATCACTTGTACGCAAGAAAAAAACAAAAATCAAAATACGTCGCGCTATTGCAATACTTTTTATTGTTTTTAAATTGTATTGCATGTATACACTCTAAAAACTAAGCGTGTTGCAAGTGCGTTGTTTCCTATCTTTTACATTATGACGAGTTTTTACACACTTACAAGCGTGTTCCTTTCAGATATCATTTATCATGTAAATGCTAACACGCTTGAAAGTGTGTAAAAACGCGGCACAATGTAAAAGATAGGAAACAACACACTTGCAACACGCTTGGTTTTTAGAGTGTATACGGCCGAATAGGCCGGATCGCTCAGACGACTACGACACGATTATCGACACGAGGGTAGTAAATTGTATACTCCAGGAGACTTTTAATCTAGCTGGGCCGTCCAGCGAATGAGCCCCTATTATTTGGATTATTTTTATATTTATTTTAAAAAAATGCAGTTCTTGAATAAAATTGGTGAAACTTATTCCTTCAAAATTAGTGCACCTGAACTCGTATATATGTTGATAATTTGTTGGATTATCGATACGAGGGTGGTAAACTGTATACTTTAGGAAAGACTTTTAATGTAGCTTGGCCACCCGGCGAATTAGCCCCTCTGTGAGTGGCCTACTCCCCGCTCTCGAGGCTCTCGGTCCCCCGGGAGCCTAGGGAAGGTCCAGGGCACCCTGAAAAGGGCGTTTCTCGGGACAAAGGCCCCCCCAAAGAAGGGACAACCCCTGGGTGGAGTTAGCACCCTGTATATATTGAGGGTACGGTGCCCCATCGATCGCAGAACTCGGTGAAACGCCGAGCAGTCAAGATCCACGATTATCGTCGTCACTAAAGTACGAAAATTGTGTCTTCAGTTTATCTCGGACGTTATTTTCTCGTGTATATCTCGGTGGAAGGGCAAGTGTCATATACCGTGTGGGATTACTGTGCGATTTGTGAAATAAACAAGAAGAGTGGAACGTTTGTGTTCCTCCACCAAAGTGCCTGTTACGAGATTATTGCTCTGAAAAAGAAAAAGCGTCAAAATGTCGAGGAGCTTTCTCGTCGATTCGCTTATCGGCAACAACAACACCCCGCCAACGTACCCGTTGCCGGCTTACTATGGCAATCAGCTACCAAACTACATGTTCAACCTCTTCAATTTTGGATTGGGATATCAACCCGTGAGACCTGTGCCAAGACCTCCAAACATGCCACTTCCGGCGGTGCCTATCAGCCCTCCAGCTATGGTTGGACTTCCTATTCCCCGTGGGCACAGTCCTCCCTCGCCACTTAACACTTCTACCGGCAGACTATCAGGTAAATACAATGCCAACAAAATTATGTACATACAATTTAAAAAAAAACAAACAGAGCGAAATTTCTTGACTGTAAAGAATACAAATTCCGTTTGTGTCTCAATGATGAACCTAAATTTGAAGCTGAGCAATACTGATGGTATGGTTTTTTTTTTCTTACAGAAGTTTCAACAAACAATGGATCGATCTCGAGAAATAGTACACCAACACCTCCACCGAAATCTCCAAATTCTCTTATCAATAGCTCTAAGAGAATTCGCACCGCTTTCACGAGCACTCAGCTCCTGGAGTTGGAACGTGAATTCGCCGCCAATATGTATCTTTCGCGGCTCCGGAGAATCGAGATCGCGAAGAATCTTCAGCTTTCGGAGAAGCAGGTGAAGATATGGTTCCAAAATCGTCGTGTCAAGTACAAGAAGGAGGATCTGCCAGGCGGTCAGAGCCCAAAGTGTTGCTGTCTGAGGACCTGCGGAAAAAGAAAAGACGGCTGCGGCGAGGAGTCTCGAAAGTGCGACGAGAATGAGGACAATGCCAAATCCCGAGAGATCGACCGGGACGAACAACTACTAAGTGACTCACACGAGGGAAATTCGCAGGATAAAATACTGTCTATCGGTGACACGAAAGATGCGGAAATCCTTCGAGTTACCGGATCTACGCCACCACTGGAAAATGATTATGTGATGCGTCATTCGACTTTTTACGAATACTCGAAACAATTCAGAGAGTCTGAACAATCTGGCAGAGGCTGCAAAAGGTCTTTGGAAAATTTCGACGAGCCTGAAGACGTTAAGCGTCAAATTCTCATGGTTGATCCTTACGTCACGAGTCTATCGGAAAATCAAGTGTCGAGAAATACCAAATGTACAAAACACACCGTTGAGCACATTGTCAACTCGTAGAAATAGTGATAATTAGCCTTCCAAAAATATACACTGCCAATACATATCCAAAATAGAAACTATTTGTAATTAAAATGAACCAGTGAACACCAATTTTGCTAATAGCAATAAGAATACGCGTTGACTCGATTCGCTGTAAATATATTGCACATAGAATATTTTTTATATAATACTTACAGTTCGATGAATGTATATTTTCGATAATTTATTCTAGATTTAGTGATGATGAGATAATAAATGAAAATATTGAAGAGTATTTTGCATATTATTTGGATTACATTCCTTTCTACCTCGTCTTTATTAATTAAATGGAAGTTGCGGGATGCTGCATGTTTATCGAGATTTCAGGTCATTCTTTGTGAGAAGAAAAAAGCATATAGTTTTTATTTTATGAGATTCAATTTTTTACAGTTATAGTTCATTATGATCTTAGTGTTAGTATTAAGATCTTTAGAGTATCGGTGTGAAAACTTGTCTAATGTCAATGTTACGTCAGATGCGAGAGAGAAGTATAAAGCGTTAATTCTCGAATCTCCCTGAAATGTCAGCAATCAACTTCTATCCGTTTATTCGCAGAGTTCGCAGCAGGTTTTCACCAGTGTAGCAAGGATGCTTCTGACGCTGTAGTTCCTTAACAAGGTCGGCGGATGCGCCCGAATTCGACAACTTCAAAACACCTTCAACTAATTTGAAACGTTAATTAATGAATGTCAGCAGGCAAGAAGCACCAGCCAATTACCTTTTGACTAAAATATTGGCGTATATCGTATACGTCCATGACAATAAAATTGTAATGATGAAATCTTATTCAGAAGATAATTACTTATTGAATGCACACACGTCTAAGAAAATCAGGTATCGGTAATAAAAACAGTAGAACCTTGCATATTGCTTCCCCACACTAAGAGAAAAGCATATTGTTGATTTAACGATTTGACATGATAAAACGAATATAGGAAGGCTTGTAATGTTTTATGGTTGAAGCGATAATAATATGGTTAAATAAACGATACTTGCAAGATTATTGGAAACAAACGTTGAAATCGTATATGGAACTAAACGCCATATTTGAAACTATTAGAATAATTTTTGAAACTATTATCATTTTGATGATTGCTACTATAATTATATTTGCTATAACCATAAAATATAGACGTTCCTCCTGGGAATTATATTAATGGTTTATCCAAATATTTTCTTATATTTGCTATAACCATAAAACATAGACCTTCGTCCTGGGAATTATAGTTTATAGTTAGATTATCGTCGGTCTAACTATTTTTTTTTTAATTACCAGATTTTTCTCTCAGTGCATTATATTTCGCTTTCTACAAAGCAACCTCTAAGAGGAATTATGGTAATTGATTTTGGTTTCCTCATAGAGGAAGCTTTGTAAAAAGCGAAATATAATGAGGAAGCAATGTGCAAGGTTCTACTTTGCATCCTTGTTTTTAATAAATAAATAAGCGCACACTCCCGCTTTGTGAAAATATAATAAGGATGAACGGTCCAGAAACTCCCTCGAATACTCTATCTTCTCTGTTTTTTTTTGTAGAACACGACAGAAACTGGTGTTTTCCGAAATTTCATTGGGAAGCAAGGATATGGCTAGTTTATACGACATAAATCGCTACTTTTCGCAATATAGACTGTACTACATCGCTATGAAAATATGGTGTCGTTCAACATTTTTGGGTTACATCTGACGTATTTTTTTGTTAATCATGAATCTGGCACTCATTTTTAACTCCCAGCTCGATATTTGATACCAAAATTCGTATCGCCGAAAAAAAATTCAAAAAAATCCAAATCTCATAAAATTTTGACGTTTCAACCGATCTTAACCAAATTTAATAGGGATCACCGGTGTATGAAAGCTCACATACATACCTCTTTGAGCTTAATATCTCGAAAATTAAAAGAGTTATCGCGTTAACAGATATTTTTGAAAAATTTCAAAACCGCGTAAAAATTTAACGATCATGGGGATTTTAACAAAAACTAGTATGAACGATGAGGATTGACCCCTCTATCTATGGTGTAAATTTCAGCTGTATAGTTAATGCCGCAATGCGCGTCGTTTACGCGGTACCGTGGGTGTTTTCAGCGAAAACGCGGGCGTTTTCCGATACAGGGAGATTCCGATACAGGGTCTAGTTGTAACACGCTGCGCACCGAGTTATTATTTTGTAGAGTGGCATGTGCATGTTCGTGAAAGGTACCAAAATACGTTCTAGAGGACTACGATTTTTTTTGTTTTGTACGACGCGAAAGAATATGTATTTTTTTGTTTTTACTTTCTCATCACATACGGAGTATGGATAAAGAGAAAGTATTGCAATCCAAAAAAAATTCGACTTCCAGATTTTGATGGAAATAGATGTTTTGAGTGTCCTAGATTCCAAAAAATACATTACCTCATTTCTGTCCGTTCGTCTGTCTGTCTGTCTGTCTGTCTGTCTGGCGTCTGTATGTGCCGTCCGGAAACACAATAACTTTTGAAAACATCTATGGACTGAAATGAAATTTTTTGTGTGTCTTCTGCATTCAAATCCTGGTTTTGGTATTGAAATCCAATCCAAAATCTCCACTGCTTCTGATACTTTACCTTAAATACAAAATAAAAAAAAATAAAAATTTTATTTATTTTTGTACCGCAAGTTAATATAAAAGATATTATGCTTCAATGTGATACATACAAATAGTATTACCAGCAAATAAAAAATGAACAACAAGAGATTTAGTATATAGAAGATTTTGTTTTTTCAATCACCCACATAAGACATCTTAAACTGTTGTAAAAAATGTATTGCTTGAAATATGTTACTTTCTTGTGTTATTGTGTTACACATTCACTAAAAAAAAGAACTGCAATGATCTTGAGCAGTTTTCAATGATAACATACTATGAATATTTACACCATATGTTAGATTAAAATTTAAAAAAAGAATGTAAAAATACAAGAGAAACACATTTGAGGTTATCATCACTCTTGATGTTAGACTATAAACACTCATGCACTCATCACATCATAGTTTTTTTATTTATTTTATCACTCGTATAGCATTTTATACCAATTCCAAATGCTGCTCATACACACCATAATATGCGAAACGTTGGAAATATCAAATAAAATGTAATTCCGACTGTCAAACTATCGCAATGCCGACGATAATAACATCAAAGGGAAAGAGAGATGTGAAGGCGCGCGCCGGCGCGCGATGTCACGCTCGCTTTCTCGCGCGCGCGAATTTCGAATTTACAAACGCGTTCTTGACAAATTATAGCTAAAAATGGAGATTACAATTAATGTGCGAAATTCACACATTATTAATCACTATAACCCAGTAAATTCACGATAAAAATTTTACACCAGTAACAAATTTTTACTTTTTCATCACATGCAAAGTATGTAAAATAATATTTAAAAAATAGGTCTAATTTTTTTTTTTTTCAAAAATAGACCTAAATTTAAAAAAAGACCTAATTTTTTTTTAAATAAGCCTAAATAAGCTAATTTTTTCAAAAATAGACCCCAGAATTTTTGTGGTCAGTACTTGAATGGGTGACCGCTTCTAACCCGAATAAGTCCCTCGATTCTTGACACGGCGGCGAAGGCGGCGGCGCGATCTTTTTATAATATAGAGAGATATTTATTCATATATAACTACAAAAACGAATATTACGAACTAACTTCACAAACTAATTTCACAAACTAATTTCACAAACTAATTTCACAAACTAACTTCACAAACTAACTTCACGACAGTAACGTGACGCCAGTAACAATCGTGATGAGAAAGTCACGTTTTGCGATCACGCCAGTAGCAAGTTTTTTTGCGATAAGGCTTATCGAGATATTTGATTATTAATGAAAAAGTGATTACGTACGTTATTAAATAGCGTTCCCTGTTTAAATAGTGTTAAACAGCTTCTCTGTTACGTGCTGATGCAATAAATATTTAACCAGTATCTGGGTTCAATAGAGAAATCCGGTCTAGCATCTAGTCAATTTTATGCTGTTGGGTTAACCGATTTTCGGTTAAACCATAGCATAATTCTCTTACGATTTCAGCGTACGCTGGTGCCATTTTGAGGTGTGCCATTATGCCCCGGTTCCATTGTGCCCCGTAAGCTCCCTTAATATTTATTCATGTATATGAATTTCTTTTCATTTTAAGTACATGTAACTATTTTTTGTTATTGCTACAGTAACTATAAAGTAGTTGCTGAAAATATATGTAGATGTCAATGTATAATTGCCAAAAACTTTACAATTTTTCTGAGTGCATGTCGTATTCTCGTGATGTACCGCAATTAATTTGAACATCAATATCAAAATCAGGAAATATATACAACATTAATTCTTATATATTTATCAACGAAAAAATTCCTATTACAGAATGCAGAAAGATATACATGTAATAGTTATATACGTCACAATTAAATACGGCATATTTTCTACATCGTTAAAGTTGTGTAAAGTTATAATATGCTACACATATCCGCTTCTACGCCGAACTATCTCTTCTGTAGAGATCATGTACAATGTCATTATACGATAGTAAACACTATATGCATCTGGTAATGGCTATAAAAAAGGGGGATACACTTAAAGAACCTATGCGAGCAGAAATTAATTCAAATTGCCTGACGTACTATCAGGTCGGGTATTCCTGATCCGGTTAGCTAAATGAGGTCTCGACCCTGCCCGAATCATGCATAGGTACAACATTTTCAATGTGGTTAGACTAAAGTTTTCCATATCATGCCGGGATCAGGCATCGATCAGGGATTCCTGATCCGGTTAGCTAAATGAGGTCCCGACCCCGTCCGCATCATGCATAGGTACATCATTTCAAATGTGGTTAGACTACCACACTAGTAGTTTTCCATATCATGCCGGAATCAGGCATCGGTCAGGCGTTCCTGGTCGGGCTAGCCAGATGCAGCCCCGCTTTTGGCCAAAATATTTGAATATTCAAAACTGGTTAACTTAAAATATACATAGTAATTATCAGCAGAGACGGTTTAACGGTGTGAGAGTCTTAGGCTCGGAGATCCGTGGGGTTCCCTACGTTCCATAAAAAAGCTTAACGCAACGATTTTTTTTCTCGTTTCTACAACAATTAAAAAAATTGGAAAAAGAATGTTTCGTCGCTTGCGCTCCCCTGACTGGGGAGCGCAAGCCTAGCCCGAGGTCTAGCCCTAGACCTGGGCCTAGTCGGCCTAGCCGTTAAAAAATACGGAATACGATTAAAACTGGAAGAGGCATAAGCAAACCAATTTAAAACGTAATGGCATATGCGTATAGAACAATGTATAAAACATTTTCAAAGCAGGGAAACAAGTACGGATCGAAAAAGATGAAATATGTTCAAGCAAACGCGTATGACTGCGGATACATAAATGGATCCTATGATCCTGGTCGAAGCTGCAGATACCCTAGCAATCTTGACAACCTTTGTTTCCAGCTGATTCACCGTAAAAACCACCGTCAAACAACCGGATGGTTTTTCGCAACAAATAAACCAGAATTCGGTCGTAACAACTGCGAAAACAACTGCCCTAACAATGTTTTTCGGTTTTCCATGGTAAACTGAGAAAAACGACCGCATGAAATTTTTGAGGGCAGCTGTTTCCACGGTTGTTACGACCAACTTTCGGTTTTTTTTCGCAAACACCACCCGGCTGTAGGGACGGATAAAAAGAATTCACTTCGTTTTCTATCCGAAAAACATGTTGTAATCCGCATTAATACGCAAACACAAATGAAAAAAGTTACAGAAGACACATAGTAAACGGAAGTGCATTTTTTAAATCTGCTTCTATCCGGAAGTTTGAGCAGAGTAATACTCACAGCATCGTTTCGATTTAGTAGAGATCATATTCACAATTGTGCTTATATTTACGGATGAGGGTCAAAATAGCAAAATAGAATTTCATAATAACCCGGGAAAAACGGTTCATATATAATCATATATAATTGTATATAATTTCATGTATAGTTGTATATAATTATATATAATTGTATATAACGTAATATATCATTGTATATGAAAACATATATGAGCATATATGAGTTTATATGTACATATACAGTGGTATACATGATCATATATAATACCAAAACCGCCAGCTTGCGATGTCATATATGAACAGATATGATCATATATAGTTATATACAACTATATATCGCCCATTTTTAGCGCATATATGATTGTATGTGGATCCATATACAAATGTATATGAGCGTATATAACTTTATATGTATATATACATTGGCATATATGACCCTATATATGACCATATATAACACCAAAACTGCCTGTTTACCATGTCATATATAAACAGATATGATCATATAGGATTGTATATGAGATCTATTCTGTGTGTCGACTGTGCAATATATGATCATATACAATCATATATGACTGCGCACAGAGAACTGACAGCTCATGTATGATCGTGCACGTATGATTATATGGTATTCCATAATCTATTGTTATATAATATTCACGAATTATTTCGATGTTCACGTCTTATTTATATACGGATGTAAAATTTGTTATATGGTTATATAACTAAGCATTTAATATCCGTTTTGTAAATGCGTGAATCATCCGGTTTTGTTTGAAGCGCTCAGGTTATAGGTATTTTTGCATATGCGGTTCTTTTCTTTATAATCACATGCTCATTCGCAACGATTAATGAAGATATTTGGCTTTCCTGGGCGGACGTTTCATTAAAACCTTCCACTTGATGAATTGAAACGGTCGCATATTAATAAGAATGATCAAGATTACTATACTAAATAATATCAACATAAAAGGATCGTGATAATCGTTTATTGTAATAGTGCACAGAAATTAACACGAACATTTCGGGACCTTATACGTTGTACATATAATCGAAATATAACATTAGTAATGATATTTCTTAACCGTATATCGTGATGAAGTTCAACTTCATTGTATTTTTACATTACTTTCTTCAAGAGATTTGGTGTCTTGCAAATATACTCTCCAACTTTCAGAAGATTATATCTATTTAGGCATCGTCTTATATAATCACATATAACTATATATGATTGTATATGCTCAGATACAATTATATATGATCATGCATAGTCATATATGATCATGCCTGATCATATAGAGACAAAATTCATATACAATCATATATGAGCAGTTTATATATGATTATATATGATTATATATGAATCGTTTTTCCCGGGAATGGCCATTCTAGATTTAGATGATCGTTATTTTGAAATCCGCCTGTTTTGACAATTGCGGGTGAATTGCTGTTTAGAAAATTCATCAAATTTGTAACAAACACTAGCTTCCCCAGCGAAAGCATACCATTATTTAATTAAAATAACATCTCTTCAAATTTTCTTAACCTAAACCCCGCTAGTCACACAAATTTTATTTATTAAAATTAATAAACAAATTAATGCATTTTTGGCACGTTTTCTGTGTATGGTTTTTGGTGGGATATTCAAGAGTCGCGGTAGCGACTCGACGCCATCTGATTATTGGTCCTACAAAATACTCATTTACAATGCCAATGTATATCAAGGTGCTATATCGTCCCGATTGATGCCGTCGGAACTGGTTGAACATTGAAATTCGCCTCTCAAAAAGGCCGATTGTGATGGCAAAATTTATCTTCCAAATTCTACGAAAGCCTGGGTATTGAACACAGAAGTATTTGACTATTTCTCCTCCACGTAACACCCATCATTACAACAAAAACGTGGGTGCCTCTCGTGCGGTGTTTACGGACAAATTTTCCGCTAGCGAAGGCCGATCGTAGGGGTGCAACGGCTGCACGAGCGGCCTTTTACAAGAATCTCTCACGTGAAATGAGCCTCAGTGGCACGTACGTATACATACGTATCGCATGTAATACACGCAGAGTGTATATGGGGATACATAGGCTTTCGAAGAGATTCTGTTCACGGGCATTATGTGCGTCGAAGCGTTCGAAAGAGGGCTGTAAATTCTCAAAAATTTGTCAAGAGGGCCCCTACTTTGGACCAAATTTAAGGTAAAACGTAGTTAATGGTGTTAAGGAGCAAAGTCCGACAATGCGCGGCTCTCAAGGAGCCACAATGGCACACTTGTGACGCGAAAGACCCAGCGGGTGTGCTCCGCGACTGTGGTACCTTTTTCTCCTCTCCTTTTTTTTCTTTGCTCTCTTCTCGTCCGTCCTCGGCACGCTAGTACGACTTCTCCTGGTCGATTGACTCCATACCGGCCATTCACACAGTGGCGAGAGTCGGAAGCCCTCGCAGCACTGCTGAGCCATCCGAACTCCATTCATTCCGTGATGTTCCAATGAATGGATGAGACCGCTCTCGCCAGCTCGCTCTTCATGTGAACGAAACGGAAAATTGTCACCTTTGGAAAATGTCCTTGTTGCGTTTGGCCTAGGCACCGGAGGGTGTCGCGCACGCGGTCGGTGTCGTTTGATACGCCACCCGCTCTTCTTCCCCCTCAATTGTCCACTTAAATGACGTTTAGCGATCTCCGTGTCAGGCGGTTACCATGTATACAATTCAGGTGAATCGAACCGTGCTCTATCATCTTTTTCGTTAGGTACAACGGGCTATACTAAAATTCTATGAATTTCGAGCGTTTCAGAGAGTATCTTTAATAATCATGATAACTTTCATTTTTCTTCAAAACAACTGCCAAAGTGACCATAAAAATAACGCTCAATAGAAGTTGTTTTTCGCACAGAAAAAACTTTCGGAAATGGTCAAAACGATCTTCGAATAACCAAACCAAAAAATCTAATACAGTAGAGCGTCGATTATTCGAACTAATTGGGACCGACTATCGTTCGGATAATCGAAAATTCGGATGACCGAACATGAATATTTTGTGAAGGGGGGAGGGAGGTACTGAAACGCTTAAAATATTGGAATATATACGTATAATATAATACATATATATATATATATAATATGTATGTATTTATCGAAAATTAATATTTTTAATATATCATTGTTAGTATATATTATATATTCTGATAAAACCCCCGGACTCTATATAATATGCTATTTTCTTGGGAAAAAATGGAGAATTTTTTCGGTTTTTTCGTTCGGAAAACTGAAAATTCGGATAAACCAAATCGCTGTTCGGATGATTGACGTTCGGATAATCGACGCTCTACTGTAGTGACTTTTTCATCACTGGAAGCAAAAACTTACCGTCATAATGATCTTTAGGAGGTAAAGTTGTTTTGACGGTAAGTTATTGATTCCAGCGACGAAAAAGTAACTATCAGATTCTTATGGTATGGTTATTTTCTTCTGAAGCTTCTCCTGGGCAAAAAACAACTTCTATTGAGCGTTATTTTTATGGTCACTTTGACAGTCTCCGTGATTGCTAGAGTTACTCTACTCGCCAAGATTTTATCGTACATTCGAATAATCGTTGTAGTTCTAGTGAGTATTACAGTACGACCCCATGCAAAAAAGAAAGTATTAAAATAGCTAAAAAAAAAAAATTAAAGTAGTATAAAAAATCGAAGTATCGAAGTATGTCGTATTGGACTACCGGATACTCCGTTAATACTCTGCTTCAAATATTAAGTATTAAAAAAAGTCTCAAGTATTAAATATTCAAAAAAAAATCTGAAGTATTAAGCATTAAAATAAGTATTAAATAATAATCTTAAGTATTAAGTATTCAAAAAATCTCAAGTATTAAATGTTGAAAAAAAATATTAAGTATTGAAAAAAGTATTAAATTCTACTTAAATATTGTCTTTTTTAGATTATTCTGTCTCTTTTGGTATAGGAATTAGTTTTTTGTTTATTATTTATTGCCGTCTAAAATTTCGTAGTCCTCGAGAAGCACAAAATATTTCTAAGTCCATTAAGGGAAAAAAATTTGAGACTTTTATTTAATACTTTTTTAAATACTTAATACTTGAAGCAGAGTATTAACGGAGTACCTATCCGGCAGTCCAAGACGACATACATCGATACTTCGATTTTTGATACTACTTTAATACTTTTTAATACTATCCTAATAGTTTTTTTGTGCAGGACGCGAGTGAAAACCGTCTCAAAAGGGAAAAAGAAGTGACGATTTTTTTAACGTATCGAAATGTATAAAATGCCTTGTAAATAGTACAGCGGGCCATGCCTAGTAAATCTTTCTATATGTCTGGAAAAAAAATGCCACTTTTCCGCTTTGGATTCCGATTACTATATGAATCTGGAAATGCCCGTGTGGAAATTCCAACTCGCCATCACCTAGAAATCGACTAGTTTTCTTATTTTCTGTACAAGATCTAGGTCGGAAAACTAGCTAGATCCGAGCGCTATGTGTAATTTCTCGCTGTCTAGTCGTTGTACAGAAAAACTGTCTAAAATCTGGCTAAGATTCTATTAATTCGCCCAGTAAACTTAGCTAGTGAATAGCCAGTACGGAAATCGATTAACCCTGTGGCATAAAATTGACTAGGTGCTAGACCGGATTTCTCTATTGAACCCAGATACCGGTTAAATAGCCTAGGATAAATAAAAAAACAGAATTAATATAAACCGTCATTTGTTGCATCAGCACGTACCAGGGAAGCTGTTTAACACTATTTAAACAGGGAAAACTATTTAATAACGGACGTAATCACTTTTTCAATAATAATCAAATATCTCGATAAGGCCTATCGCAAAAAAAAGAAATATATAAATTCTTTCGCGTCGTACAAAACAAAAAAAAATCGTAGTCCTCTAGAACGTATTTTTTGGTACCTTTCACGAACACGCACGTGCCACTCTACATAATAATAACTCGCTGCGCAGCGTGTCACGACTAGACCCTGTATCGGAAAACGCCCGCGTTTCCGCCGAAAACACGCACGGTGCCGCATAAACGACGCGCATTGTGGTGTTAACTTCGTTAATGTATATATTATGTCTAGCCTCTGGTCAGACAAGCTGTGCCATGAAAGCTAGATAGATCCTAGATGGCCTGAGCATCTATACATGTATGCTAGATATATTATGTCTAGCCTCTAGTCAGGTAAGCTGTGCCATGAAAGCTAGACAGATCCTAGATAGATATGCTATCTATCAGTGCATTCTGGCTAGATTATGTCTACTCTCACTACAGAAAAACTTGATAGAAAAAACTAGGAAGACGCTAGGTTCAAACCAGTTTATCCCCAACAGATTTCCACACGGGTGGTTACTATACTTTTCTCTCGGTGTAGAACTATAAATCATAACAAGCCTAATACGAACAAGTAATTTGATATTTAAGCGCGTATCCTGGATTTGTTTTCGCAAGGATACTCGGATGGTAGTGCCAACCAATCAATTAAGTAAGGTTGCAATATATTTGGTTACCGTAACTCATGGGTTATCTAGCAATGAACCTTGTAACTAATAGTAATAACCAAGCTAAGTTGTAGGGGAATTAGAAAAATTATTTGTTTGTCCCAACCGATATTTTGGTTATGGCAAGTTATTATTTTTTTCAGTGTAGTAATTTAAATTTCATCTCCTTTTGACTGGAAAAGGAACGCCCGATTTTAAATATTGACTTTAATTATTTTATTTTATTTTGTTTTATTTTATTTTATTTTATTTTATTTTATTTTATTTTATTTTATTTTATTTTATTTTATTTTATTTTATTTTATTTTACTTTACTTTATTTTATTTTTTCGTTTTGCTCTAATTCCGAGGTACGTCCATGAGGATTTTATCTTGGCAGCCTCGCCCCCCCCCCCCAAGCCTTTTTCCTAACTAACTTTCATACCCACTCTTCACTAACGTACTTTAACCCCGAGTTTCGTCTGCAGCCGGGGAAGCTTTGGAAAATTAATTCCGATATAGGAGGCCAGACTTTACTAATTTTCCGGAGCTTTTTGCACTTGTGTAAAGTGCAGAAACACCAAAGTCTTAGGAGAACGAGCTCAATGGTCGATGCGTCAGCCAGCACGCGGCTGAGTGCCCACATGGAAATAAAGTATATTTTAAATATATTAAAAATATATAAAATATATTTTGTTCGAAAAATTGTATGTGTCGAATATATTTTTGAATGTACGTTGAATTATATGCAAAGTATATAAATAAATATATTCGATATCTGTAATAAGTACAGTCGACGTGTACAACGTATATAGTTTCCATGTATTTTTAAATGTAGCTAGAAATATATTCGAAAGTATACTGCTAATTACATTCCAAATATATAACAAATACATTCTACATACATTTTGAATATTAGTTTCATGTCATCGAAGTATACCTGGTATGTATCTGAAATATATGTACTTTACATTCCGGAATATATTTCGAATATATGTTCAACTTACTAGAATATATACTCGGAATTCATGTTTCATATACTTCAGAGTACATCTGGAATATATGTTTGATATACTTCGGAGTATATCTGGAATATATGTTTGATATACTTCGAAGTATACCTAAAATATATGAGGTATTCTTGGCCAAGTCACTAAGCCTTCAACGCTGACCCTTTCCAATTTACTCAATAATTTTTTTTTTGCTTTATGTGTTAAAAAAACACTCCAAAATTTCTTGAAATAAAAAAAAAAAAAATTTTATGAATCAAAAAAACTGTTTTGGCCCCAATTTAAAAGTTCCAAAAAATTTTCAAAAATTCTGTGTCAGATATGAAAATTTTCGAGCTGTGAGCCAGAGTGGGCAGACCATTTTGGCGCGTAATTTCTTCGAAAAAAACTTTTAAAAATTGATAAAAAAGTCCATTATTATCCATAATGCAAGAATACTTTCGACTCTGAGTCACTCTGACTCAAAGCTCGAAAATTTTCATATCTGATACAGAATTTTTGAGAATTTTTTGGAATGTATAAATTCAGGCCAAAACAATTTTTTTTTCTCAAAAATTCATTAAAAAAATAAAAAACAAAAGGAATTTAAAAAAACTTGTATATACATTATATATACGACACATATATCTAACTTATGTATTGAATGCATTCCGATTTATATCTGACGTATACAAAGAATATACTACATATATATCTTGAATATATAATGAATACATTCGGAACTGCATCTGACGTATACATTGTATATACGACACATATATCTAACTTATGTATTGAATGCATTTCGAGTTACATCTGACGTGTACGAAGAATATACTACATATATATCTTAAATATACAATGAATACATTCGGAACCGCATCTGACGTATGCATGGAATATACTCCATATATATCTGAAACATACATTGAATACATTCGGAGCTACATCTGATGCATAGGTTGAATATCCGACATATATATCTGAAATATACATTAAATATATTTTTCGAGTATACTTTCTGTTCGAAAACTTAGGTGTGGCGAATACATTTTGAATATATTTCCTGTACAAGTTGTGCACAGTTCGAATATATTCGAAGTATATATACATATACCAAAAATATATTCGACATATATTTTTTATACATACAAAAATATATTTTTCAATATACTTTATTTCCATGTGGGTGGTAACCCATTCAAGTACTGGTCGCTTGAATTGGGTAATTACCGGAACCGAGCATCCACCGGTTATGACTATCTATTGGTTAATTTCATTACATAGATACACTCAGAGAAATCGTAGTAGTACAGTCAACCATAAAGTGACAACTATTAATTTTTAGTCCATGCAACTGTTTTCATAGTTACGGTAATCATGAAAATAGTTATGGTAACGATTTGGTAGTTATAGTAATTATTTGATAGTTGGGGCAACTATAAAAAAATTGATCGTACGAACTAAAAATGAATAGTTGTCACTTTATAGTTACTAGTACCATAATTTTCTCTCGGTGTAGTTACATATGTACTATCAATTGATATTCCAAATCTTAAATATACTTTGTAAGTTACCATAATTATAATAATTATTTGATGGTTATAAAAACATGAAGGCAAATATTAAAATAATTTCATGGATCAACAGGCAATAGTTATTACTTAACATTTTATGATTTCTCTGAGTGCATCATCGTTAGTGAGCATATTAAATTAATTGATTAAATAAATAAGTTCAGCGGGAATTATCGATTTAAAAAAAAATTTGTTACTGTAACCGTACCACTCCAGGTACACCTGTTTTTTTACGATTTTTTGTGGGTAATTAATAATCGAAATGAAAAATTCGTTTCAAGAACTTTAATATACAATTATCGAACTGTAAAAAAAATGTTCTTTAAACGAATTTTTTATCTCGCTTACACTGTTAAAAATATTTTGAAAATTAATATACATATGTATTGGAAGTTCTTTTGCAGATACGGTGTATTAAATTTCATTTAATATACAGATATGTTGTAAAATTCCAATAGATATATTATAAACACAAGTTTTATGAAGTGTTTAGTATATTGTATATTAATTTTCATACAAAAATTTCTAACAGTTTATTATTTAGCCAGAAAAAAAACGTAAAAAATAGGCGCACCTGGAGTGATGTTATCCCTTAAATGAATTTATTAAATGAATATGTTCAGTGAGAAATATTGACCTGTTTTTATTTATTTTTTATTGCAACCAACTGATAAAATTCGATAATATCAAAGATGCGACACTGAGCTACACTGTAAAAAAAATCTGTGTTAAAATTAATACAAAAGTGCTGGAAGTTTTTTTTGCAGATACCGTATTTGAAATTTTAAATACGTCATTTAATTTTGAGGTATGGTATTTCAAAATCGGAAATATTGAACTGTAATATTTCTATACATGTGTATATGAAAAGTCATGACATCTAGACGAATATTAAAATTCAACGTTATTAAGATTTAATGTAAATTTGACAATATCCAAAATGGTATCCGAGCACTGTAAAAAAAATCTTTCTTGTGCATTAAATTTCATAAACCTTAATGTAGAATTTTCATATAAGCGGTATCTGAAAATTCAAGCACACATGTGTTGGAAATTTACAATGGATGAAAAAACCATTTAAAAAAATATAAATATTAGTCGGACATTATTTTTTCACACAAATTATGTCATCAGAAATTGTTGTATATTGGTTTTCGCCTACCTACCGACGATTCGAATGGTAGTCCCAACTATTCGAGTGGTAGTCCCAACGATTGGATTAGTTAACCTAACTAATCCAATCGATGGGACTACCACTGGGATTAGTTAACCTAACTAATCCAATCGATGGGACTACCACTGGGATTAGTTAACCTAACTAATCCAATCGATGGGACTACCACTGGGATTAGTTAACCTAACTAATCCAATCGAGAACTAATCGTGAATAGTTGAGGTTACTATTCGATATGGTTGAGGCAACTAATTTTTTAGACATTGTGTACAGTAAATCGAAAACGTAGTTGCCACAACCAAATATTTCTTTCCGTGAATTGTCGGTATTACCATTCGAATCGTTGGTATTACCATTTGAGTTGCAAGGGAAATAGAATAATCGACTGGTTGTGTCAACTCATTTCTTGGTTATGGCAACTAATCTTGTTTTTTCCGTGTTAGGTGAAAGGTTTTTGACAGCAGAAAATGGAACAAACGGTAATAGAACGATTAAAACATTTGTTTTCTTTTCGTCGTTGATATTTCGATATCGGGAACGTTTTCGGAGAAATTGGATGCGGCGTGCTGGATTGTTTTTTGCAAACTCATCGACCATGTCCTGCATTCAATTGAATACCTCCCATATTGTTCAGCTTTTCCCGGGGGAGGCAAACTAATTCATTGCCAGGCAGTCCCGATATGCGGTCGAGAGAAAAATGGGTCATATTTCCGTTAAACTTTTCCGAAGCTGATTTAAAACCGAAAAAGCTTGAAATTTGCGCAAAGTCTTATTATTGTTATTGCAACAGTTTTACACATGTTTCGGGCATATAAATCGTCATTTTCATACATTGTGAAGTACAATTTTGTACTGGTTGGACATTTTTTTCTTGTTTCATGTGATCGCAAGATTTTTCTGAAAAAGTAACTTCGCACTTGTATCGTAATCTACTATTCCTTTAAGGGAGTGTATAAAAAAAATCCTTCTATTACTGAATCCTGTACCATATTGAAAATAGTAGTAAAAAATAACTAACTATAACTATATATAAAGAGAATACTTTAGTACGTATATGTATAAGTATAGTTTTGGCAGGAACATTAATATAAGAATAATAAACGTGGTACGAAAAACCTAACCGAATATATAATAGAATTATAATCAATATTGTAATTGATATTTGGTATTTAACTTGGCATCTATATTAATCAGATATTCATCAATGAATATCAGTAATTTTGAATTAATGTGAATATTTTAATAAACTATAAAATGAGCTCCATCTAGTACAACGAAAAAAAAAAATTTAGTTGCGTCTTAAAAAATCGGTGAATACAGAATTTCACAGTACATTTTAAAACTAGGGCGGAAAAACTTTTTTTCTGAATTAACAATTATTTTACAACCGATGTCCACCGATTTTAGTTTTTCCTGCACCATTCATACTCATTTTTCCGTATAAAACTATAAGCTGTGTGAAATATTTGATTAACCAATTCGATTAATTCTATGCTTCATTCTATGCACTGGAATGATGAAATTATTCATAGGTCAAAGTTTCCCTGACGTATTCCGTTTTTAGATAGCTCGTCAAAGGTTAACGCGATAACAATCAAGCCAGAACCAAGTTACGACTGAACCAGTGAGATCTTTTACTCCGACTAGGGTCAGATTGCGTGATCAACTCTATAATGTAAATAAGTTACTTAAGCAGAATGTGGTACAATCGCGACAAAAAATATGCTATTTGTACGTAGACGAGAATCGACAGACGAAATAGCATTGACGTAAAAAAATTAACCCATCAGTTAACATAAAATGATAAGTTGTCGACATAGGTATTTTACATAATTGTAAATTTGACATATTTTTCGAATTTTTTAAACAAAGTTTCGCAACACGTTTTGACGATATTAATACAGTTATTTGAACTTCTAGAAGCAAGTTTACACAATCTCGAATCTACATCACTTGAAGTTCTGCTTCAACATGTCGCTGATTCAACGGATTAGTTAGGCGTTTCGTTCCACATCCATCCTGATGCTGAGTTTACACGACTGCGGGTGGATCTCGACGGATACTGACTAACGAGCCAAACCAACTACTTTCAAGTAGCACGAAGTCGTCCATATACATTTCCAAATTAATCAAGCGCAGAGGTACTGATATTACGTGTACGGAGTTCTATTCGTGTGTTCCGAAGCGTACTAGTTACTTCTGTCTCATTGCATGCGCAAATCCATGTGCATCTGTATTCGAGATTGTCTTCCGCATCCAGGTGGAACTACATAGTCGTGCATAAGTGCTCATGAATTCCGAGTAGAAATTAATTCAAATTGTTTGAAGTTCCATTAAGTCCGGATGAGGCATCGGTCAGGTTTCCTGGTCCTGCCCGGGTCATGTATCGGTATAACATTTCAAAACTGGCTAACCTGAAATATTCCCCGTCAGGCCGTGATCAGGCACCGACACTCAGAAAAACGCTTGGTTAGAATTACCAAAAAATTGGTTAAAATGGTATCAAGAAAAGTTGGTGGCCACAAGCAAGTTATTGACTAACATAACCAAGTTATTAGCTAATATAACCAAGGACTTGGTAAGACAACCAAGTTTTTAGTACGCCTAATCAATAACTTGGTTGCGCCTACCAAATTTTTCTTGGTAACATTTTTAACCAAGACCTTAGTTAGCCTAACTAAGCCTTTTTCTCCGTGGACCGGGCATTCCTGTTCCGGATATCTAAATGAAGTCCTGACCCCGCCGGGATCATGCATACACGGAGAGAATTTTTTAGTAATCACAATTCAAAAAGTTTGACGATGTTTGCCATACAGCATAGTAAATTCGGTTTATTCGACCAGTCTGGCGATGATTGCCATACAGTACATTAACGCAAATTTTTCGTATCTAATATATATACAGTATGGCAAACGGTGCCAGTTGTGTTCACGAGTCACTTATCAACGTTATATATCGCTGTTTAAACGCAGCATAGCCAAGATTGCTAGGCCGGTTACGTACTTACTTCTGCATCGTATACCACTTAATGGCGGGAATTCGTACAGTTAAAATGATACTTAAATTAATATAAAGTAAAGGTATGTAAAGGTAGGATAGGGATAGGTTACAAAGATGTAGCATAAAAAAATACACGTTGTTTTGTTCAATAATTAAACATTTATTTATTTTTCTTAAAATAAAGTGATATTTCTTTAAATAAAAACGCCATCATCACTTTTCGTCCTGATCTTGGAGGTCACTAAAAAGCAGGTTATGTCACGTTCCAAATAGTACAGGTAACGCACCGATTTACAATAACCTCGACGACATGTGACAATTTTCTTATAGTATAGACGAAGAATACATAGATAACATATTTTTTAAAAAGACGTGCAGTTGCTTTTTCATTTTCACAATTCCTTATTAGTTGCATTACACTAACGAGAAATATGGGCGCCTAACACCGCTGACGATGTAAACACACTCAGCCACCGCCAAACGTATAGCGGTCATCGCACATCTTTCGTGTATGTCTAATAGACTGTTTAAAACTATAGCCTGTAGTTGGAGAATGAATCTCAGACGCACGGCCTTAATAGTTACAATGTTGAGGATATCAGAATTTGCTATTTTGTATATGTGAAATGTTCGTATTTCTTTCGAAACCGATTCCGTAACCATAGATTCTATTAATAAATTGAGAGATGAATTTCTTCATATATTGCGAATCGTAATCATCGTCTGTTGGAAGTCACGACCATCGTCAAGCTTTAAGATGTCTTCGAGACACTTTTGCGTATACATCCTTACAAACTTTGGATTATTTACAGCACGGTTTGATAACCGAAACATAGTAACGATTCTTGTACGGCGTGCAACACACAGTAAAAGATGATACAGTACTCTATAGGAAAATATAGAAATAGACGCCAGAAGCACTGAATAAACCGAGTTTACTATACTAAATCTGGTAATGATTACCAGATTACCAAATTAACAGTAACGTAGTTACGTTAAGAGTGAAGAGAGTTAATGTAACTATGAAAAGAGTCACCTCGACTAATGAAATATAATTACAGTAGAACCGCGTTAAGGAGGTTCGTCAGCATGTGCGGGAGGTAAGGAGTGCGAGCGGTAGTCCTATGCTTATACACGGGCCTATTTCACGATAGCCAACGGCATAAATGATGTATCTTGATTCGGAGAATTGTCAAATTGGGACGGATAATGTAATTTCAAACGGATATGGGTCACTCCACGGGATTTCGCACAAAAAAAAACCCGACCGACTCCAATTTTCGCCTAATTTTTTTATATTGTTGACTATGTCAAACGGAGCATCTGTGAATTTTTTGAGAATTTTATTCTTATATTTCGACGAGCCATAAAATAAAAGGTGAAAAAAATGAAAAAAAATCTGACGTCAAGTGGAATAATGATATCGACAAAAATAACTAGGTTAAAATTTTCGTAATTCAACACAGTTTACGGTAAAAATAATCAAAATAAAAAATGAACATAACTTCTATTTTATTTATGTTTTTTACCAAGAAAAGGTACCATTTCGCTAATTTGGCCCCCTCCGATTTCAATACAAAAAATCACGAATATACTACATGGAGTCCCAAATATTTTAAGCACAAGCCCAAGATGGAGAACGCATTTTACCCATTTTTAAAAAAATATTTCGGGTAATTGATTTTTTAAATTTTCTTCCAATCTTCTGCGTATTTTTTTATGTAATTGGTAATATTAAAAGGAGCTTATGTGATTTTTTTCATAATTTTATATGTAGATGTATTCGATTCATTAAATGTAATCGAATTAAAGTAAACCAAAGTAGAAAAATCAGTCTGATTTTTTAGTGGAATTTACCCAAACTATAACTACAATGAAATAACAAGGTTTGCATTTTTTCTCTGCAGTTTTCTCCGAGTTGTAAAGCGATGGAGCTGTCATGTCATAAGAGCCCATATTAAACAGTATGCAAAAAATACTTTAATATTATGTGAATGGTGTAGGTTTTCAGATTTTTCTCTACATTTTTATATTTCTGATGAACCTCCTTAACCGAGGTGTACGCTCGGATAATACGGAAAAACTCCGATAAAACGGAAAAAGCGATTTCTCATTGTATGCATTGTGTATGGTTTCCGTATTATCCAAGTTTTCGGCTATCCGTGGTACGTTCTCCCCACATTATCTCGGATAAACGAGGTTCTACTGCATCACTGAATAGTTACCAGGACCATCTCAATTTCTCTCAGTGTGTGATCATTATCAGCATCAACACTTCAATGATTCGATAACGATTTTTTTTTTCTGACTGTAATCCGTTTACGATAGTTAGTGCTTTTCAAAAATGATGAAACTACTTATTTCAATCAAATTCAATACCGAAGGTCGCATCACTTCATGCAATTTCGGGCGAACCCTAGCAGATCGAACAACCCAAAAAAAACCGTATTTCCAACCCGGTCGAATTGAGCCACAAATCCAACCGATAATTCCTGTCAAACCAACCGAAAAACCAACCGTGCTTTCAAAAGCTCGCAGCTTGCGAATAGGTTGGTTCTCGGGTTGTTGAGACACAAGTCCAACCGGAATTCCAACCGTCGCAAGAAGCATCGCTCGGTTGGTCTCAGGATTGTGCCAGGTTTTGCCAACCCGAAAACCTGCGCAAAAAGCAGCTACCGGTTGGTCCCTGGGTTTGCACAACCCAGGTCCAACCGGATTTGTTTGCAGTTCAAGCCACACTTAGAATTCACGGTCCTGAAATTCATCGTGCCATGATTTCTTTCAGTAATCGTGGGTAAAATCACGATCCTGCTGGGAATTTTCTTGTACCCTAGCGTATATTCTACGCTACGGTATAAACAACAGTAAAAACGAACCACGTCGATAAATGGGCGAACGGCGTTTTACGATAGCTTGTACTTATACATGGAACGACGAACAATCACTTGCGAGAAACGTTTCGGGTCATTCGCCATCTAGCGGAGCTAAGCCGGGTTTCCGCGTGACAAAAGGAAGGGGGTCCACCTCTTCACCATCGCCGACGCACGTGCACCCGAAGTTAGACCGCTAGATGGCGAATGAGCCAAAAAGTTTCTCGCAAGTGATTGTTTGCCGTTCCATGTATAAGTACAGGCTATCGTAAGTCACCTTACGCCCATATACCGACGTGGATCATTTTTATTGTCGGTTATACCCTAGCCTACAACATACGTTAGGGTATAGAAACACTCCCAGCAGGACCGTGATTTCGACAATGATAATTAAAAAATATCACGCCACGACGAATTTCAGGACCGCGAATTCTAAGTGTAGCTTGAACTGCTAGAATACCAGGTTAGACCTGGGTTTGCACAACCCAGAGACCAACCAGTCGATGCTACTTGTCACAATTGCAATTCGGTGGTTGGTGGTGGTTGCGACGGTTGGAATTCCGGTTGGACCTGAGTTTGCACAACCCAGAGACCAACCGGTCGCTGCTTCTTGCGCCGGTTGGTATTCTGGTTGGACTTGAGTCTCAACAACCCGTGGACCAACCTATTCACAAGCTGCGAGCTTTTGAAAGCTCGGTTGGTTTTTCGGTTGGATTGACAAGAATTATCGGTTGGTTTTGTGGCTCATTCCGACCGGGTTAGAAACACGGTTTTTTTTGGGTTTTCGCGGTTGTTTTCACGGTTGTTCGATCTGCTAGGGAAGTTTCAACCCGATAACTGAAAATTTGTTCGAGCAAGTGTGTCATAGTAGGATCTTAGTGATTCCATGATTAGATAGCATTCATTCACATAGTACATGCAAAGAAATGTTTGGTTGTGGCAACTACGTTTTCGTAAAGCAGATCTGTCTTTGAAGTTCAATGTGTCAAAAGTGGGAAATATAAGAGCAACGTTTTGTCACTCATAAACCACGGTACTTTGTGGATTATAATATAGAATGTGTTAGATAGAAATTCAACGGTCGAGTACGACGTATATGTCAAAAGCGCAAATGTAGGTAGGAGTGAAGTCTCTGCTGAAAAGTGAAAAAGGAGGGGATAGCCGGAGTGAGACGTATGAGTGGATAAAGAGATATACAAAAGTATATATATCTATCAACAAAAGCGATGCTCGAGCGTGTATTTTTTCCGCTAGGCGTTCGTTTTTTCCCCTTTCTCTCGTTGTACTCCTCTCACCGCATTAATTCATGTCCTCTTATGCGCTTTGGAGAGGCGCTCGATCAAAACTGGTAAAAAGCCGCGGTGACAGGCAGGGGGGAAAGGGGCGCGAGGGGGGGGGGACAGTCGAGAAGTGCCCGGGTGTACGGGCACTCGAAAGTCGAAACCGTTTTCTCGCTACCGACAATGCCGCAAAAACGTCACTTCGACATTACATTTGGTGCTCACATAGGCTTTTCCTATTTCAGAAAATCCGTGAAAGTTGGATACACTCGGCGACTTGTCGTCAACACAATAGAAACAGAGTCGACCGGACCGACCAGTTTTTCGCTTTTAAATCGTCTCTCCACTGAGAATTGCCGGTATCTCGAAGAACTCGAGTATCAACGTTGCTTCATCTTTGTCAGTAATTGTAGACATTAGGAAAGAACGGTCCGATTTCTCGTGCGTTCCTGTAATACAATGAAATTACTAGCACAAACAAAAATTTCGAAATTTTAATGTGAGGACACTCAAAATTGGCCAAAAACCCGATAAAAGCACTTGGAAAAATTGCGAGCCCGTTACACGCACATTTAGTAATATCTATGGTCGAAAATGAATATTATTTTGACATCTATCTAGAAGACAGATGAAAGAAAAATTCCATTTTTTTTTTTTAATTTTGGAAAAACGTCCTAAAAAATGAAAGCCTACTTTAGCTCGGATCTGAAAACTCTTCATTACTGACAAAAGATTATTAAGTTTATCGATCGATATTTTTGTTTTCAACAATCTTAGATAATGCCAAATTTTTCGAAAAAATAAAATAAAAAAAAACAATTTGAGTGCTTCTAACAGTTATGTCAATCATCAAGGGTCAGAACCAGGTCGAAATGGTATAAATTGTCCCATACGCCCACGCTTGGGGGTTTTCGTAGTTCGTGCTTTCGCTTTTTGTTAGATGAGGAGGAACGAGAGGCGGATCGTGCGGGCTAATAATAATCAATAATAATAACTGGCAATCAAATATATGATAAATGTCAGAGAAAAAAATTCATTGCAGATTTTTTTTTCTGCGTCGAATTTTTTTGTCTTGTCTTAATTTTCTTTTAACGCCTTATCGTTGGGCGCCCCTGCACAAATGGCGCCCCTAGGCACTAGCCTACAGTGCCTAGGTCGAAATCCGCCACTGTATATTTGTGCTGATATTGCATGTTGCTGATGCAACATTGCTGATATTGCATTGCCTCATTATGATGTACAATTTTGTACTCAGTGTCAGCTTTCAAGGGACGTTAGTCCTAGAGCGTCAGAGTAAATAATAATAATAATAATAGCGTTAATAATAATAATATGCAGTACGTACGGCAACCTGAAGTTTTAAAAAAAAGCATTTAAAGCTGTTGCAAACAACTCGAAATTACAAGCGTCAAAATAAAGAATAAATTGGGTCTCTGAAGTTTGTATGATTTTTAGGCCTAGTTTTCCAGTATCAGTTCTCTCACGCACGCAACACTGCCACGTTTTGCGGTCAACAAGTTCTATGTGCATGTGATAAGCTCTTGCTCGTGCACGATAATTGCACACGCGATACCAGTCAACGAACTGGCGTTCCGATTATTTTTATTAATTTCATTTCCATACATCGCACATTCCATCTGGCGAGTTATTTAAAATTCACCTGATTAACACTACTAACCTCCACAGCTTTTTGATGATCTTGATACTCCATGATTATATAAAATTTGGCTCGTCTTCCTAACCCAATAATTTGTTCCAAGTTTGTAGATCTTTGTACGTGCTAATAAAGTTCCAGTTTCATCAACTCATTACACGATCGTTACGCTACTCCAGGTGGTGTCACGTCAATTATACGCTTCGCAAATTTTGCGTATCTCGGAGGAGGAAACTTTGAGTAGAAATCACACCTGTCGACCTAAACTGCTCGTCACTGCGGTAATATAATTTCGCGATAAATTTGAATCATGACCATGAATATTTAAAATCTATTCAGATGTTTAGAAACCTCAATTAGTACTTAATTTTTTGTAAATTTATATATTTGCGTTAAAACAAATTGTAGCTTTTATTGGTTTTTATTGCCACAAATACCCACGAACATATGGAATATTGATAATTGTTTATAATATAATCCATCGGTTGTTCAACACAATCCTAGTATTCATATTGTGAATCAGTAACTAAAACATTTAAACAAGAATGATAAGCCAAAAGTGTTTCAACTAGCCCCGGACTCTTATATGTTGGAACAGACATATTCAGCTTTTCTAGAAGCACTGGCTATAAGAACCATATATCTGCAAAGTCTCCCTTAAGCGAGAAAAAATGCTTAGTTAGAACAACCAAGCGCTTGGTTATATATACGCTAGCCAATTAATTGGTTAGACCAACCAAGTTATTAGTCAGCGCCACCAAGCGCATTGTAATATAACCAATAATTTGGTTGGCATAACCAACAATCTGATTGGTCTAACCAATAAATTGGCTGGCGCGTATTTAACCAAGCGCTTGATTGTTCTAACCAACCCTTTTTTTCCGTGTATCCATGTTGCGAATCATCAACTCAACATATTTATTTTAAAGTGGTAAAAAAAATGCAAAGGTGTTCTATCAAATCCTAGTTCATAATTAGTTAGTTTGTGATGTAATAATTAGAAAAGTTAATGTAGCTATAAAAATAGTCGATGGGCTTGAAAATCCAATAATCATTACTTAATAGTTGCACGGGCTACTATGATTTCCTTGAGTGATCGAAATAAAACAATTATACAAATTTGTGAAAAATATCTTTAGTGAAAATGTTTATTGCATATGACCTCTCGATATTATTAACATTTTGTATTATTCATCTCACCTGTCATAACAAACTTGGCTAGTGTCAATGCTAAGAGCCTTTGTGGAGCCCGACCATGATGTCAAACCTCATTAAAGTAGCCGACGGTGCGAAACCACTTGTGTACATCGCATGTATAATCGTGTAGACGACTGACGCCGACGGGCCGAAAGAATTTTACATAAATTAAAATAAATCAAGGTACAGCACGCTACATCATTGCGGCCGTTCCTCATTAATTAAAGCGTATTATTAACCGTGTGCGTCCAGTCTATAACTGATGCATAACTACGGACATATTAGTGGACATTACACTGTAAGCCAGCCAGCAGCTATTAAAAAGTCATTAGTTTTTATATCATAACCTTCCATCTTAACAAATTGTAATTGGAAAAAAAACATTGTTATCAGATATTTATAAATTCAACAAAATAAAAAGAAACTGAAGAAAAAAAAATTGGGCTCAACCGGGATTTGAACCCGGGACCTCTCGCACCCAAAGCGAGAATCATACCCCTAGACCATTGAGCCGCTTACTTTTATCTTCAAATATACAAGTTTTTTTGTCTCTGCTCGTGTTGGTTGCAGTACACAGTAATAAATAATCAAAACAAAAATGGTGTGCCACGTATTAAAAGTGTAACCACCCCATAAAAAAATCACCTGAAAATAAAAAATTTCTTGCAAAAATATTAAACCAAATCCTATTAGCCAAGTCAAACCTCTTGGTAGATGTTCAAAAGATGAAGATGTTTTTCTACAAAAAACTTGGCGTGTCTGCGACTACAATGCAAAGACACTACTTACTTTTAAAGTGCTTAGTTTTACTTTCAATTAGACATAAGAGGAGTGACAGTCAAAAAAGTATTTTTTTATTATGAAGACCACTCTGCCCCTCACTGAAGGAAAAATTAAAAACGATTCCCCCCATCAGAATAAATCCGAAAGATGTTTTTGTAAATGGACCAACCAATTGGGTCAACCGGTTGCGTTAAAAACAGATTCATGAGTTTTATACTGTGCGCGTAATCCAAAGAACTCCGAGGATTGGTCTTTCAAAATAAGCCAGTAAGTGGGTTATAGTTGTCGAGGCAAAGAATATGGAATGAGTCAAGATCCGAAATCCATTGAGCGGTGTAAGCATAAGTGGAGACAAACGGAAAAGCACTTGGAGAAGCATTCAGATCAAGCTGGTTAATGAATTTACGTCACTGCGGCACGAAAAGTGCGGTTTTCCGTGCGCTTCGCGCAACTCTCTTTCCTCGTCTTGCAACGTAAAATCGTATGCAATATTCGGGAGGGAAACATTTTCTCAGCTCGTGTGAATGCAGCACTCGCGAGAAATGTGTTTTCCCTCCCTCGGGCCGCAATATACTATTTTATTCTCGACTTACTGCATATTCTCTACATCAACAGTTATAATATATTTCCCAGCTTGATCTGAAAGTCACTGTGGTCCCTTTTCCATTTGCAACTACTTGTGATTACAACCAGTCAATGGGTTTTGCTCGGCAATTTGAAGAATATGCATTGAATCGAAAACCAAAATCACAAGCAGCGTCAAATGAAAAAGCACTAGCAGCGGCTTTGATCTGAAAGCCACTGCAAATGTTTTTTTATTTGACGCTGGTTATAATTTTGGTTCTAGATTCAATGCATGTTCCTTATTCGACAAGCGCAATCCAATCACAAGCAACATAAAATAAAAGTCAATGGATTATGATTCTCGATTCACTGCATATTCCCTGCATCAATGACTATAATTCATTCACCGGCTTGATCTGAAAGCCATTGCGAGTTGTTTTTAAATTAAACGCTGCAGTCAAATAGTATATTACACACCTAGGGCAGTAAAGTAAGAAATGTCTCAGATCACATGTAATTGTCGACCACGATGAAAATTGAATCAAATACAGATTTGTTGGAGGGAAAGTAAATTTTCGTTTATTAAAATAATTAAATGTTGAATAGATCATTTTAGTTAATATTACCAAATCTTTTTTCTGGGCGTGTTCCCTGGATTTTGCTCACTGCTTGAAGTTGCAGCTCATTTTGCATGTTTGTAAACGTCTGACAAACTCGGATTTTGCATTGCGCTCGTAATAGTACTTTGCGATACAAGGGCGAGAAAGCGATTATTATACGCAGGTTGGGAAGTTAATCGCCCGAGCCCCAGGCGATTAACTTTCCAAGTTGCGGCGAGTGCGATCATCTTCGCACGCGTCGTATGATGATCGCTCTCTCGCTCTGTATCGCATAATACTTTTTGTAACAAATGCATGAGAAGTGCTACAGAGTGTAATGTCGCGCGCGGGCGAGAAGTGCGTGCGAGAAGTGCGTGCGAGAAGTAAAATAGCATCGATGGCTGTAAAGCGCCACTTACGCCACGCGCGGCAGGCACGAGAAGTAGCACTTCTCATGCATGCGTTACAAAAAGAAAACTATGGTTCGATACACGAGGCCAAGGGATCGTTCTGCGCACTGCTTGTGTGAAGACAGTATGAAGTCTCGACTTCGCCTATACTATTCTGGGTATACAAGGTTCGACTTTGTAAGCTTCTTTGCGTACTACATACGCCAACTCATTTTGCTGTCTTTTTCCTATTAACGAATTACGTCTTCTGTTCACCTTTATAATCCGCTTACGAACTGTGCATACTGGTTAAGTTACGAGCTGCGTCTCATTCCCTTTGTAAGAAGATCTGTTCGGTCGGAGGGTAAAAAATTCTACTAGAAGCTCTTTGCTAAAAATATACTCACTTTTGTAGTATATTCTCTCGTATCCAGTAATTTTTCTTACATTTTTTTTAGACCTTCTCTGATAAAGAATTTCAAAAGAAAATGTCTATAGACGGGTTGGAGAGTCGTCTTACGAAGAGAATGAGTCCGTAAAGTCTTTACTGTCTAAAATGTTTTACTGTCTAACATCAAATTATTACATACTACAGTTTTGTATTTTATTATGGAGTATTATTCTCAGGCCATCAAGGTAGGTGTCGATATTTAGATGATGTGCATCTAATTCAGTCAGCCTTCATGGAACATCTTGGATATCCAAGCATATATCAGATGTATCGACTTTTTCATAGAAATATATTGGATTTGCGATATATTTTATATATCTTGTATTCATTTTATTACCGTGGGCAGTCACAATAAAAAACATTAAAAATGGCAAAATTTTAAATATCTTGTACACGGCGAGAAAATTATAGTTTTAGCAACTATAAAGTGACAACTATTAATTTTTAGTTCGTACAACCACTTTTTTAATAGTTGCCACAACTTTCATATTTACCGCAACTATGAAAATAGTAGCATGGACTAAAAATTAATAGTTGTCACTTTGTTGTTGATTGTACTACTACGATTTCTCTGAGTGTATACGGGGCATTACATCCCGATTCGACCTGGGTCTGTCCCTCGACCTCCCCAATTTGGCTCGTAATTTTTTGTAGGATCGGTTAGACCCTCAAATGCACCAGATTTTTATTTTTTATTTTTTTTATGTACATTTTTTTTCTATGTTTTTTTTTTAAATGTGACATATCGAATGCCATAATTAAAAAATCAGAAAAAAATCTTTGTTGAATATCAAAATTATCCAGCTTATAGTCAAAGTGGGCAAATTTTACTTCTTATAGTTTTTAAACTTTTGATTTTAAAAAATTATTAAAAAATAGAAAAAAAAAACTAATCTATTACGGGCGACTGCTCAAACGTTTATTTATGTAAACTTGGATTTTTTAGAATTTCCTTAGATTTTTAGGAATTTTTCAAATTTTTCTGAACTAAGACTGTTCCAGCACCATACAAGCCATATTGTAGCATCAGCATCACATAATTTAAAAATCTGAAAAAATTCTGAATATCTCTGTTGAACATCAACATTTTCTAGCTTAGCGCCAAAGTAGGGAAGATTTTTCTTCATATAATTTTTAAGGCTTTTTTTATTTAAAAAATTAGAAGAATTCGTAAAAATCTGAAAAACTTCCAAAAAAATCTAAGGAAATTCTAAAAAATCCAAGTTTACATAAATAAACGTTTGAGCAGTCGCCCGTAATAGATTAGTTTTTTTTTCTATTTTTTAATAATTTTTTAAAATCAAAAGTTTAAAAACTATAAGAAGAAAAATCTTGCCCACTTTGGTTATAAGCTAGATAATTTTGATATTCAACAAAGAATTATTCAGAATTTTTTTAGATTTTTAAATTATGGCATTCGATATGTCACTTGAAGAAAATATTTAAATAAAAACTACATAGAAAAAATAAAAAATAAAAATCTGGTGCATTTGAGGGTGTAATCAATCCTACAAAAAATTACGAGCCAAATCGGGGAGGTCGAGGGTCAGATTCAGGTCGAATCGGGATGTAATGCCCCATACATATTATTACTCTAGGTAATCACAATAATGCACATTGAAAATTAGCAGTATTTTAAATATCTTGTATACACTTTATTATCGCAGACCTCACAATAACGTACATTGAAAATTAGCAATGTTTTATACATCTTGTGTACATTTTATTACCGCAGACTGTTATAGTAAACGGAGGAACGTGAGGCGGGTCGTGTGGGATAATAATGATAATGTCTTATAAATCTTTTTCTTTTTTGTTTTTTAAATTTTTAATATTAACTATATCTAGGAGCGATTCATTCATTCGTTCATTTGTTCATTTATCTATGTATGTAGGGTAGAAGTACCGATTGTGGCCACTGTACCGGTTGTGGCCACCCCCACACTTAAATACGTTTTTCGTGGCTATTTTAATTCTGTACCAGTATTTAATCATGATTTTTCATAACGGTGTGTATTTTAGAAACATTTATCGTCATTGACGTCCGTTCGTCTTCATTACAAAAAGTACTCAAAAGTATCAATAATTAAAATAGCATCAACTGATTCATCAAATTGTCAACTCCTTATGCAATTCGACAAGATTTTGACGAAAGCTCTAGATACATATTCGGGTTATATAGTTGGCGAATTGCATGCAGCTTTGCACGTATCAATCTTAAGAGGCTTCACTGCAAATGTTGATGTACTAAAAGTTTGAAATAAAGCTATACATTTATCAAAAATACAATGGCCACAACTGGTACATGGAATAAGCATGTTGCCCCGGATATGGCCATGATAATATACTCATTAATTTTTTGTCAATTATTACACAATCAATTTATATATTCATAAAGTAGAAACAAAAAAACCAAAAAACGCTAAGAAAAATATATCCTTAGAAATATACAGTAAAAAAGAAACTAAAGCGGTGGAACACCTTTCATGTTGAAGATTCCCATCGTTATGCAATGCGAAAATCTACTTTCGGAAAAAACTCTGGTAAAAATAAAAATAAAAGTGTAAAGAGTAAAACATTAATATAATGTATGACTCTTTCTGACAAAGAAAGCTGCTATGAAAAAGTGCAAAACGAAAGAGACGAATGTTAAAACGGTTAGTTAGGTTCACAGATGGTATCTGTATTTTAAAGACATTTTCGTGTAGAGGAATTGGATGCTTTCATAAGAATACGATTTTGATTGATTAAACACGCCTTAAAAAATGTTTCAAGTGCAATGAATATTGAGTTATTCTAATTTTAAGCATGGCCAAAACCGGTATATTACTGTGGCCAAAACCGGTGCATAAGTGGCCAGAACTGGTGAAATGGCTATGCTCGTACATTTTTCTATTTTCCAGTGTTTTCCCGACACATATGAAGATTTTAATGCTAGAAATCTGAATATATTCTTCTCAGATATGAAAAGTATAGGTTCAAAACAGTTTTATGATATTTGGTCCCAATCACAAATACTTGAAAATGGGAAAATTCTTAAAGTGGCCACAACCGGTACTTCTACCCTATATTTGTGTTTATATTGCAATGCCTCATTACTATATACAATTTTGTAACTGATGTCAGCTCTCAAGGGACGTTAGTCCTAGAGCGTCAGAATAAATAATAATAATAATAATAATACTAAAGCAAATTGTAAATTGGCAAAATGTAATGTTTCGACCGTAATTTATCAAGTTGATTGGCATGTCAAGCCATACCAGCCCACATACCGCAGGTTCAAATAGCGTTTTCAACAAGGACGACTCTGTGCGGCTCGTATTAATATATATATGTACAGTAACACTGTTGCAGAATACCGGCTATACCACAGGCAAGGAAATTGGGCGGAGGTCCTTTATAGGAGGGTCGAACCACCGTTACGCAACAAACAGCAGGCCTGAAAGCCCCTTGAGCATGTGTTAGCGTCAATCTTGAGTACAGTGAGCTTTCTGGCCGCTCTACCAATTTACCCTTTCGTCCTTTTGCCTTTTCGCCCTCCCAGAATAATACTTGGCTACTCGTAGGCGAATTGACTGGGAGACACGTAGAACTTTCCGCTTGGTTATGGATTAGGTCGCAAATGTTCGCGCGAGCATCGATATTCCATACACGAACTTTCCTGGGATTGAACGGATCTATTGATGCTCTAAGTCCTTGTCAATGAAGTTTCCAGTTCCGATATCAGCGTCAACAGGACTGTAGGCCACAGTTCTTCTTTATCGTTGTCGCTCTGTTTCGCGACGCGACCGCTATGCCCTCCAATACACAGATATACTATTTTCAGAGTTTGACATACTTCCGAAGAAGTTAGGATCGATAGGTACAGCAACTCCTGCTCAAATACTCACGGGTTCGACTATTTTAAAGCTGGTATGTTCACGAAAGTACGAGGTGCATTTCATTGCCTCAGTGAAACATTGTGAGTTCAAATGTGCTCCAGTACTAATGGGGCAAGTTGGAAATGAGTATATGCAAAAAATGAAGAAGATATATCGTTGGTATACAAAATAGATTTTAACGAAAAATTCTCCAGCTTGAATACATTTTAGGATGTACAAGTAAAACATATATCTGAGACACAATTTCCATTTTTTGTTTCCTCATAGAGGAAGCTTTGTTTTCGTGAAAAATTTTTTTTTAGAGATTTTCGTGTCAGTACACTCAGAATGGTCCAAAACGTCGAGAAAAGTGGTTTAGAAAAAATGTCTGTATGTGTGTATGTGTGTGTGTGTGTGTGTGTGTGTGTAACACGCTCGAAAAATGTAAACCTTTATAACTCGGGAACGCCTCGAGCTATCAAGCTGAAATTTACACCATATGTAGAGCTGTCAATACTCAGCGTTCATACTAGTTTTTGTTAAAATTCCTCCGATCGTTAAATTTTTACGCGGATTTGAATTTTTCCAAAAATGTCTGTTAACGCGATAACTTTTTCAATTTTCGAGATATTGAGCTCAAAATTGGTATGAAAGTGCGCTTTCATACACCGGTAACCCCTATTGAATTTGGTTAATATCGGTTGAACCGTTAAAATTTTATGATCTTTCGAATTTTTCAAAAAATTGACATTATCGCTCTATTGTACCTTTTGCAAAACTTAAGATAGCGAACGCAAATTTTGTATATAAATGAAACAATATTCAGCCATTATGTATGTATAATTTAGTGACGAATGGTATGAAATTTTTGATTTTATGGAATGTTGAATTATTTTTAAAAATATACATTATCACATTCACTTTCGGAAACGCTCTAATAATCACGAAATAACGTAATAACGAAATAGAAAAAGCGAATCCACAACATGTATATTCATCTAATTAAAACAAGGATGCAAAGTAGAACCTTGCACATTGCTTCCTCATTATTTTTCGCGTTTTACAAAGCTTCCTCTATGAGGAAGCCAAACATTGAATAACATACTTCCTCATAGAGGTAGCTTTGTAAAACGCGAAAAATAATGAGGAAGCAATGTGCAAGGTTCTACTTTGCATCCTTGTTACATTTTACGTATGTGACTAGAAAGTAAATAAGACGACATTTTGCTGATTCATATTGATAGATAGATATTTTATTTTTTTAGACAATAATCTGTACAAATGGAGTTCTGCCTGTCGGCCGTATATGTGATACATTTTTATTTTAATTTCCGAGTTACATGGTTGATCGAATTACAAATTGACCCTTACAATCTATATATACTTCCTAAGTCTAGCTTATATGATTCGAGGGATGACCCCATATAGCATCAGATATTCGATGTATATCCATTTTAGGTCCTTAATGTGAAAAGTATATCTTGTATATTCTATGGATATTTATTCTATATACATGCAGGTATATACACGCATGAATATCAAGAACACATTCTATGTACATACTTGAATAATGTGAATTCGTATGATATTTCATGTATATGCAATCCATGAACATAGGAAGAAAATCCAGCGTCCACGAATTAATATCCTCATGGATATCCAGTGTATGTTCGATGTACATGAATAAGTGTCTCCTTTACACGTACATTTCATATACATAGGACATTCTATATCCGCAAATGTTTATACGATGTACACTCAGAAAAAAGCGTGGTTAGAATTACCAAAAAATTGGTTAAAAATGTTATCAAGAAAACTTGGTGGGCACAACCAAGTTGTTGACTAACATAACCAAGGATTTGGTAAGACAACCAAGTATTTAGTATGCCTAATCAATAACTTGGTTGCGCCTACCAAATTTTCCTTGGTAAAATTTTTAACCAAAATCTTAGCAAGCCCAGCCAAGCGTTTTTCTCCGTGTATATGCAATGTATGTGAAAATGCTATATGGGACACTGGGACAATTGAGAAGAGAGATTCAACCACTTATTCATTCATTATAAATGCTCTGAGCATTAGCGACTTGGCTACGTATGAGAGGATGTCTTTGAGTTAGCTGATTTGGGTGACATTTACCAAACCTTTCCAACTCCTCGTCGCTATTGAGGCTCTCCTTTATCCAGTATTTGTTAAGATAATGCGCTTTATATGCTTTGAAAATAGAACAATAAAACATAAAGTGAGCCAGGTCGTCTTGCGTTTATAGATTACATAAAGAACAAACGGCGCTTGCATTTAAAATATATGCGCACCCTTTGAAGGTGAATTTACATCGCTGCTTGTTGCTTAGGCGGGGTTGGGCTAGGATTTTTGCCTTGGCTATTGGCATTCTTGAAGTGAGGTACACGGAAAAAAAGACTTGGTTCGAACTACCAAGTGCTATGGTTATATATGCGCCAGACAATTAATTGGTTAGACCAACCAAGTAATTTGTTAGGTGACCAATTTCTTGGTTGGTCTAATCAAGTCACTTGGTTAGTCTAACCAAGAAATTGGTAGCCTAACCAAGAAATTGGTCGGTCTAACCAATTAATTGTCTGGCGCATATATAACCATAGCACTTGGTTGTTTCAACCAAGCTTTTCTTTCCGTGTAGTCATCGCGATCATGTAGTTTGCTAAGTTGATTAGTGTTGTATTTTCCACCCATGGTTTTAAATTAAGAAATTCACCTGATACTTGAGAGTTTTTTTTTTTTTTATTTAATAATAATTTTTTGGTACTGTGTTTTCTTTTTATGGCAACAAAATTGTAACTAGACCGGCACATTTTTTTTTGTCTTTACAGATTTTTTACATCGCAGACAAAATTATTTATGAATGTTTACTTAAAATACTATTATTATAATAATTAGATGCAATTTTATTGGAAATAATTATTAAAAATAATACCTGCAATAATTAGTTCAATATTTGCGAGTCACTAATTAATACGATATTTCGATCTTCTTTGAGTTACATCGAGTGAAACCACCATAATTATTCTATTTTTCAAGACACTTTTTTTTATCTCTTAATAACCGTCTTTATGCGATTAAAAAAGAAACGAGTTTAATATGGCCAAGTGTCACGGGTATCCCATTAGTCGAGCACGAACAAGAGCACAGCTTGCCCTATGGACCTAATTGCACCCCACTGCTACTTATTCGTGTCACAATCGGTAGTGTAAAATCATCGCTTAATTCCCTGGCCTAACACCCTTCTGGGCAAAAGTTCGTACAGCCGTAGAAGGGCCAGCGTTCCTTCTGTGAATAGCGTGAGCGATGACATCGACGATAAAAAAGGGCCAACAAACGTCCGTATTTCCATCAAGAGTTTCACGCTCGAACCATTCAGCGTACTTCAAACTTGAATTGCAGAGGTCAGGTAAGCTGTGCCATCTTAAGACAAAGGGTTTATCGTTAGCGATTATCGACTAAGAGATTAGCCTGTAAAATAGGCGACAAGGTCTTAAAGCTCCATACAAAAATTTTAGAAGCTTATCATTACTTTACATTTACAATCATTAAAAATTTACCCAATTGTAAAGTAGTTTTTTTCAATGATTTAATAATTTAAGTTAATGATTCATTCACTTGCTCAAGTTTGTATGATGTCAATAAATATCTATCCATATTAAAGCCATTCGATGCATGTTCTCATATTTTGTTTCATATGTTTTGCAATTCTTCATTTCTCGTCGATGTCTTTGAAAAATGAAGAAACCGTTTATTCTTCACAATAAAAGAATGCCGAAGAATCTCCCTCTTCAAGTCTGTCCCTCTGTCAACTGGGCTATTAGTTGGAATCTCTCTTTCCACGTCGAAACTTAAATGATTGAGATGCAATCATGATGACGCCTCGAACGTGGCAAAAGGCGAGGCAGGTTGATCTCGGTCGACCTTTTAACGGCAGGTTAACTCACTCGATACCGATCTTACGTCTTGTTCGATGACAGCCCGAGGCGACGCATTCGTCGGTCAAGAAAATTAAGCGAAGTCTTATCGAGCCCCGAGGCTGCTTATTCTGGCGGGCGATCTTTCTGCTTTTGGATAGGGCTGGCAGAGCATATTACCAGTGGCTCGCACTCATTTTTCTCTCAACTTTCTGTTCATTTCGCTCTCGACTCAAGTATCTGCTTCGGATACTCGAGTGAACAGAACGAATGTGCGACAGTTTTCGAAACTGACGTAGCTAGCCGCAAAGCAGAGTTCAGTATCCCCACTTTTTTTCCTTTCTTCTCCGGAGTCTTGTCGAGTCATCGAGGTAATCCTTATTTAACCCGAGTTTATCTACGATCGGTGACCGGGATTAACTTAAATCGTTCAGCTCGCGCTCCGTCGCGAAGCCAGAGAGACTCTCACCGTCAACCAATATATAGAAAGACATCACTTAGTCCGCCCCGTGATGTATATCGACAGGATCTCCGATCTTCATTCGTCAATGGCGTAAAAAGTTCTCGGGTTCGCTCTTGCCGCTTCGTTTTCATCTTCAACTCTTCGCAGCACATTTTTAACTCCAGAGACTGCCTGACGGCCAAAAAGCCGGGAGTAATGCCTTCAAACATCTCCACTCCTTCTAACACGCTGACCCTAGATTTTCATGGTTCTCGACGTTTGTAATGGAAAACGAGTAAAAATAAATTCAAACGTAACTCGTTGTCAAAGCACGAGGGCTTGTCAGGTTACAGCGCCATTTTTTCCCGACCCCGTACAGACCATCTACTGATCGATCCTACCGCTATCGTCAACACCTGTGCACGCGTCTCCCCAAAATATTACACCCAGCTGTCGCATTTTTTCCCTTGCCAAAGTAGGAAATAGAACAGTATACAACAGACCTCTTAGACACTCAACTTTATTAAAATGTCAATCGTTCGATTCTGCGAGTAAAAATCCATTCGTATGAACTTATCATTAGATGGGAATGATTTTTTCTATTCTATGATAGTTATGACCCCTCGAAGGGGGGAGATACATATAGAACAGCGAATTTTAGACGATTCCAACGTTTTGTTTTTTCAATGAATGATTCATTCTATATTTTTGGATGTTGGCATATGATTTATTCATGTTTTAATAAATCCACTAAAAATTTTTTCTTTTTTTTTCATTTTCCAAAATGGCCGATGTACAGTGGATTCTTCGGGGAAGGTCGCACCGAGACTTCTCGATGGGCGTACATTGTAGCCTCGGTTCTATTGACGTGAAAATTTAAAAAAAATTCTGTATGATTATTAATGTTGTATTTTGTAGATGAACCTAAAGAAATGAAAAAAAATCGCAGAATGAAACACTTTATAGCAATTATGTCAATTTGTGACCGAATGTTTCAATTGTTTTTATTTCGATAAAATAATTTTTCCAACAATTTTTTCAAAACAAATAGGTTCACGTAGAAAGAAATATCATTGTCTGGAAAAAATGCCATTTTTCTACTTTGGATGCCGATTACTATACGAATCTGGGAATGAATACTATACTTTTCTCTCGGTGTACGATTAAGGTGTTCCTATGGATGCTTGAAACTAGAAAAGTCCATCAGAATTAACATCATCTAACAAGAGGGGACAAACAAAAAAACTTCATTTAAAAACATCAACATCATCAACAACATTGATCATGGAATCATTATTTAAGAACATCCCGCGACAATTTGGCAATTGAACACTAAGAGATTATAAATCTTGGAAAAATCGTCAACAAAAGATAAAATACCAACTCTACAAAAATCAAGACTGGTTTATCACATTACGTGTAATGATTGTGACAGCACGTATATTGGGCAGACCAAAAGTTAATAAATTACTGAAGAGGACCCAGACCAGGGTCGAAACGTGAATAAAGGAATTCTTTATTTAACCGAACTGCCAATAGCCGACAAACCATCGAACTCATATATAATTCGGCCACAGCACCACTAACATCACTTTAATAAATGGTCTTGAGTTGATGTCTTTGTAACTCTTTCAAGTAACAGGAATACTTGAAATTCAGTTATTCAAATCTGGTGACATATTCTTAAGGGGAAGCTGGAGTCGAGTGTAGAAGCATGTTTTTACCGACCGAAGTCGGTAAAAACAGGCTTTTTCGTAGTTTTGATTGTTCTTCGTTAATACGATACAGATATGCTTCAAGTTATACACGATTGTAGTATCAACATAAACAAGTGGACGTACATTCGAATATTTGGTGAATAAGTACAATATATGAAAATATTCGTATATTACTAAGCCTGGATCATCGCGGGGATCGCAAACAGACTATGTGATCGTAGTTTCGGTTTTGCGTAGATTCCTTTTGTGTAATTGACTTTCCGACGCTCGTGGAATATTCAGAGACCACTAAAGAATGGACGTACATTTCGTTTTTACGTATGTGAATTCCACAATCTTTTATATCACACCAAACAGGTGGTGTTGTCAAACATCGACGGCCATTTTGATTTTGGCAGGCTTAGTAATATACGAATATTTTCATTCATTGTACGTATTCACCCAATATTCGAATGTACGTCCACTTGTTTATGTTGATACTACAAACGTGTATAATTTGAAGCATATCTTTAGCGTATTAACGAAGAATAATGAAAACTACGAAAAAGCCTGTTTTTACCGACTTTGGTCGGTAAAAACATGCTTCTACACTCGACTCCAGCTTCCCCTTAAGGAGTTATACTAACATTTTATGAAAAAAAACGTATTTTTTTTAAAATTTTACATGTATCTTCCCCCTTAACGGCCTGAACAATGATTTATTATAAAAAAATCATAAACTTATAGTTTCCAACCAATTCTTTAAAATCATTTCTTCATATAGTAGTTCACGAGTTGAATTACACTGAGAACTGTACTTGTGCTACAATATTTGAGAATGCGTTTATGCGGCGTACATCGAGGTTCTTCGCTGTCGTAGCCTGACATTAAATCCCGGAAATGACGTATCTGAAAAGTAAAAGTAATAATCTTATTATTCATGAATAGTATGGTTACACTATTAAAAAAGCAGAGTTAAGTTCGACATTAAAATTGTATCGATACAAGTCCACAGCAATTCGACTTGTATGGACACCGTTAAAATATAATTAAGACGGAATCTTAAGCTATTATATAATCAATTTAAATTATTAATACTTCAAAAAGTTTCATTATGTTAATTAGTTAAAAGGGTCAGTTTTTTGTGGTTGTAATTATTACTCCGATAATAATATAATATCGCTATTAATTATAAAGTGGAAATTACCAGGTTGAACATTTAAAAAAAATTTTATGCGAAATCGCAATTTTTTCTTGGAATGTTAAATAATTCCAAGGTACTTCGTTATTGCATATATTTTTCGTGATCTAAGGTCGTGCCCGTCGCAAACGGAAAGGGTGAGAGAATGGGGCAAGACCATAAATCGAGTGAGGAACGCGACGATGGGTAGGGAATTGTGTACCGGCCGTATGTTGTTTGGCTTGTGTGTCTCCCGAATGGTGCGGATGGTAATTTGCGGGGAACGGGGAATGGAGTGTCTGCCGCTTGGTTCACGAGCATTCTACCCCTGTTTCTACGTCGTTCGGCAGGGTCGTTAATGAGATATTTGCATAACTTTTCGACAACCCTCCGCGACGGTGGACGGATCGATGTGTGCCAGGGACGTAACAACGCGACAATGAGACAGAGAGACAAATACATGAGATGATGTGTCGCCGCTAAGCCTCCATAAAAAATTGTCACCACTTATGTTTATGCTAATTTTATCTTGTGGCGAAACCAATTGGAACACTAAATCAGCGCTGTTCATCGCTTTCGAGAAGCTAAATATTAATTAACGTTGATTATTGTCCTGTCCAACCACTCGCTGAGTTTTAATTTGATCGATAAATTAAATAGAATGTCGCAAAACAACTTGCATTTCATTTTCTAACTGTACTCCCCTGAAAACTGTTTTATGAAATCATGATCTAAAGGCTTGTACATTTGTTGGATCTTTAAAATCTCGGGAAGAAAATGTTTGGGTTTGACGTCGGATGTAGAACCACAGAACTCAAAAATAAAAAAAATTTAGTTCGTGATCTCTAGTACAGTACTACAGTTACCAGGCCGTTATTGTGGGGCGCCAGCGCCATATGTAGGCGCCCTAGAATTTTCGGACGTATATAAACATACTTAAGGGAAATCCGGCTACCTCGTGACATATATACCCATGTAACATTCAAGTTTGTGGGTGTTCCATGAGCAGAAAAATTCTGAATTATTTATGGGACTTCAGTGAAAAGCATTGTTTCAGTATAAAAAGAATGTGTGCCGAAACCTAAACAAACAGCCGGAAAAATGGGAGCGTATATTAGTATTCATAAAACTATATGCAAACATCATAAAAGTAATCTAATTTACAAAGTCGTATTTACAAAATGCGACCCGTACATACGGATACAATTACACTGAGAGAAAAGCATATCGTTGATTTAACGATGTCACATGATAAAACGAATATAGGAAGGGTTGCAATGTTCTATGGTTGAAGCGATGATAATATGGTTCAATAAACGATACTTGTAAGGTTATTGGAAACAAACGTTGAAATCGTATATGCAACGAAACGGCATATTTGAAACTATTAAAATAGTTTTTGAAACTATTATCATTTTGATGATTGCTACTATAATTATATTTGCTAAAACCATAAAATATAAACGTTCCTCCTGGGAATTATATTAACGGTTCATCCAACTCTTTTCTTATATCTGCTATAATCATAAAATATAGACGTTCCTCCTGGGAATTATAGTTTATAGTTAGATTATGGTTGGTCAAACTATATTTTTTTTTAAATTTCCAGATTTTTCTCTCAGTGTATAAATTTTTTAACTATAATTTTTATATGAACAATTTCTTGCGTGGCTCTTGTCGTACACCGAGAGAAATGGTTCCGCGAATATAGCTGCCACTCGCAGAAAATATTGTAAGGTGGTGACACATGGGCTCTATTGGAAAAGCTCATATAAAGAACTTACAGCTTACGATACGTATACTAATCGTCCCAAATTTACTTGATTACAACAATAACTCATTCCTTAACATAGTAATCTGATGTATCTGTATCTTTTTGAAAGCTGAAAGCATTGGAGTAATCTTCATTTACATGGGACTTATTACCGTCGATTAATATTAATTTCCTATTCTGCTTTGGGATTATCAACATGTGGGGATTTTTTAGATTCGCTAATAAGAACATGGTTAATCATGACATCCCGAATCGAAATTTTTACTCTCCTTTTAACCTAAAATGACTGAGATCTACACGGAAAGAAAAAAGTAGTTTTGGCTACCAATTCCAGCATATGCTGTGCCGCGAGTTAGTTACTGAAACTAAATTGGAATCGTAGTCTCAACTTTTTTTCGATTGGAGCAGAAATAGTACGTATGACCAACAATTTGGTTCCTGCAACTATCACAGCTGCTATCCAATCCAAATGATTCGTTACGCCAACCAACCGGTGAGTTGAGGTTATAATCTCAGCTGGTCATTGTTAGTAATCAATACTCTACCAACTAGCTCACATGGAAATAAAGTATATTTTAAATATATTGAAAAATATATTAAAAATATATAAAATATATTTTGTTCGAAAAATTGTATTTGTCGAATATATTTTTGAATGTACGTTGAATTATATGCAAAGTATATAAATAAATATATTCGATATCTGTAATAAGTACAGTCGATGTGTACAACGAATATAGTTTCCATGTATTTTTAAATGTAGCTAGAAATATATTCGAAAGTATACTGCTAATTACATTCCAAATATATAACAAATACATTGTACATACATTTTGAATATGAGTTTCATGTCATCGAAGTATACCTGGTATGTATCTGAAATATATGTACTTTACATTCCGGAATATATTTCGAATATATGTTCAACTTACTAGAATATATATTCGGAATTCATGTTTCATATACTTCAGAGTACATCTGGAATATATGTTTGATATACTTCGGAGTATATCTGGAATATATGTTTGATATACTTCGGAGTATATCTGGAATATATGTTTGATATACTTCGGAGTATACCTAAAATATATGAGGTATTCTTGGCCAAGTCACTAAGCCTTCAACGCTGACCCTTTCCAATTTACTCAATAATTTTTTTTTTGCTCTATGTGTTAAAAAAAAACACTCCAAAATTTCTTGAAATAAAAAAAAAAAAAATTTTATGAATCAAAAAAACTGTTTTGGCCCCAATTTAAAAATTCCAAAAAATTCTCAAAAATTCTGTGTCAGATATGAAAATTTTCGAGCTTTGAGCCAGAGTGGGCAGACCATTTTGGCGCGTAATTTCTTCGAAAAAAACTTTTAAAAATCGATAAAAATGTCCATTATTATCCATAATGCAAGAATACTTTCGACTCTGAGTCACTCTGACTCAAAGCTCGAAAATTTTCATATCTGACACAGAATTTTTGAGAATTTTTTGGAATGTATAAATTCGGGCCAAAACAATTTTTTTTTCTCAAAAATTCATTAAAAAATAAAAAATAAAACGAATTTTAAAAAACTTGGGTTAAAGGCTTAGTGACTCGGCCAAGAATACCTCATATGCTTGGTATACTTTGGAGTAAACCTAGAATATATTGTTGGTATACTGAGCGTGAAATATTTCACGCTGTACATTGCCGACTTGCCTTTCTTTTTAGCAAAAACGATGAAACTGACATTCAATAAATATTTACTCACCGTTTCCTATGTTGTCGCGTATAAAATATTGTTCCAACAGTGCCACGGTCAGCCACCCCGAGCGTTGGCGTCACTTCCCCGACTTCTCACCTCCGTGCACATAGCGAATAATAAATATAGTTTTGTATGTTAATATTAAAGCTATTTTACTTTGTATCTTTATATGGGATTTTGCAATAAATATATGCAAGTCATATAATCGGCATTTATTGTGGATATTATTTCTATATCATATCTTGTAGATCTGCCATAATATGTTTTTAATACATTCGGAATCACATGTGTCGTATACAGCGGACATACGACACATGTATCTAACTTATGTATTAATTGCATTCCGAGTTACATCTGACGTATACGATGAATATACTACATATATATCTTGAATATATAATGAATACATTCGGAACTGCATCTGACGTATACATTGTATATACGACACATATATCTAACTTATGTATTGAATGCATTTCGAGTTACATCTGACGTGTACGAAGAATATACTACATATATATCTTAAATATACAATGAATACATTCGGAACTGCATCTGACGTATACATGGAATATACTCCATATATATCTGAAACATACATTGAATACATTCGGAGCTACATCTGATGCATAGGTCGAATATCCGACACATAAATCTGAAATATACATTAAATATATTTTTCGAGTATACTTTCTGTTCGAAAACTTAGGTGTGGCGAATACATTTTGAAGATATTTCCTGTACAAGTAGTGTACAGTTCGAATATATTCGAAGTATATATACATATACCAAAAATATATTCGACATATATTTTTTATACATACAAAAATATATTTTTCAATATACTTTATTTCCATGTGGGAGGTTATAGTTTCTTCAACCGACCGAGTAGTTGGCGCTATTCTAACAATTTCGATTGGTTGTCGGGACCGATAAATCAGTTTTTACAACTACTTTTTTCTTTCCGTGTACTGCCGTAGTCTGGAGGGTGAAAGGAGGGTATCGCGCATTGATTAACATTTGAATTTCAGCCTACCAGACTCCCCAAATGGCAGAAAGTAGACATCTCGACTTAACGGAAGGTCACGGAGGGTGAAGCAGACCCTAAAAAATCTTCATAGAACCTCCCAGACCCCCCATTGAGCCTACCGCTGAATCTCCCAAACCATCCGCTGAGCCTATCATAGAAGGAAGAAGTTCCTTCCACATACACTATTATACCCTCCGTTAACCTAAACATCAATGGAAGTATAATTATTTATATTATGAGTATAAGAAACAAATTCAGAAAGACAAAAGCGTTTATTAAACTTTTCATAATGCCATAGATATAATATATTTTTATTTAATAAAAATATTTTAATACAAATTTTTTTTTCGATAAAAGAAACAATCTCTATTTAACCCTTTATAAGTCACAGCGCCCGAAACTGTACCGAAACGGGACGAACGGATGCGAAGTGGGGACCACGCGTTGCTACGGTATCGCTTAAGAGTGGGGATAGAGGTGTGACTTATAAAGGGTTAAGATATATATCATTTGAAAGTGATGTGAGATACCAACGAAGTCAAAAAATTGTTTCCTATTTTCTTAGAAATTATAAATATTGCTTTTTTAAAAGTAATGACAAAATCAAATTAGATTCAGATACATCTATATCTTCTTGCTTGTGAATGTGATCGATTTTAGTCCGAAATATGAATCGTTTAAGAAAGTAGGGAAAAAATAAAGAAAAAATAGAAATAATAAAATTATACGGTCGAAGCCTCAAGAAACATATAGCTTTGCCAGTACAATCACAGCACAATTACATGTGAAGAAAGTACAATAATGAGTAAGAAACTTTTTCTGGATTTATCGTAACGAGTGAATTGGTTTGCATTGCTCAAAATATATTACTCACACCAATAACATGTTCAACTCTTCGTGAGTTTTCATCAGGGCACGTTTTTTTCTATGTTTGTAGCTTAAGCAGGGTTATTTGGATTTCAATAGGTTGCACAGACTCAACGGTGGTTCTATACCTCATTTACGGTGAGTAGGTCGTAGGAGGGTCTATGGATAGGGCGGGTAGGCTGGCAAGGCTCTGCACGGGGTGAGGAAGACTCTACGGATGGTGGCAAACAACGGTTGAACCTCCAAGCAGGGTCACTGTCGGCTGTACGGAGGGTGAAACCGACGTCAGCTTTTGCCTCGTCAAAGGATGTGGGATTCCCGGAGGGGTAACCGAGGGTTTAAATTTTGACTCGGGTACAGCTTATGTGTTAATAATAAGAGCTCTTAGCTTCAATGCACAGGATACAAAAGCATAAGTAAATATCGTTGAATTGACATAAATTCCGTACACCCAGACGTTACCTCAATGGAATGTCTGACCGACGCCTGATCCCGGCATGATATGGAAAACTTTAGTCTAACCACATTGGAAACGTTGTACCTATGCATGATCCGGGAGGGATTGGGACCTCATTTAGCTAACTGGATCAGGATTGCCCGATCGGTACCTGATCCCGCCCTGATGGGGAATACTTCAGGTTAGCCAGTTTTGAAATGTTTTACCAATACATGATCCGGGCAGGACCAGGGCCTTATTTGACTAGCCTGCACACGACTAGTCAAATAGCCCTGGTACTTCAGGCAAATTTAATAAATTTCTGTTCGGATAGTGTCATATTAATGTTTTTATTAGGTATATTAATATATGTTCTGTCTTAAAATTAATAGTCATGCAATTTTTTATTCTCACGATGACGAACCGATTGTATGGACAATCAAACGTCATACCTCTTCCAACTATACGCACATGGCAGCGGATTATCACGCAACACAATTCCTCCGCCAATTACAATCATCGATGTATAATCAATTTTTGTAATATAATTGAAGCCACGGAAGTGTCAATATTTTACAAGATCCTTTGTCAGAACTATGCATGACCTCCATGATTATTATGCTCAGATGATTTTCGATGCATTTCCGTTGTCGGCATTGGCATAGCCGATTTAGTAGAGGAACTCAGTCCACACAAATTAGGAAGTTTGAAAAAAAAAACTATTTTATTATTTATAGTTTATCAGAATCAGCTATAGTCCGTACCCCACATGGAAATAAAGTATATTGAAAAATATATTTTTGTATGTATAAAAAATATATGTCGAATATATTTCTGGTATATGTATATATACTTCGAATATATTCGAACTGTACACTACTTGTACAGGAAATATATTCAAAACGTATTCGCCACACCTAAGTTTTCGAACAGAAAGTATACTCGAAAAATATATTTAATGTATATTTCAGATATATATGTCGGATATTCGACCTATGCATCAGATGTAGCTCCGAATGTATTCAATGTATGTTTCAGATATATATGGAGTATATTCCATGTATACGTCAGATGCAACTCGAAATGCATTCAATACATAAGTTAGATATATGTGTCGTATATACAAAGTATACGTCAGATGCAGTTCCGAATGTATTCATTATATATTCAAGATATATATGTAGTATATTCATCGTATACGTCAGATGTAACTCGGAATGCAATTAATAGATAAGTTAATAGTTAATAAAACTTGGCCGAGTCACTAAGCCTTTAACCCAAGTTTTTTAAAATTCGTTTTATTTTTTATTTTTTTAATGAATTTTTGAGAAAAAAAAATTGTTTTGGCCCGAATTTATACATTCCAAAAAATTCTCAAAAATGCTGTGTCAGATATGAAAATTTTCGAGCTTTGAGTCGGAGTGACTCAGAGTCGAAAGTATTCTTGCATTATGGATAATAATGGACATTTTTATCGATTTTTAAAAGCTTTTTTCGAAGAAATTACGCGCCAAAATGGTCTGCCTACTCTGGCTCAAAGCTCGAAAATTTTCATATCTGATACAGAATTTTTGAGAATTTTTTGGAATTTTTTAATTGGGGCCAAAACAGTTTTTTTGATTCATAAAAAAATTTTTTTTTTTTTAATTTCAAGAAATTTTGGAGTGTTTTTTTTAACACATAGAGCAAAAAAAAAATTATTGAGTAAATTGGAAAGGGTCAGCGTTGAAGGCTTAGTGACTTGGCCAAGAATACCTCATATATTTTAGGTATACTCCGAAGTATATCAAACATATATTCCAGATGTACTCTGAAGTATATGAAACATGAATTCCGAGTATATATTCTAGTAAGTTGAACATATATTCGAAATATATTCCGGAATGTAAAGTACATATATTTCAGATACATACCAGGTCTACTTCGATGACATGAAACTCATATTCAAAATGTATGTAGAATGTATTTGTTATATATTTGGAATGTAATTAGCAGTATACTTTCGAATATATTTCTAGCTACATTTAAAAATACATGGAAACTATATTCGTTGTACACGTCGACTGTACTTATTACAGATATCGAATATATTTATTTATATACTTTGCATATAATCCAACGTACATTCAAAAATATATTCGACACATACAATTTTTCGAACAAAATATATTTTATATATTTTTAATATATTTTTCAATATATTTAAAATATACTTTATTTCCATGTGGGACGCTCATACAATCGCTATTACATTATTCCTTCGCGGTCTCTTTCTTATAGCTCGGGATAAATTGCGCTGTTACTTGGTTCCAAATACTCAAGTTACGCAGGGTATCTCGCCTTAGATCAATAACTGCGATGATACTATTATAGCTTCTTTTGCTTCCTCATAGAGGAAGCTTTGTTTTCATGAAATAGTATATTGTGCAACAAGGGTCGAAAGTTGGCGATTGCAACGAGCGTGAGGTTTGCCGCCCGAGCGAAGCGAGGGCTGCAATCACACGAGTCGCAAACGCCAATTTTGGCCCGTGTTGCACTCCATATTTTTTGTAACAAGTGCATGAATAGTGGTGCTTTGAATGGTAGTTTTGCGGGACGAACAGTGAAAAGTGAGGTTATCAACTTTCCACCCTAGGGTCGAAAGTGAAGGAATCGCGAACTGCGCATGCGCCAACCTATCGTTTCAACACTGCTATGAAACTAGCCACTTTCGGCCCGCAAAACTGCCATGAAAAGCACCGCTGTTCATGCACGTGTTACAAAAAATAGGTCATCACAAACTTCTATAATTTGAACACTTGAAAGTAATTAAAGTATCGCTTTGAAGTGATTAAAGTTTCAATTGATTACAATTCATGGTGCTCCATTGATTACAACTTATCAATAGGCAGAGTGCTACGTCAGCATGTCAAGGGACTGCAACGCAATATGTCGCTCGGGGGTAACGATTCATTCGTGGTTGGCCTACATTTGCATGTATTCCGCAACGGGACACGGAAATGTCGGCCGCGAGTTTTGTGCTGCTGACGAGAACGTGAATCGTCGACCGACGACCACGAGCTCGGGTAATGCCACTTTATCGATCGTAATTCAATCCCAGATGGGAGTCATAACGTTTCGTATTTGAACTGCATTTCCTCTCGTTTCCAAGTTACGTCGGGAAATCTTGATTATGTGACTGTGCTGCAATTTGCGAGCTTTGAATACAGATACTGGTTCTGTAACTTCCCTTATAACCTTGATTTCAGGCTCTTATAGGAATTATTTATTGGTCTCTTCACCAATCAAAAATTCCGCATATTATTACAATTTAAATAAATTCGATCTAGAATTAAAATTAGGGTTCCTGTTATTCACTTTCGAACTCACTTTGTTTATTCATTCATGTGTTGAAAAATTCTACATTTAATTCATTATTTGGCAAAACCCCATTATCGCACCGACAGAAGTAAATTCATTAAGAGTGCAATGAATATTAAAATGATGGTCCATTATTTTCGCCATCACCAAATATTGATTTTTTTTTAAATTGCCGTTTGAAACCTTTATTCGAATTAATGAGTTTTCAGTTTTTACCAACGTTTTCCAATACCAATTTTTTAGGATATTATGGAAAAAGATTATTATAAAATTATTTATTGAATATTCAGAAACTTATAGTGAGTTTAAAAGTAAGAATAATAGTTTGTAGTTCTGATTAGAATCGGGCATCGTATTCCTGAATTATAGTATAAAAGCAAATGCAATTTATTCATCACTATTTCTGTTGAATAATTTAGTTTCACAAGTTCCAAGTAGGCGAATTGTTCACGTCAAACGAACCCGTTCTAAAACCAGATAAGGGCTTCGTTACAGCAATCTCATGCTTTACGAAACTTTACTAGTTGTATGTACATTCGGGTAGTTTAACTCGTGTTTATAGTGAACACGAAGAAAGTAATTTCTCCAAAGAAGCCTCTTGGCGAATTCCAAATGGCATATAAAGTTAGCAATCTTTTTAGAGGACAAAGCGGTAATGTGAGGAGAATTAGGATGAACGCTTCACTAACTTCATTTAAGAAGATTGATCGACGGAGCTGGAGCCCACTATTGTTATGATTTAATGTTAACTATGTCAGTATATTTATATATTGTGGGCACAGTATCGCCACAGTTCAAACGTCACCTCAGTGATATTATACGAGTGTCTCTTTGTTTGACTCCCGGTTTACGGCGACTCACTTTGCTTCGCTGATTTTATAGGACTCACGGCACTTTGTTAGCCGACAAGCGAAGCGTTAAGCGCTCAAGTATGCTTTCGAATCAAGTGGTCATATATCAACGGGTAAATCAATTGTTCGGTGCAGACTCAGCGACATCGAAAGACTTTGTCAACATTTTTATACTCTCAGACGTTAACCAAGAGGCTATAAAAAAGAGGCATTTCTACTTTATTTTACGTCGTAATTGCCAATAAAAGAAAAGGGAAGTCGTACGATCTGGAATTCATTTCTGGAATTATAAAATCGTCAAAAGACAAAAAAAATTGTATCAACTTCATACTAGCAAAATTTATTTCAAAAGTTATTTGCACTACCCACATGGAAATATATAAATATATGCACGATATATTCGACGTATAGAACTTTTTCGCGCTAAACGTATATGAAATATATTTTACATATATTCCATACATATATCCCATTTATTTTGAATATATTCTTGCACACATATATGCAGAATATATGCAGCATATAGAACTTTTTGGCGCCATATATTTAACGTATATCTTACATATATATTTTTCTATGTGGGTAAGTAAAGAGGGTGATTGGTATTACTCAGCCAAGTGAACACTGGCTGTGATATTAATTTCTAGTCATCAAAACGTCATTGCATTCATCAATCATGCTTTGTTCCTCTAAGGTTACATTTATTTGATATCGTTGGATTTGGTAGAAAAAAAAACTAATTTTTCTACACTGAAAAAAAAATGTCATTGATTCAATAAATCCATCGTTTGCGGGCTATCAAAGCAAGTTTTTTTAAATTAACTCTAGTTCTTAAGTCGTTCAACCCCATTTAACATTGAAATAATAAAATATTATTTTGCTTATTTTAGAGTTATTGTTTCGATCTCGTATGGAATTTGAGGAATTAGAATTCAAATTAAATTGATAACGCCTGGTTTCGGCAGGTCGCAAACGATGGATTTATTGAATTTATTGAATTGAATTTTTTTTTTTAGCGTATCGGTTTTTTGTTTCACAAATATCGACAATTTTATCCGAAATTACGGAAAAATAGCATCAACTCGATACTAGCAAAATTTATTTCACAAATTGTTTTCACTAACTAAATAAGCTGACTGATATTAGTAAGCTAATTGGAAACGAGCTGTGGCATTAATTTCCAGTAATTGCAACGTTTTCGTCCTCCTCAAACACACTTTGTAAAGGAACAATTGTTCCTCTAATGTAAAATATACTTCATATCAGGAATCCGTTGGATTAAGTAGAAAAATCTCATTTTTCTATTGAAAAAATTCTACCTACACTGTAAAAAAAATCTACTTGAAATTTAGTGTTCTTTTACTGGAAGTTTTTATTCATAAACTCGTATATTAAATTTAGTATACAAGTGTAATGTAAAATTAATGTATGGTTCAGCACATTCAATAATTTACTTTAATTTTACAGTAAAAGTGCTTGAAGTTTAATAATTTTCTTTAATTTTACTGGAAAAGTATATGAATTTTATACCACAATTGTATATTAAATTTCCATGACGAGTTTATAAATAAAAACTTCCAATCTCTTCTAAAAGTGTAGGGTAGAAGTACCGGTTGTGGCCACCCCCACACTTAAATACGTTTTTCGTGGCTTTTTTAATTCTGTACCTATACTTAATCATAATTTTTCATAACGTTGTGTATTTTGGAAACATTTATCGTCATTTTGACGTCCGTTCGTCTCCATTACAAAAAGTACTGTATCAGTAATTAAAGTATCATCAACTGATTCATATCTCAACTCCTTACGGAATTCTCAAATTCTCAACTCCTTACAGAATTCGATAAGATTTTGACGAAAGCTCTAGATACATATTCGGATTATATAGCTGGCGAATTACATGCAGCTTTGCACATATCAATCTTAAGAGTCATCACTGTAAATATTGATGTACTAAAAGTTTAAAATAAAGCTATACATTTAAAAAAAATACGATGGCCACAACTGGTACATGGAATAAGCATGTTGCCCCGGATATGGCCATCATAATATAATCATTAATTTTTCGTTAATTATTACACAATTAATTCATAAATTCGTACAGAAGAAACAAAAAAACAAAAAAACGCTAAGAAAAATATATCCTTAGAAATGTATAGTAAAAAAGAAGATAAAGTGGTGGAACACCTTTCATGTTGAAGATTCCCATCATTATGCAATGCGAAAATCTACTTTCGGAAAGAACTCTGGTAAAAATAAAAATAAAAGTGTAAAGAGTAACACATTAATATAATGTATGACTATTTGTGACAAAGAAAGCTGCTACGAAAAAGTGCAAAACGAAGGAGACGAATGTCAAAGAAGGTTAGTTAGGTTCACGGATGGCATCTGTGCTTTAAAGACATTTTCGTGTAGAGGAATTGGATGCTTTCATAAGAATACGATTTTGATTTATTAAACACACCTTAAAAAATGTATCAAGTGCAATGAGTATTGAGTTATTCTAATTTTAAGCATGGCCAAAACCGGTGCATAGGTGGCCAGAACTGGTGAAATGGCTATGCTCTTACTTTTATCTATTTTCCAGTGCTTTCTCGACACATATGAAGATTTTAATGCTAGAAATCTGAAATTATATTCTTCTCAGATATTAAAAGTATAGGTCCAAAACAGTTTTATGATATTTGGTCCCAATCACAAGTACTTGAAAATGGGAAAATTCTTAAAGTGGCCACGACCGGTACTTCTACCCTATGGAAAAACTATTCAATAAATTACAAAATTATTGCAAAGCCTTATGCTTTGGTGTGTTTTTGTTTCACTAATATTTTAACTGTCACATGAGCGAAAAATAAACAAGATGGTAGCGATTTAAAGACTGGTTCCTTCTCCGGGATTTTTAAGCCACAAGGCATTTAGTTTGGTTAGTTTGTACGGGGATTACAATGAATGTTACATCGGCTAACCGCATCCAATGTGTATTTGGTCTCATGCCTGCAGTGCTGCTATTGACGCGTGCAGCAAAACCTCTAATCCATGCTCTTGGAGTCGCGTTTCTACTATTGTGTCTGGTGGATCTCTGTTGGGTCGCTTGCCCCCAGGATATATGTGCGCGTCCCCGGCGAGTTGAAAACTTTTGTCGCCGTAGAATTGTTCGATTTGTTCGATCGCTAACCGATCTCTCTAACAGTAGATCACACGGACACTCGTATGGGCTAAAGAGATCAAGAACATTGTTAGTTTCCTTGACTCGTCCGTCGAATCGAATGGGAAATGGCTTGAGGTCTCAAAGACGATGAAAGAATGTTTCCTCTTCGCTTCTGTATCAATACGGAAAAACCCTTCCTCCTTATTTACTTCTTTATTTGCAGATATCTGCAGCAAAGATTATCGTTGACGATTGCCATCGATATTTTTTACTACGACGAAATGGAATCTTAGGAAATTGAATCACCCCGAAATCTACCCAGTGATTTTTCAGGGCAGTATTTGTCTCTACACGGAGAAAAAAGATTGGTTGGGCCTACTACGTTTTCAATTTATTGTGCCGGCGATTTTTCGGTATAATTTGCGACAACTCATATATTCATTAACCCAACCACTTGGAATAGTAGCCTCAACCATTCACGACTAGTTCTCGTCATATACTATACACGACGAATCCAATGGTTGAGGCTACCATTCGAATTCTTGGGAATGCATGTGTAATGTCACTCAGAGGAACAAGACATCTAGAAATGATGTAAACTCAACAATGCTGCAATTCCACATATACAATCTTTCATTTTAATGAAATATATTCCTAGGCAATTACAAGAAGAGAAACATTTTATAGGTGGAACATAATTTGGTGGAAGTTAAATAATTTCAGTATCTTCTTTAATGTCATAGCGAATAGGAAAATCATGGTTGACCTAACAGAGATCCTTCTAACATGCAGAAAAAAAATTAACAATGATTTCGATGCAGCAACGTTGCTAACTTCCATGCTATTACCATTCAGTATAATAAACTCGATGTTTTCACTTCCATTATACAATTTGAGAAACAATACCAGTTACCCATGCGAATTAATTACCAACTTTACAACGAAAGGTATAAATGTCGCGACAATACATCACCCACAAAGTGGTCTGTAACGGTCGTATTAACTATAAATCTGTAATAACCTGCGCTGTAGCGATAAAGTTCTGAATAGCACAGGTTATATCGCGATTGACGACAGTCAATTACACGCATGTGAAGATTTTTTTTGTCTATGTAGATAATCTTAAAACAATATTTTAAAGAAAATTATGTGTACTTACATTATTTTGATTTCACGATGATATAAATACATGAATTGCAACGCTAGTAGAAAAAAATCGCGAGCCGGCAAAGGTACAGCATCCACCGCGCACCTTTCGTGTATAGCTATAATACATCGTTTAAAATTATAGCCAGCAGTTGGGGAATGATTATCAGATGCAAGGACTTAGATTAGATTCAACGTCCTATTTTGTGCACATGAATTATGCTTGTTCTACTCATAACTATAGATCCTTTTAAAATATTTAGAAATGATTTCATTCGTATCTTCCGTATCGTGATCATTGTCCATTGGAAGTCGCAATTATTGCTAACAATAAATTTCGACATGTCCTCTTACACTTACATATATATCCTTACAAACTATTTTAATTTATAATGTGGTTTGAAAACCGAAACATAGCAATGACTCATGTAGATCTTGGTTATACATTTTACCAAGAAAAATTTGGTAGACGCAACCAAGTTATTAATTAGCGGTACTAAATACTTAGTTGCTGTACCAAATCTGTTATTTTAATCAATGACTTGGTTGTGTCTTCTAAGTTTTCACGATAACGTTTTTAACCAAGTATTTGGCAATTCTCACCAAGCCTTTTCTCAGTGTACACCGAGAAAAAGGCTTGGCAGAGCTTATTAAGATCTTGGTTTATGACCAATTAAAAATTTTATGAAGAAAAATTTCTTGATTGTGTTACCAAATCCTTGGTTATGTTAACCAATAACTTGATTGTCCCTAACAAGCGTTTTACGTAACACTTTTAATCAAGTTTTTGGGAGTTGTAACCAAGCCTTTATCGACGTGTACAACAGAGTACACGGAAAAAAAAGTTTGGTTGTGGCAACTACGTTTTTGCTTTGCTGTACACAATGTCTAAAAAATTAGTTGCCTCAACCATATCGAATAGTAACCTCAACTATTCATGATTACCCTAGCAGAAATTTACTCGGATTTGCCCTGTATCACACGAGTGGCTAGCGAGGGCAATCCTAGCCATGCTAGTATCAGGATAGCTGGCGAGGGACTATTGAGGCACGGGCTTGATGGGGTCGCCAACTTGTCCTACGAGATGCTGGCCATCACGCATGCTGCGTCACTGCCCATTCTTCCACGAGATGGCCTCGCGAGCGAGGACTCGTGAGTTCCTCGCGAGTGCCTCGCGTGCTGTGTTCGCTAGTAGAACCTACGTGCCGGTGGCGAGTCCGCGTAGTAAGTCATTACCTATCGCTCCACGAGATGGCCTCGCCAGCGCTCACAGTCTATCGCTACCAAGCATATGTATCAGCTGTTAGTGCTAAAATCCATGAAGAACGAAGTTCATTGACAGCTGGGGACTAATTTGTTTAAATTACGTTTCAAGCGTCTGAACGGTAAGGTTAAGAACGATGTATTATAATTTTTCAAGGTATGTTTCGTTTGACAAGTATAGTTCTAATTTGTTACCTAGTATAGTCGCTAATAATAAATTGTCTCCATCATAAAGTGACCGGTTCCATAATATACCAATATTTAATATGCAATTTCATACATTATAGATATATAGATGAAAAGTACAGAATACGATGGACAAGAAACAACGGACACGAGTTTTGACATCAGCTCGTGTTAGAAAACACAGAGCTATTCAGAAATTCATACATTCTCAACATAGAGCACTGTCTCCATCAAACTGTCGATAATCCGATGGAACTTCTGGTAAGAGCTTTATTTTGCGCCTGTCATAGAATTCAGGCTGCGTCACAGAGCGAAGCTGGTTTCGCACAGTCCAATTCTCTTCGAAGGAATTCTCTGTCTGGTCTCAGACCAGAAGGAAAGTTAGTTAAATATTAAGATTAGCATATTTTGACAGAGACTTGTCATTGCTGATTTTTCATTTTTTTAAATTTAACTCGGTAAAAGAATATTCATTAAACAATAGGCTACTAAAATATCGAGGCTCCGACAGAGTTCAGGCTGCGATAGAGTTCAAGCTGCGATGGAGTTCAGTCTGCGACACAGGACCAAGCTGGTTTTGCATGGTCCATTTCTCATCGTAGGAACTCTCCGATTGTAGAAATTTTTCCTACAAAGAGAAATGGACTTTGCAAAACCAGCAGGTGTTGTTAAAACTCAGTTGAGTGACGTGCTTTGCAACGCGAAAGATTGGGACGGATTGCGCAAGGATTGAACTTTTGAAGGATCAAACTTTTTTTTCCGTGTAAGTTGCTGGCTCCTCGAAATTCGAAGCTGTTCGTTCGGGAGAATCGGAAAACAAAAAAGCGAGGTTAGGTGCGAGAGAGACAGGCCTAAACGCGTTGTGAGTTCGTGGTTACCTTCCAGAGAACTTAGTTATGTTAACCAAAAACTTTGTTAGCCTGATCAATTGATCATCTGGCGTATGTGAAACTACCAAGCGCGAGGAAATACCGCTACGTCTTTACCCCTTTTGCCGGTTTTTCGCTGGATGGCGACACAACTAACGCGATTGCGCAGATCGCTGGCGTACGCGCTGCCATCAAGTATATCTTTTCTTTGAATCAAGGAGACCGTTTCTTTGAATCAATACAAATATCTCTTTAAAAAAATGAAACTGTTTCTTTATTATATGTTCACTAAGTAAATGTTTCTTTACAAGCAATGAAATATTCTCTTTAAAATTCAAATGCACTATTTCATTGAAAACAAAGAAATATTTCGATTCGTCTTTGGTGTCAATGAGATCTTTTCGCTCGGTGTAATGATTACTAGATTTTTTTCTCTGTGTAGAGTTAAAAACTCAACGACTGTATTTTGCCGCTGGCAAACGAATAGTTTTCAAATGATTTATTTCTTTATTTGCAATACTCGTTGGCTACTGGATACGATATACTAATTCGACGTAATATTTTGTGTGCTTTTCTTTCATGTATATACAATATATATTCTTTACAGCCGAAACGAGATTTTGAGTTGCCCCACGGGCATCGAAAATACGGTTATAATTTTGCACTCATACAATGGAGAACTTTATCCGCACGTACATGCGTGGGCAAATGTAACCCATGTCGGCATTACCAAACCTGTCATATATCTTTCGAATAACTAAACACATCAGTAAAGCGTTACACTAGTTATATCCACGGGCTCTTGCTTCACATACCCATAGATCCACAAAGTCGTGTCAGTGACCGAGGCAACGACCTAAGTAAACTTGGCGCTACTCGGTGAAAAGCTCCGTCAGGGCAATAACGTCTAGGACGGTTTCACCGGGTATCCCGTTTCGGGATGACGTTCAGATGACGGCCGGGATCAACGCGCGGCAATACCGAGATAGACGAGAATCCCCGAGTGTTCAATATCCGTAGAAAAATTATTGCTCTCGTCGCGAGTTCGATTGATCGACTGGTATTGTCAGAAATTTTCATTTCAACAGGCTCACAGGACAATAACCTCGCTCTGTGTTACGGTTATAGAGTACACAACACATAGACACGGCGATGAGAGCACGTGAACGAGACGTGGGGTCTCCCCATTGTAGACCGGTAGTCGGAGATGCCTATCCCTCGATGTGTGCCCAAGTACTTAGATCCAATAACGCACTATAAAGATACCGTCAGAAAATTCACGGTACGTGAACCGCCCCGAAGCGACGCCCGGTCCGTTTAGGGATGGGCTGAGGGGCTGAATATCGCTATTGAGTACATAAATTAATAAGCGTTGAGTTTAATGTTAACCAGGGCCTCGGAGGCTTGCGACCTGGCTCGATGATGAAGGATAAATTAATTGCTCGATGCTTTCGCTTCCTTTCTTTACTGTGTACCTCAGTTACGTTGGCGAGCCTGCAGCAGCTAAGCGGAGTTGAGTGCAATTTTAAAAGCCAACCAAGCTGAGAAGTGTTCTTTGTTGTAAAAATTAGGTCAGTGTTTAATCACGCATCCTGATGTCGAATGAGAATTTCCAATGCACAAAGAACGTTCAAAAGTTTGTTACGTTTATCCGAGGATCTGTTATCGTTGATTCGTAGAAGTGTCCAACATTATTGCCCGATTTTACTTGTGTGGTTTTCTGTTTTTGTTCAACAACTTGCTTGATCTTGAGAACATTCATAAACCCTGCAGTTACTCGCGAAACTGCGGACCCACTGAAATATGAACGTGGGAATACAGCGAGTACGGTCATAATTTTCAGCGGCTGGTATGCCGCAAGGGCTTTAGAAGAGACACATGTACCGAATGTAATTCACTTCTGGAAATATTCATAGCTAAGTATGTACGTGTGTAGACACTTGTGTTGTTTGTGTGCGTAAATGTTCTCGTGGAAGCGGTGCTTGGGGATCGTTGAAAACAACACTAGAGAATGGAACTGGAACAGCTTAAAGTTCGAGCATCGTTTTGTTGAGGGGTTTTATCACCATAGAGAAAAGTCAACTGTACCTTATACTGATGTATAGTAAAGCTGTTGAAAATGCCATGAAAATGTCGAGATCTTTTTCCTAAAAAGTTAGGATTTATTTAATTCTTGTGTTCGATTTTGTAATGAAACTTTATTTTCGATTATTAATGTTATTTTTAAAAGAAAATTCGCGATAACCAAAAAGAAACAAGATTAAACTTTTTTAGCATTAAATTTGATCAAAATGATGGCTTTTAACGTTACACATTCCCGACGATAAATAATGACTAAAACAATAAATAATATGCAAACAATATTTGAAATTATTATATTTAACATTTTACAAACATACAAAACCACACACACACATTCATACAATACACAATATATATCACCGTTTACAATTAAAAGAATACACGATTGCAAATAATAATGTTATAAATATTTATATATATTCAGAATATAAGGAAAACACAAGATACAAAAAAATATATATGATTGCTCTCTTTTACTCTCGATTAAGAGTGAAATAATAAATTTGAATACTTGACTTTATATTCAGTAAAGTCGTGAGAATTAGCGGCCGGCACAGATATATAAAATGACTCGTCAAATTTGAACGTGTTAAGGGGAGGGAGTCAGGTAAAAAAAATTGATTTTGGAAATTCAATATCATCCAAATCCTATTGCATATAAAAATGCCCAATGCACTACATTGTTGGTACTCGATGAAAGGATTTTTTACTGTCGCCTGAGTTGCATTTGCTTTTCAATATTATCTTAAGCAAAGTTCTTAGGTTTTCCATTCTGCGCATGATTCAGATCAAACTACCAGGCATATTGGAATGGTTGACATCTCATTTTCTTCTTCATGAAAAGATACACCGGCTAAATGGAGCAAATGTTAATAAAAGCTAATATTTTTTAAGTGACACAATTATTAATAAATAAATTTTATGCTATTTTCTAAATCAGTGATTTACTTTGCTTTCAGAATGAAAAAAAATAGTTTGCTCCATTTAGCCGGTGTATCTTTTCATGAAGAAGAAAATGGGATGTCAACCATTCCAATCTGCCCAGTAGTTTGATCTGAATCATGCGCAGAATGGAAAACCTAAGAACTTTGCTTAAGATAATATTGAAAAGCATATGCAAGTCAGATGACAGTAAAAAATTCTTTCATCGAGCACCAACAATATAGTGCACTGGGCATTTTTATATGCAATAGGATTTGGATGATATTGAATTTCCAAAATCAATTTTTTTTACCTGACTACCTCCCCTTAAGTAATACAAATATTTAAAAATACAAAATAAAAAACAACTTACTGTTAATCGAACAGAAGTACCTTTTGCTAACTTAAATACATTTAAAAAACATTATGTTTGTGTTAACTTACTAATAATATATAATATACTAATAATATAAGAAATTTTTTTAGTTACGTCGGAAAAAAATTAAATTGGATGGGATAAATTGAATCACTGGCGACAACGACGGAAATCCTTGACTTTTCCAAGATTGCGATGTCCAGTTGTTGGCTTTGTGGAGCTTATACCTACACTCATGGGAATTCGACTCCAGAACCCTATTATCGTTTCGCATCGTATCGCTGTTCTTTATTATCGGACGAGAAGAATGTAAATGGAGATAGACCAAGTGGAGCCGGTGCAGATTCCATAAAAAATGCTATATTATAGATGTTAATGGGCTTTGTCGTTCAGCTTTCCCGGGCGTAATTAACAAAATGTTTAGCCACGGATTCTCCCGCAGTAAAACCAGCCGCGCCGGGGAAATCGTGAAGCTGAACATAACTTCCCACCAGTCGCTGTTCCTACCAAAACGAGTAATGAGGACAATAGTACTGCAATCTCCGATGAACCGTAGACAATTAAACGATTACCAATCGTGCCTCAAGAGAACAGTGCTAATTATCGCTTTTATCTATTTCAGTACGTTCGAAATCGTAGATAATGTCGATGCATTACGAAATTTGCTCATTCACTGTTAAAAATATTTTGAAAATTAATATATGAATTGGAAGTTCTTTTTCAGATACAGTATATTAAATTTCATTTAATATACAGATATGTCGTAAAATTCCAACAATTATATTATAAACACAAATTTTATGAAGTATTTAGTATACTGTATATTAATTTTCCAACAATTTTTTTGTATATTAATTATCATTTGTGTATTAAATTTAATATACGGGTATCCGCAAAAAAACTTCCAATACTTTATATTAATGTTCATACAAAAATTTCTAACATTGTTCTTAAGGGAATCGTTTTTTTGTTTTTTGCCTTTTTACTACCACATCTATAACTTTTAAGGATGTTGAATGATACTCGAGATTTGGTCGAATGTAAACAAAATGCCACAAAAAATACATTATTTAATTGTTGTATTGTTAATTTAGCTGCTATTTCGATTAATAAGTTTCCTGACCTTATGAGTAAAATTAAAACTTATGTACATGATAAAATGACAGTTTCGAGATAAAAATTAAAATGTTTGAAAGAATTATTTTATCATATCAAGTTTAGAATAATATCTTTAGGATTATCGAACACATCCATTGTCAATATTGATGAAGTTTTATAAGTCAAAAGTTGTACGTTATCTCATAATGTGTGAATGTTGGTAGCAGTGCGCTTCGTATCCTCGGAATTATAATCATGTTAATATTGATCAATGAAGCGATGAAACTAGTGAACTATGACTAATTGTATTATCGTGTATCTATTTGGTTCACCAATTTCCAGAATTTACTCAGATTCAACATTTTAAATATACATTTAACGATAGTGAGAACAATAATTCATTTCCATATGACATTCGAAATATACTAGGAAGTTATTGTGTATTGTTACATACCGGACAAAAAATATTTTTTAAAGTTTTATTTACTTCTCGTTTTTGATTATAAAGTCACATGGTGGTATTTAATCAGCGTCGATGAGACGCTCAGGAATACATATATAACTGATACGAAAGACAGTTTTTTAAAATAATCATTGACTTTTTTGTCGTTTCTCGGGCTTAACATAGTTATTGAACGGCTGAAATTGCACAATCATACCCGACGAATGGAGATCTTAAAAATGATACTTGTTATATATGCTGATTATATTCATCGTTCAAATATTGTAGGTTAAAAAACAGAATTTTATTTGACTTTCGAAATTTTAATCATCTCACTGTTTCTTGCGACGGTTATAATCAACAAAAAAAATGAACTATCGCTTGTTCGATAGTCCATTTTCATAGTAATATAATAATAATAGCTTATTTTTATTTTTTCTCGCAATAATAAAAGGATCCCTATGGCATTGTTATAATATATTTTATATCTCGAATATTTCTAATAGATGTTTCTAATTTCAAGGTACTTGAAGTATCAAATCCTCTGAAGTGGGCCTGTTCGGTGTCCCGAGGGTCAGAAAATCGACACGCAGCGTAGAATCTCGTCAACGAGGTTTGCACACCGAAAAAATTACGTCACGCCCCGTCCAGGTATCTGCCAGGTGGTGTGAGCCTGCCGAGCTGCAGGTCGGTTTAGGACCTCGAGAGGCCCAACAGTGACGATTCCTACGAGCGTGACCATTCACCATTACGATTTTCTCGGTTTTTCAGAACGTGCCCCATGCAGTGGAGACTCTTGCCTCTACGCTTTACGTGCTCCTCTACGTCACCGCGAAATTGTCCCTCTCTTACGACTTGGCTTTGTCGGTGCGAACCTATTTGCCAGAGTCTGACAAATTAGAGGAGGATGGGATAAAGGAAACGACTGGTATAATACTACAAAGCTATTATGTACTCTGTAGTACGCGAACACAAATTCTTCATTCTCTCGGCTCTCGAGAGTCTCAACGAGGCGCATCGTTTCCAGGTGGTCTAGTGATCGTCGAACGATACACTCTCGATGGTCATCCGTCTCTCATTCATGATCCTCTTCTTCTTTTTTTCACCTATTTTACTCCATACGTCTCGGTCTATTACTACAACATTTTCGGACCTTACTCCAAACTCTAAAGGTGAAGTGGAGAGATGTATACCCACTATTTTCCAAGTACAACCAAATAATTTAATGTGATCGTATTATACATGAATATGGGGGTAGTTTATTTTTTTTTTTTTGCTTCCTCATAGAGGAAGCTTTGTTTTCGTGAACATTTTTTTTTTCGAGATTTTCATGTCAGGACACGAAAGAAAACGTCGAAAAAACACGTCGAAAACGTCAAGAAAAGTGGTTTAGAAAAAAGTGTGTGTGTGTGTGTGTGCGTGTGTGCGTGTGCGTGTGCGTGTGCGTGTGCGTGTGAAAACGTCGAAAACGTCAAGAAAAGTGGTTTAGAAAAAAGTGTGCGTGTGCGTGTGCGTGTGCGTGTGCGTGTGCGTGTGCGTGTGCGTGTGCGTGTGCGTGTGTGTGTGTGTGTGTGTGTGTGTGTGTGTGTGTGTGTGTGTGCGTGTGCGTGTGAAAACGTCGAAAACGTCAAGAAAAGTGGTTTAGAAAAAAGTGTGTGTGTGCGTGTGCGTGTGCGTGTGCGTGTGCGTGTGCGTGTGTGTGTGTGTGTGCGTGTGCGTGTGCGTGTGCGTGTGCGTGTGCGTGTGCGTGTGCGTGTGCGTGTGCGTGTGCGTGTGCGTGTGCGTGTGCGTGTGCGTGTGCGTGTGCGTGTGCGTGTGCGTGTGCGTGTGCGTGTGCGTGTGCGTGTGCGTGTGCGTGTGCGTGTGCGTGTGCGTGTGCGTGTGCGTGTGCGTGTGCGTGTGTGTGTGTGTGTGTGTGTGTGTGTGTGTGTGTGTGTGTGTGTGTGGCCGCGCGTGTGTATGTGCAGATTCCTTGTAAGCACGATAACTATCGCAATTTTAGATGTATCTTCGTCAAATTTGACGCGAAAGTGGGCTGCCATACAACGACACTTGGGATTGGAGTTCACGCGAATCGGTTGAAAAATTCAAATTTTACAGCATTTTGAAAATTTTGAATATATCGTTTTCACGCTATAACTTTCGCAACTTAAGAGATATCGGGCTGAAATTTTGTACACAAAAGAACTACCATCAAAATATGATTTGTACCAAATTTGGCGAGAATCGATGGTGTGGTTATAATTTTATTGCAATTTCAATTTTTAAAAACATGTCTTCAAAGACTTCATCTCTGTAAATTCTGAGATATCCGGTTGCAATTTTCGACATGATTTCACGATTATTGATTGTTAATTATCGGTAAATTTCGATTTTGGTGAATAAGAAAAAAAATTTTTTTTTAATTTTTCACAGATTTATCTTAAATTTTGTTTATATATGGACTATAATCGAAAAACATTTGGGTACAAATTTGACGTAGATCTGTCCAGCCGTACAAATTTTATGGAATTTTGAATTTTTCGAAAAATCTCATTCTCGCGCTGACTCGTGCAAATTACGAGATACCAGATTCTAATTTGGTCCACATATGGACTACTATGGTACAAGGTTTTAGTACAAATTTGAAAAAAATCGGTTGCACAGTTAAAATTCTTCGGCACTTTGAATTTTTAGAAAAATGTCTAGAGCATAAACAAGCCTGGAAAGTAGAACTTTGTAAATTATTTAGAAAAATGTCTAGAGCATAAACAAGCCTGCAAAGTGGAACTTTGCAAATTGCTTCCTCATTATTTTTCGCTTTTTACAAAGCTTCCTGTATGAGGAAGCCAAAATCGATTAACATACTTTTTAAATTTAATTTAGTCACTTTCCCACGGGGTTAGAGATACTGGATCCGGCAGGATTTTTTTCTGAAATCAGAGCTTGGTGTCAATATAATTTTGTTTACTAGGGAATTATGTATATTCACTATTAGAAAAGAACGGAAGTTTGTATACATAAGAAGTCGTCAATTAAATTTAATGTACAACTGATGTTATAAAAAATTAATGTACTTTTACAACAAAATTGAAATTACTGTATCATCTGATAATTTTATATCGTAGTTGTACATTCAATTTCAAGAAGTTTTTTTTTACTATCGAAATTTGCTTCATTCATAAAAATTCGATTACGGCCTCTATATATCTTTTTTTATGGATATTTTATTCTGAGTGTATCCCAACGCCAGCCAGAGAAAAAAAAGAATTTGTTTTCCGTATAAACCATTATAAACTAAGTTAATGCATGAATGATTTAACCCCGTTTGGTAAATTAAGTACCGTTTATTCCACATATTTTTATAAAGTGCTGCTTGAGGCAGTTTTTATTTGAGTATACGCTTCCATTATTTTACGTATGCGATAAAGCGAAACTCAAAATACATACGAAAAATACGGATTAAAATTAAGATTAATTGTATGGTTGAAATAATTATTATGCACGGGGCAACATATTCTTTGATACTAAGAAACTTTTCCCTTCAGTATTATGTTGAAGTTTCGAGAAATCTTTATTACTTTTGTACCAACGTTCATTATAATCAAATGTTGTACTGTACAAGTGGAATGTGGAAACAGCAATACTAACAAGTATATTGACGAAATATAGGATTTCTCTGGCGTCGTGCTTCATGTAATTATGACAGTCTCTGCCCTTTAATTAGTCGTCATATATTATTACGAAGTTCGTAGTAACTCTTCACCGAATAATATATTTCTTTCACCAAACTAAATATAGAGCTCTTAATGGGATAATAAATTAATAAGAATAAAGTTTTCGGTTAACCGATTTCGAGGGTATAAAAGTGTCGTCGATCACAGCATATCGACCGCATGATTTATCCGCGATTTATGGCAATACTTCACCGCAGCTGCAGTCCATATAATACTTCAGAATATATATACTCGGCGCTTTACACACTCTCGAATCTTTCACGAGGGACATTTCACGTGTCCGGAATTGTAAAACCAGCCCCTATGGATTCGTCACGTGATTCTCGAGAGTCCAAGTCCCCAAAAACGATTTCATGCTCCTCGAGAAAATTCTTCGTTCGACCCTCGTACACTATAGATTTGCGGCTGCTGACTCGAGTGGTGAATCCTCCAGGAATCTATTCGTAACTGGGCGCGTGAACGCAGAAAAAACTACTTGACGAAAAAGAAACTCTTGTGGCTGACGCGAACCTACGATTTGCGTGAAATTCACGAGAAGGCGAACGCAGATGCTCGGTTTTACGGCCACTCGCTCGATTTAACATCGAACGACGGAGTTTCATTCTTAAATTCGACTTCACGTCTACAGAATACTTTCGAAGCCAAAAAGATTTATGCTTATAGCTGATCAACAGTTGATAAACGATTGATCAACCGATTTGTCGTAAACTTATGTGCTACTTAGCCATAACTCATGCGTTGGTAAGGAAAAGTCTAACCCGAGAAAAGTCTAATCCAAATTTTTGCCCTCCTTCTAACCTAAAGTGACTGCCGTCTACTGCCGCAGTCTGGAGGGTGAAAGAAGGCAGTCTGCAGGATGAAAGGAGGATATCGCGCATAGATTAACATTTGAAATTCACCCTACCCGACTAGAAATCTGGTAGGGCAGCCCTGCCGTCACATATGGGCCTGATCTGGCATGGATAAGTTTGACCTGATAAGGTGTACCTTATTAGAACCGGATCTGGCATAGGAAAGGTTGCCCTGATAAGGTGCACCTTATTAGGACCGGACTTGGCATAGGGAAGGTTGACCTGCTAAGGTATTCCATATTCAGGTCCAGATCGGGAAATATTTAAGTAGACGTGATAAGGTGTATCTTATTCAGGGCCACATCGGGAAATATTAAGGTAGACCTGATAAGGTGTATCTTATTCACGGCCAGATCGGGAAAAATTAAGGTAGACCGGATCGAATCGATCTATTATGTGAGATACCAACGAAGTCAATCAATTGTTTCCTATTTTTTTTAGAAATTATTAATATTGCTTGTTTAAAATTAAAGACAAAATCAAATTAGATTCAGATACATCTATATCTTATTGCATGTGAATCTGATCGGTTTGGACCGAAATATGAATCGTTTAAGAAAGTAGGGAAAACAAGGATGCAAAGTAGAACCTTGCACATTGCTTCCTCATTATTTTTCGCGATTTACAAAGCTACCTCTATGAGGAAGTATGTTATTCAATTTTTGGCTTCCTCATAGAGGAAGCTTTGTAAATCGCGAAAAATAATGAGGAAGCAATGTGCAAGGTTCTACTTTGCATCCTTGTTTTAATTAGATAAATATACATGTTGTGGATTCGCTTTTTCTATTTCGTTATTACGATATTTCGTGATTATTAGAGCGTTTACGAAAGTGAATGTGATAATGTATATTTTTAAAAATAATTCAACATTCCATAAAATCAAAAACTTCATATCGTTCGTCACTAAATTATACATATATAATGGCTGAATATTGTTTCATTTATACACAAAATTTGAGCTCGCTATCTTAAGTTTTGCAAAAGTTACAATAGAGCGATAATGTCAATTTTTTGAAAAATTCAATACATCATAAAATTTTAACGGTTCAACCGATCTTAACCAAATTCAATAGCGATCACCGGCATATGAAAGCTCAAATTCATACCAATTTTAAGATCAATATTTCGAAAATTGAAAAAGTTATCGCGTACACAGACATTTTTCAAAAAATTAAAAAACGCGTAATAATTTAACGATAAAGTGGGTTTTAACAAAAATCTGTATGAACGATGAGGCTTGATCCCTCTATCTATGGTCCAAATTTCAGCTTGATATCTCAAGGCATTCCCGAGTTATAAAGGTTTACATTTTTCGATCGTGTAATACACACACATACAGACATTTTTTCTAAATCACTTTTCTCGACGTTTTGGCCCATTCTGAGTGTACTGACATGAAAATTTCGAAAAAAAAAATTTCATGAAAACAAAGCTTCCTCTATGAGGAAGCAAAATTATATTATTTATAATAATATTATAGGATATGGACGAAACATATAGGATTTCGATCGTAAATTTATGATAGTATATCGTAAATTCACGAACCAAAGTCCGTATTCGGAACGATAGAATTTTTTATAACCGTTTTCTATCATTTATTTTTACCAGGGATGGGCCAACAGACATTATTCAAAAATCTAAGGACTCATCGTTTATTTCAGGACTAATTTTATCATATATGTTGATCATTATTTGCAGGCTGTAAAATAATGATCAGTTTGGGATCTACAACATTTGCGTCGTAAAGTAATTATAAAACCATACAGGGTCATAAACATTTATGAATATCGTAAAATTAATCTACATGGTTTTTGGTTTGGCGTGGTGAAAATATTGTCTAGGCAATCCTGGGCATTTACCTACTAAGTTTACACAGAATGTCGAACTCTGTGTAATAAAAACCACGCGGAGACATGTAAATCTAATATACAATTTTATGTGTCTTATTCTGAGATTTTTTTAAAAAATCTCAGAATGAGAGCTAATCTAAAATGTAAAATTAGATACGAATTAAACTGTGAGTTTTTATCTAAAAACCAACGGTTTTTTAATTTTTATTTTAACGTGTACCTGCCTGTTATATAAAAATTCAAGCTTAGACTTCAATTAGTAGTGAACAAAAAAATTAATATTGAGAAATAACAAAAGTCATCATGACATGTGGTGGATAAAATGTAACTACTCGATCCCATTCGTCATAACCTATAATTTTATGGAAAATATGATCCCTTTCATGTTTGAAGTTTATTATAATATTCGCCTTCTATAGACTTTTCCATAAAAATATTAATCTTTTGAATTACTGAGTTATCGCCGCCATTTTTTTTTCTCTTAATTCCCAATACGTATACATTTTTCGAGTGAATATTAGTTTCCATGATTCACTGTATTGACAGAAAAAAGGTATATCCTAAACGATTGCATTTTTAAATCTTTAAAAAATCACCAAAACTAATCTTAAGTCGTGCAAGAATGCAAAAATGCACAGGCAAAAAATATTTTTTAATAATTTAAAAAGCCGGCCAAAGGATATGTTCTATTTGATATAGAATGACGCATATGATGCACACAGATTGCTTGAATTATTTGGCAAAAGCCATCGACGAGAATCGAGAACTGAATTAGACGTGTCAATGTTTTAACAGGCGGGTTCAAAATGGATAAAAAATATAATTAATTATTGAGATACAACTCGGTTAAATTGATTCGATGATAAAGTTAGGTCAGGGAAAGTGTATTTCTCCGCGCAAAATATGATACCTTACTTGTTTGAAGCTAATATTCGCCTTGTGAAGAAACATTTCCATAAAAATATTAATGCATATAATGATATTGGCCATATTTAAGGATTGCACATTTTTTAACTACTGAGTTATCACCGCCATTTTTTTGTGTGTCAATTCCCAATACCTATACACCGAGAGAAAAGATTTCAACGAAATATTTCTTTCATTTCAATGAAATAGTGCATTTGTATTTCAAAGAGAACATTTCATTGCCTGTAAATGAAGATTTACTTAGTGAGCATATAACAAAGAAACAGTTTCATTGCTTTAAAGAGACGTTTTCATTAGTTCAAAGATACGTTTTCATTGATCTCTCTCTCGCACCTAACCTTACTTTTTTGTTTTCCGGTTCTCCCGAACGAACGGCTTCGAGTTTCGAGGAGCCAGAAGCTTAGCCTATTTCTGCCGTACTTCCTTACATACTCACAAAATTTGAGCTTTATTTGCCGCATACTTTAAGAAAAAATAGGTTTCGAAATTTTGAGCTGGTAAGAAGAAGGTTTCATTGAATCAGAGACGATATCTTTATAATCAATGAAAAAGGTTCATTGGTTTAAAGAAATGTTTCTTCGAATCAATGTCACTACTTTTCATTTAGTTTGAGATCATTCAAAGAAAAGATAGTATTGAAATTCAAGTATTTTATTTCATTGGCACAGATTTCCGTGAATCAATGAAACTTTTTCTCTCGGTGTACATTTTTCGAGTGAATCATGGAAACCATGATTCACAGTAATGAGAGAAAAAGGTATTTCATGAACGATTTTATTTTTACATCTTACAAAAATCGCCAAAACTACTCTTAAATAGTACAAGAATGCAAAAAATCATTGGTATAAAATATTTTTTAATAATTCAAAAAGACGATCAAAGGACATGGTCAGTTTGATATAGAATGCCGCATATGATGATACACAGATTGCTCGAACTATTTGGCATAATCCGTCGACGAGAATCGCGAACTGAATTTGACCAGTAAATATTTGAATAGAATGGATAAAAAATAGAATTAATTATTGCGATGCCACTCGGTTGAATTGAGTCGGGGATAAAGTGCCGTCAGGGAAAGTGTAATTCTCCATCCACATGTGTTGAATAATTTAGACTAGTTTACGCGTTCACCCATATTCGCGTACCTTCGCACGAAACGCCGCATGGTGCGAACAATAGGTTACCCGACACTCACTGACGAAGTACTACATACGCGTAATAGAAAATCGATAATTGCAAGCGGATACGGTGCACTGCACTCACGCCGGATAACGCGACCTTCCGTCGTTATTCTTCGCGCCTATGACCCAGTAATCGACGACACTTTTTCTCCACAAATGTAAAGCATTTATTTTATTCAAAGGGTAAATTTATTATAATTTTATCACTTATTTTGGTGATCGCTTTAGTCGGAACGATTAAAAGAACTTTCCACCTTAAAGTTGGAAAATTCTAAATAAGTTGGTAAGTTTAAGTAAGTCTACATAAGTAAATAAGTTGGAAAAAGTTAAGATTTCATTTGATCAAAACTAGTTTCTTGATTCCATTTTTTTCAGGTATTCTGGCTGGTTTTTTTTTTCTACATGTAAATTTTTAACTAAAAATATTGAAAACTTTTTTTTTCTTTTCGTCTGAGTATAATTTGGAAAGAAGTTACGCTGTGCGACATCGAGAAATTTTTCACTTAGTTATTATGAACATTTTTCAGTTTTCACAATTTTTACTATTTTCTGAAGAAAATTAATTAGGAAGAGGTATGATTAAAGCATCTTGCAAAAAAAATTGCATTTTGCAGAATATCATGAACCCTTAATTTACAACAACTTAAAGGTCTGTCTACTTGCATGTTCAACCTTACTCATAAAAAAACCGTCTGAAGCTCGGTTAATTGAAAAGTTCTAGTAAACATCTTACAGACAGCAATAATACTCGAGACGTCGAATTTCATATCAATGGTGGGCTACCACCTCCGTCTACGCATTACATACTTCGATAATGAACTTTGACGTTGGCGATATATTCATTACACGCAAAAAAAGGCTTGGTTGGAACAACCGAGCTTAGTTATATATGCGCCAACTAAGTTACTGGTTAGAGCAATCAAGTTATTTGTTAACCAACCAAATTATTGATTGACCAACTAAGAAGATTTAGTTGGTATAACCAATAATTTGGTTGGTCAAACAATAACTTGGTTGGTCTAACGAATAACTTAGTTGGCGCATACACGGAAAAAAAAGATTAGTTGCCATAACCAAGGAATGAGTTGACACAACCAATCGATTATTCTATTTCCCTAGCAACTCAAATGGTAATACCAACGATTCGAATGGTAATACCGACGATTCGGATGATAATACCGACGATTCGAATGGTAGTCCCAACGATTGGATTAGTTAACTTAAGTAATCCAATCGAGAACTAATCGGGAATAGTTGAGGTTACTATTCGATATGGTTGAGGCAACTAATTTTTTAGACATTGTGTACACAGCAAACACGGAAAAAAAAAGATTAGTTGCCATAACCAAGAAATGAGTTGACACAACCAATCGATTATTCTATTTCCCTAGCAACTCAAATGGTAATACCGATGATTCGAATGATAATACCGACGATTCGAATGGTAGACCCAACTATTCGAGTGGTAGTCCCAACGATTCGATCAGTTAACCTAACTAATCCAATCGAGAACTAATCGTGAATAGTTGAGGTTACTATTCGATATGGTTGAGGCAACTAATTTTTTAGACATTATGTACAGCAAATCGAAAACGTAGTTGCCAAAACCAAACATTTCTTTCCGTGTATATGACCAAGCGCCTTGGTTGATCTAACTAAGCCTTTTTCTCTGTGCAGAGTTATATTCATCAAACAACTCCGTCCAGAAAAGGCTTTTCCAAATTTTCCTCGAACTAAGGAACCGTTTTTCATTGATAACGAAGAAATCGTTTTCGAGACACTAAAAGAAAAACGTAACCTATAAAATGACATGTCGCTAAAGAAATGAAAGCGCGGCAGCGGTCGGTTTAAAAAAAAAATGTTTTTTTTTTCGGGCCGTATTAGATGCAAAAAGGTTATAGAAATAATTTTTTTAAATAAACACCGACATCTGCCTATCCATTTTTGTCGACTTTTCGGGACTGCCACACTAACCGTCGGATGCCGTCAAGGAAACTGTTTTTTCAAATTACTGAAACCTTTTCTTTAAAATTCAAATGCACCATTTCATTGAGAACAAAGAAATCATTTCCTTACAGTCAATGAAAAAAATTCAATCCACCTATTTTTTGGAATCAATGAAAAGAAATTTCTTTTTTAATCGCCGATTACGATAATTAATCGACGATTTACGAATTATTGCGTAGCCGAGGTCAAGTCTTTCGATTCCAAAGCTATATATGGGGCATTCCATCCCGACTCGACCTGAATCTGACCCTCGACCTCCCCGATTTGGCTCGTAATTTTTAGTAGGATTGGTTAGACCCTCAAATGCACCATATTTTATTTTTTTATTTTTTCTATGCAAATTTTTTTTTAAATACTTTTTTAAAGTGACATATCGAATACCCTAATTTAAAAATCTGAAAAAATTCTTAAAAACACCTTGTTGAATATCAAAACTTTCTAGCTTATAGCCAAAGTGGGCAAAATTTTTCTTCTTATAGTTTTTAAGCTTTTTTATTTAAAAAAAAATGAAAAAATAGAAAAAAAAATCTACTACGAGTGATTGGTCAAACGTTTAATTATGTGAACTCAGATTTTTTAGAATTTTTTCAGATTTTTAAGAATTTGTCAAATTTTTCTGAACTAAGACTATTCTAGCACCATACCCCATGTAGAAATCAGTTTGGGCATCCCAGTTTGAAAATCGATTCTGGTCGGGATCGGCTCGGGTTTCCATCAATGGGTTATCCAACTTGGAATCCGAATAGATCCCAAATCGATTTCTGGTTACGCACTTGATGACAATTTATCGTCGATTAGGATTTGCTAAGGTTACCCTAAGAGAGCCGTCCTATTTAGGATCGGGATGGATTTCGGATCGGGACCCAATTCTGAACGACGAGCTGTATTACCGTGCATCGGGATTTGTTAGGGTTACCCTAAGAGGGGTTCTACTTGAATTCTGAATAGAATCCGGATCGTCTTCCCGTTACTCAACGATTTGTCTGGACCTAATTTTACTTCACTCTTTAAGCAGTAAAATGTTGTAGAATACACGTACGAAAAACTTTTCCTTAACTCGTGTGATTATAACAACGTGTGCGGTTCATGTGTCCCCAGACGCGTTCTCGTCGCTGCCCATGCCGAAATTTCGACTGGGATCCAGCTGGAATCAGCTTGGTATTCCCATCTTTCGACAAGGATCCATAGGTGGATCCAACCTAGTATGCCCATCTAACGGCTGGCATCCAATCAGCCATCGGATCGGATCCTAGTTCGATATCCCGATCGGAATCCAGTTTCCGCGCGTTACATCCCATGTCTGGAATCCGACCGGAAGATGGGAATACCAGGCAGGATCCAGCTGGATCCTTGCCGAAATTTCTGCATGGGACATGCCACATTCTAGCACTAGCATGAATTTTTTATTTTCAGAATTTTTTCAGACTTTTAAATTATGACATGCTGGTGCTAGAATGTGGCGTGTGTGTTGCAGTTCAAAAAAATTTGACAAGTTCCTAAAAATCTGAAAAAAATTCTAAAAAATCCGAGTTTACATGAATAAACGTTTGACCTATGACTTGTAGTAGATTAATTATTTTTTTTCTATTTTTTCATATTTTTTTTAAATCAAAAAAGCTTAAAAACTACAAGAAGAAAAACTTTGCCCACTTTGGCTATAAGCTAGAAAAATTTGATATTCAACAAAGTATTTTTCATAATTTTTTCAGATTTTTAAATTAGGGCATTCGAATGTCACTTTAAAAAAATATTTTTAAAAATAAAAAAATAAAATCCGGTGCATTTGAGGGTCTAACCAATTCGACAAAAAATTACGAGCCAAATCAAGGAGGTCGAGGGTCAGACTCGGGTCGAATCGGGATGGAATGCCTCACATATACATATGAGTAGTAAGCTTCGGTTTATTAATCTGAAATCGATAAGTTCTAGGTGGATTTAGCTGCGAATGGATGCACGTAGCCCGAGCGACGATGCGTGCGGCCCGATCTCTCCCTGCCTCACTGTGAAGCTTATAACGATGCTGGATAACACGCGCGCGCGCGTATAGTCGATGAGTGCCCTTGGACTCAGGGAGCCCTGAGATTGTTTGATGGGAGAGAGATCTGCTTCTTTCTGCCTCTCTCGTCTCTACTACGCGACAAGTGAGAGTCCCATAAACCGCCATAAAGAGTCGAAGGAGAATTCCCAAGCGGACAACGATCCTTCGTAGCTCTCGGGGGCCCATTCAACTCGTAGTAAAGTGAGCTGACCAGATGTCTCAAAGGCAATAGAGCCCGTAGTATGGATTTCATTCACAAAGTCCGGCACTTCAAGAAGTCACATTGTCACTGGAGTACCTGTAACCTAGCGGAGTCCCGTGCCCCGTGTTACGATCCTTCTGCACTCTTGTAGTATTACTATCCCATAGTAACTACTACGCTAGTATTTGGCTGCTTTGCAATGAATCCTCTTGGTGCTGACCAGTCAACCACCCCTTCCCCAAAATCTAGCTGGTCCCTTGCTGGTCGTTCAATGCCTCTGAACGTAAAATTCAAATTTCTCGGAGTCCCTGAGGCCAAAAGAGCGTCCGATTCTCGTTGAGGCTGAGGATCTGCCAGTGAGCCACCGAGTATACAATGACAAAACGACCGTGACACCCTCTCAAGAGTTTTACCTACCTTCTACATTTCTTCAACTACTTCTTTTCCTTCAGTCCATTGACAAAAAGACAGTGAGCGAACAGTGCATTCTCGAGATGTTTTTCTTCTTGGTATACATGCACGAAAGACCTCCAGATAGCCGCTGGTTTCATTCAAGAGTTTGGAGTGCGTGAATGGCATAGCTCCGACTTGAGTTCACAAACTATACGCGTAGGCGTTCGCTCGAGTAAATGCCTAGTCCCAGCTGGACGTCGACGTTGCTGTTTTTACAAGAGGAAAACGGTCGTCGAATCGCTCTCGCGTAGACAAAAAGTTTCGAGGGAGAAAGCTATTAGAGATACAGCGAATAGTGTGTACAAGGTGTCTGAGGAAAGTGAGATGGATGAGGGAAGTAAAGGAAAATTGCTATAAGCAGACTCTGGATATCTGAACAGCAGGTTCCCCTCGTTGTGAAGCTGATGGGTAGAGTTGTGGCTCTATGACAATCTTGCCAATTCGACGACTCGGCTAAATACGATTGGAACGCGGTTTCCAAATTACTTCATTTTTTTTTCGTTCGATCACCGCAAGTCGTCATTCTGATAAATCAGACTCTTCTTATCCTATTTATTTTTTCGTACTTACTAGCTAACATCTGAATAAGCTTCACCAAATAAGTTTCTTACCTTGTGATCGTTTTCGTCGCAAGTCAGTAATATATTTAGTATATCTCTGGGGTTATATTAGCAAGTAAACGTATGCAATTCTCCGGCACTATATACGGATGAGGGATCAGGGGTTTTATGGATCGTAAAACTGCAGGACATTATTTCTTGGCGAATTTTACGGCGATCGTCGCATTACGTGCTTTCCCTGTAAACTCACTTTTGTGCATACGTAATCAACGTTTAACCCTTTGTAGCATAATATAATATAAGTATTGTGACCGTTGAATAATAGTATTTTGTTTTTGTTGCGTCAGCAACAGCCCGCCGATTTTTAAATTATCGATACTATTGAATATTCAGATGGTTAATTTTTCGAAAATTTTTCGGTTAAACCGAAAAAATACCATTTTTATTTCGTATTTACATCGATAAAGGATGACGGATTAAGGATTAAGGATGTGGTGTTTAGAAAATCGAAAGAACATAAAACGGTGACAATAAAAATCGTTACGTTATAAACTAACAAAAAGATTTGTCAGCTGAACAACAGATTTATCAGCATAGCAAAACTGATTTGTCAGACGAACAAAAGATTTCTCAGCCTAACATAACGATTTTTGTTATCACCATTTTATGTTGTCACGACATAGAAATTTCTCTCCGTCCGTTATAAATTACACACATTAGTCGGTAAACATAGGCAATTTCAGATGTTAAACTGTTCGTCGTTAATGTATTATACATATTCGTTCAATTATACAGGTTTATAATATAAACATAAACACCTAGATAGGCACTCGAATTTCATTTCAAATCGTACAAAATAATTGATAAAATGATGAATTATTGAATCTCCCGAAAATCAATATGGTCACTTGAAATGTCAACACCGTCTGTTTCATAAGATACAAAAGTTTCTGTATCTTACATTGGTCACCAAGAGTCGCCGTATCTTTTTGTCTCGGTGGGTTTCTCCGAATATTTCAAGATTGTCGAAAAGTCGAATACACAAACGAAATCCACGTAAGTTCACATAGTCTGTTCGCTTGTGACAAAAGGTTCACTACGTGAATGAAGTTTACTCGGTTTACCTTTTGTTCAACGTAGATGAGTTCCAGAAACTTTCGTATCCTACACAACAGACAGTATTGAGAAATCGAGCGGCCATGTTGGTTTTTGAAGATTCGGAAATATACGATTTTTTCCATTTTTCAATACTAAAAATCAAGTGTATTATTTGTTATCTTTTACATTGTAAAAACTTTTTATATACTTCCAAGCGTGTTGCATTTACATTTAAACTGCCGGATCCTCTTAAGGGTAGATACTGTAATACAAACCATCCGTCACTGCTATATTTTAATGCGCTTAAACTTAACAGAAAAAAATATAAAACATTTAGTACCGATTTCGCTTCGATGAGCTCTCAAACCTCCTTAAAGTATTATTTCAATTTAACGTTTTAGAGTCAACGAGCGTAATTTTAATAATGTCTGGTTTGAAGCCCCGAGATGTTATGAAAACCAGCAATATCTGGCAACAAGTCCATCGGGAAATAACAAGCCTCGAGTCGTGAGCACAAAACTCGTGGTTATTGTACTGGCCAATAAATCTGAGTGAAAGTCGGGCATCGTTTCGTGTCCCCCCGACGCTAATTAAAATCCCAATGCTCTACTGACCTAACAGGTGCTCGAGCGATCTGATTTCATTTCGTTTGAAAGCTGCGGGTTTGCGTGCTGCGAGCTTTCTGGGCTAGACGTTATCCCTGTACTAACACAAAGCCCCTCAACTTTCTGAATTTGTAACAAGTCTTGCGACTGCAAAAAGGAGATGAGACCGAAGTTCGCAATAGCCCAAGACTTTCAGTAGAAGTCTCGAAAATTTCCGTCTGACAAACAGTGAACATACATACGCAAAACAAGCAGACAGTTCGAGTGCGATGAAAGAATATATTGAAAACAAAAAGTTTCTGATATGGCGTATTCGCAACACGTGATGAAAAAAAAGTAGTTGGATACACCCAAGAAGCAGTTGCACGGACTCACTTTTCGTAAGTCCATACAACCACGACTTTTGTGGGTTGAGACAACTGCTTTTAGTTAGTTGTATAGACTGAGTTGCAGTGACCATCTATTACGATTGTATGCAACCCACCGGTTAGTTGGCACAACTAACTTGCCAAACAGAACACGATTTGACCCGGCTATCGGTAGAAATTGTGCCTATTTATTAAAAATGCAATGAATCGACGTATAGTCGATAAAATTAATGCTTTTTGACGTTATGCTTGATGAAATTGATACAGTTTGGGGTTATAGTTGATATGGTTAATTCAGTTTGAGATTACAGTTGATAAAATTAAGACGGTTTGAGGTTATAGTGTTCGATGTCTTATTTCATCTGTCAAAGAGTACATTCTAAGATGAGTGTGGCATCCTGTTTATCGATAGCATTTCTTTGCAAAAAATGTGCATCGATAGCAATTCTTTGCAAAAAATGTCTATCGATAGCTTTTTTTTTGCAAAAAATGTCTATCGATAGCTTTTTTTTGCAAAAAAGTCTATTGAAAGGATTTTTTTAGAAAAAATTTCGTTTGGCAGCATTTTTTTGCAAAAAATGTCTATTGACAGCATTTGCCAAAAAGCATTTTTTTGCAAAAAATGTCTATCAACAGCATTTGCAAAAAAGTATATCGATAGACAGTATTTCTTTGCAAAAAATGTTCATCGATAGCAATTCTTTGCAAAAAATGTCTATCGATAGCTTTTTTTTTGCAAAAAAGTCTATCGAAAGCATTTTTTTGCAAATAATTTCTTTTGGCAGCATTTTTTTGCAAAAAATGTCTATCGACAGCATTTGCAAAAAAGTCTATCGATAGACAGCATTTTTTGCAAAAAAAGTCTATCGATAGCATTTTTTTTGCAAAAAATGTCTATGTCTAATAGTGATGCGAAATTTCACGAAAATCCGTTATCACGCACGCTTCGATTAAAAGAAAAATATTTGGTTGCGAGTGCTCGTTGCGTTGGTTTAAAGTGGTTGCGCGGTCTCACTGATTAGTTGGGCGAACTCACTTTTAGATGTCACGACAACTATTCGAGATTGTTATAGGCACCGAGTAAATCGTTGTAGCAACTTATTTCTGACCAACTCATTAAAGCTGTGTTGGCCCAACTACTCTTTTTTCTCCGTGTAACATTTTTCTCTTGAAGTTACTGAGTTACACACTGAGCATTTTTCTTTTTGTATTAAGGGGTGCGAGTCAGGTCAAAAATGTGAAAAAATCGAACTTTTTTTTCTGTAATAATGTTCATTTCCATGTAATCTATGTGTTAGTAAAGTTATAATCCGAAATTCGCAAAAATGGCCAAGTTCTACGGTACCATTTATATTTTATTTTCTCAAAAATCGTAAAAAATTATCAGACTATTATATTTAAGTTTGAAACTATTTTATTTATTTATTGTTTTTATATGCGGACATTAAGGCCGATTTTTTGTTGACACAAAATAATTAAGGGTGTTAAATTTTTTTTTTACATTTAATATTTATTTATTTATTTATTTATTGTTTTTTGCCATAGTTATCAACTATGGCAGGCCATCGCCCGAGGGCCTTCAGCCAGAGCTGTTTTACATTTTTTATTAAAAAATACAAACATAAGTAGTATGGTGATGAGGTGGTAACATTTTTTTTTTCAATTTTTTATTTATATGATTGTGTTGATGGGGAAGAGTGATAATAATATTTTTTGTGAACGTGAGTACGCTAAAGAGTGCACAGAAGTAAAAAATAATAATAGTTAAGAAAAACGAGAAAAGCATCCAAAACACCTAAAACGTAGCTAAAAGAGTCAGAGAAAGAGTGGTTGTAGAGTTTTATTTAGTTTGTTTAGTTGTCTTCGTTAACTATTCTTAGTAGGTCGTTTATGATTTTTTGCTTAGGATGTTTATATTGGTTATGTCTTGTGGTGCGTTTGTGGCAGAGGTTAATCATAGCGTCTAATTTGGTGTACGCGAATTTGGCAGTCAGTGTAGTCAGTCTAGTGTTGATGGGTTCAATGCCGGTTAGTTCGTAAAGTCTATTGTTTGAGCGGTTGAAAAGAGGATTATCCGGGTGTCGCAGTTTTGCCATTTTACGTAAGGTCGTTGTTTCAGCCGTCTGTAGTATTTTAACAGTGCTTGGTCTGTTGTTAAGGGGAGGGAGTCAGGTCAAAAAAATTGATTTTGTAAATTCAATATCATCCAAATCCTATTGCATATAAAAATGCCCAACGCACTATATTGTTGGTACTCGATGAAAGGATTTTTTACTGTCGTCTGACTTGCATATGCTTTTCAATATTATCTTAAGCAAAGTTCTTAAGTTTTCCATTTTGCGCATGATTCAGATCAAACTACTAGGCAGATTGGAATGGTTGACGTCTCATTTTCTTCATCATGAAAAGATACACCGGCTAAATGGAGAAAATGTTAATAAAAGGTAATATTTTTTAAGTTACATAATTATTAATCAATAAATTTTATGCTATTTTCTAAATCAGTGATTAACTTTGCTTTCAGAATGAAAAAAAATAGTTTGCTCCATTTAGCCGGTGTATCTTTTCTTGAAGAACAAAATGAGACGTCAACCATTCCAATCTGCCAAGTAGTTTGATCTGAATCATGCGCAGAATGGAAAACCTAAGGACTTTGCTTAAGATAATATTGAAAAGCATATGCAAGTCAGACGACAGTAAAAAATCCTTTCATCGAGCACCAACAATATAGTGCATTGGGCATTTTTATATGCAATAAGATTTGGATGATATTGAATTTCCAAAATCAATTTTTTTGACCTGACTCCCTCCCCTTAAGAAAGAGAGGGTGAGCGTATTCTAATAGTGGTCTGCAAATGGATTTATATATTTTTGTGATGTTATGAATGTTTAGTCCTAGATTTTTGTACGTCAGTCTCCTAAAATTCATTCCTCTAGAAATTATATTCTTTTTAATCGTGTTTGCATGCTCTTTCACCGTGAGATTACTGTCGAGAATTACTCCGAGATATCTGGTGTTTGAACTCGGGGAAAGAGGGGAGTTTTGTACTGTAATTCTTTCTCCTGGATTATGCTGTTTGTTGTAAAATTGCATGTAAACCGATTTTGTTGGATTTAGTACATTCAATAATTTTCTTTTATTTCACTTTCTGCAGCATTGTTTAGTTAAGTGTGATCTCTGAACCTTCAAAATCTTATACATAAAGCCGAAAAATTGCCGATTTCTGCAATATGCCGGCTTTTTACGTAATTAATTTTTTTAATAAAAAAAACGTAATAAAAATTAATTACGTTTTTTTATTTAAAAAATTAATTCGTATGAAAGTGAAAATTTAAAAAATGCGTCACGAATATTCTATCATAATGAATTTTTCGGATGACGGAGTTTCGTAAGTGACGGAATATTCAAGTGGTAAAACGATTATTGAATAACGTCCAATGTGACAAATATCATTTTTCATTGGCTGGTGGTCGTATCGATTGCAATTCGGAGGGATTGACTGGGATACATAGGTGCTCTGACAGTTTTACGAACGCCCGTAACTAATTTTAGTCGCTCGCCCGAGAGGTTCAGATACACTGCTCGTATACTGGTTGAGCTATATATCCCCATGCTCGTACGAATAACGTGTGCCCTTCGTGGGCGCACACCAGGGAGTCACACATATGGTACCGTGGCGTTTAATGTTTACCCTTAACGGTGAGCAAGACGAGAGGGCATTTCTCGCCCGTCTATAGCTACAGCATCGTCACCTACCATCAACCCCAAGGTTTTGTGCATTGGCCTATGCACAACACACAAACATCCATACATTGTTACGAATGAGTGAACGAATGCATTTCGAGTGTAAATGTTTACCCGTAATCATGTAATCATGGGATTGGTTTAATTTACTTTCATGGTAAGATATGCGGAAATATATTTTTTACGTAAAATTATATTTATATATTTTTTCGTAATATATATCCGTTTTCTCTTTTATCCCCTGCTTACAACTTTAGAGGTGAGATAACCCCTTATAATATCGTATAAAGATTTTTTAAATATATCTAACAAGCATTCGCTGTCAATCTAGCCATTTTTTTTTCTACATTCTTAGATATCTTCCATTATTGACCAGATTTGACAATTCGTTAATTTGAGATTATAAATTCTCATATTCATAAACATAAAAATATTTATATATTCTTTTTTGTAATATATATCTTTTCACTTTTATCCCCTGCCTACAACTTTAGAGGTGAGATAAATCCTTAAAATATCGAATAAAGATTTTAAAAATATACCTGAGAAGCATTTTCTATCAATTGAGCCACTTTTTTTTTACTCTCTTAAATATATTTCATTATTGGCCTGATTAGACTATTTGTAAATTTGAAATGATATAATATCATAAATTTATCGTTTATCGTTTGTGTAGCATTTTATGTGAATTCCAAATGATAAATCCGATTTTCCAAATTATCGCACCGACGACTATAACACCACTAAAACGAGGGAAAAATGTAAGATGCTAGAACGTGAATTTAAAAAGGCGTTACTAATAAATTATATATAGCACGAAACGTATATCACGATTATTTTATGAAAATAATAAATTTATATTGGTGTAATTCGTAACTATGCTCTAGTAATTTCACGATAAAAAATGTACACCAGTAACAATCGCGATGAGAAAATCACGTGTTATACCAGAGGCAACTTTTTAAAATATTTGTTTCAAATAGATTTATTTTTGCGTCGTCAATGAAGGCGAAGCTATAAAAATGCTCCAAACTTTTATATTTCTTTAATATCTATTAATGCTATATGTCATTTTCAATTAGAAATCCCGAAGCGAGATTTAAGTGCGTCGTTGTATGAAGAGCTCGGTGATACAACACCAACTCGTATAAATTCAAGCGTCCTAAAGTAGGCGAGCTATAAAAATGTCGCTGGCAGTTTGCGTGCCTGGCATTCGCGGCTGAACAACTGGCATACCACAGTTTTTACAAGGCCAAGCTACAACACGCTATATACCAATTTTCTCTTATATTGCTCGATCCAACGGTTAAGAAATACCGTTCTAGGGCTCAAATTAAAAAATAGTTTGGCCGGAATTTTATAGTTGTTCACTCCTATTGATTCTATAATGCCCGCGTATCGATGTTTAATAATCTACGTGTTTATGATTTTCTATATAGTCGTTTAATATTCTATTTTACATTAATTTAGAGGAATTGAATTCGAGACGGTGGAAAGATCGAAAAGAAAAGTGCTACACGGGGAGAGTATTACCTTTATGCTTTTGAGTCTCGGTGTCGTCGACAAGGTTTTACGAAGTCTTGAGAGCTAACGCGCTACCTGCCATCCATTCTTGAATGTCAAATGGAGTCTCCGCTGCCTCTGTGAAGCTTTGCCCAGCCAACGTAGGTGCATCAATGAGAGTCAGCGTGGATGCACACTCTGGTGTGCTGATGTATGGAAGAAAGAGAGCCCCCTAGCCGAGCGTATACCCCAGGTCGTCTTTGGAGTATTCTAACATCGACAAATCGAGATTTATGAACGAGAAAGCCAGCTCAGATTGTATGTACAACCTCTGCTTTTCAGGATAAATAAACGTAAGAAAGAAAGTATTGCGAGCAGCCTGTTTGGACCTTATAGAGTATATTAATATGTAGTGACAGTGCGTTCACGCCCTCATCTTTAATAAAGTACCTAAAAAGGGTTAAAACGTTTCATTAAAATTGTAAAAGTGCAAATTTTGTGAGAAAATAATTCATTAATTTGTAGTAAACGGTTTTTATTGGCTAAATTTTTATTTATTTACATAATACATAATTGTGGTTACAAAAATTTCTCTTCAACAATGTGCCACATTGTTGGTGTTAATGCGCCATCTACCGAGGAATTCAGACCTTAATTTATTAATATTTTGGATTTATAATTTTTCTCGCCAAGTCGACGGTTTACAGAAACACCCACGTACACTTACAGACATCTACGTACACGCAGCACTCACATAAACTCACAGGCAATCATAGACATTTATACCCTCTGCGTGATTGCCTAAGCGTTTTAAAATAATTGTATTGTATTATTATCTAGATACCACGCATGCATATTTATGATCCTTGCAAGATGTGCTATGTATTGTGTTACTTTAAAACACTTTAATAAAGCTTAAAACGCTACATTAAAAATTGTGTAGGTTTCGGAAGAAATGAATAAATTCATTAATATTCTCAATGTATAGTTTTTTCAGATACATACTTCCCACAAATACTCATAGACACCGACAGAAACTCATCGGAATTTTGAAAATATATTTATTTTTATTTATTTTTTATTTGCATGTCTCCCCGTCTGGAGGCATTACGCCTATTGCAGGTTCGGCCCGGATCAGTAGCCAGTCCCGCCTGAGGGTCTGGTCCGGATCAGTAATCGCATCCAACTTCCCCCTCTATATCGCATTCGCCGTAGTATTTCTGCCATGGGCATAGGGAAACTGCGGAAAACCTCTTTATTTATATTTTCGACGAAAATTGACGGCACCGGGAATCGAACTCACGACCTACCGATGCTCTGGACTAAAGGCCAGTGACCACTAGATCACCACACCGGTTTTTAAATATACTTATTCAAACATTTTTGCAATGAAAAGAATCTTGATGAACACTTCTATCAAGTACGTATTGATTAAAACCTTCTCAAGAGTCGTTGATTTTATCGATGAAAATCCGAAACGAACGCAATTTAATTGAACAAAAATATTTACTAAAGCAACTTTTTATCGACCGCCACCTCGTTATGTTGTCAACTTCGGTAAAAATATTAACACACTGACAGCATTTTTTTTAAATCAATTGATATCTTTAAAATATCTTCTGCATTTGACTGTAATGAAAGAAAGAAAGTATTTGTAAAAACTTACTAATCGGTTCCAATAACTACCCGCGTAAAAATGATGTGTCCAGGATAGAGTCTGGGTAGTCCAGGATGGAGAATGGGATTTAATCCGATCCCATTGTCCATCTTGGACTCCATCCTGAACTGCCTAGAGTCCATCCTGGAATGCCCGGACTCCATCCTGGATTCCATCCTGGACTCCGCATCTTTTTTACGCGGGTAACTGGATGCATGGAATAAAATAATTGGTTGAATAGGCTCCAAGAAACAAAATTGGTTGGGACAATAAACGAACGAGCGAGACGAGCGAGAAAAAGTCGAGATCAAGACTCAGTCGGAATTTGACAGCTCGATTGTCATTTCAATCCGAGATTATCGACATAGCAAGTTTATTCTTCTTTCTCGTCTTGAACTTCGCTCGAAATATCGTTTTGACAGCCGGATATTGTTTTTCCTTCTTTTCTTATTAACTAGTTGCTTTTATTATTTCCGATGATATTAATGTTTCAGAAAATGGATAATGCTGAGAAGAATAGCGTAAATTGTGAAATTATTTACATCAAATATTTCGTGTTGTTATTGTAGCGTTGAATCAATGAAAATATTAAATCATTGGAGCACATCCACCGCTACATTAAAGGTGCAGGTCACCTTTAATGTATCAATAGTATAGGGTGTTTTTCACTCGTAGAACTACGTAGAACTAAGCTAACGTTCCGAGGTTCCAGGATGAGGGTATCTTAATGATGGACGTTTACATCGATTTTTAGGTAGACCTCATTATGTACAGGACACTTTTTGAGGTCTAAGTCAGTTTTCAAGGACAATTCCATGCGTAGGTAGTTTACGATGATATACAGAATTTCAGAACAATCCGAAGACATCCGTAGTCCTCGTTTAATTCGAGACTCAAGTCCATTTTCACACGGAAAGAAATGTTTGGTTATGGCAACTACGTTTTCGATTTGCTGTACACGATGTCTAAAAAATTACTTGCCTCAACCATATCGAATAGTAACCTCAACTATTCACGATTAGTTCTCGATTGGATTAGTTAGGTTAACTAATCCAATCGTTGGGACTACTACTCGAATAGTTGGGACTACCATTCGAATCGTCGGTATTATCATTTGAATCGTCGGTATTACCATTCGAATCGTTGGTAGGGTAGAAGTACCGGTTGTGGCCACCCCCACACTTAAATACGTTTTTCGCGGCTTTTTTAATTCTGTACCTGCATTTAATCATAATTTTTCATAACGTTGTGTATTTTAGAAACATTTATCGTCATTTTGACGTCCGTTTGTCTCCATTACAAAAAGTACTGTATCAGTAATTAAAGTATCATCAGCTGATTCACCAAATTCTCAACTCCTTACGGAATTGGACAAGGTTTTGACGAAAGCTCTAGATACATATTCGGATTATATAGTTGGCGAATTACATGCAGCTTTGCACATATCAATCTTAAGAGTCATCACTGCAAATATTGATGTACTAAAAGTCTGAAATAAAGCTATACATTTATAAAAAATACGATGGCCACAACTGGTACATGGAATAAGCATATGGCCATGATGGCCCCGGATATGGCCATGATAATATAATCATTAATTTTTCGTTAATTATTACACAATCAATTCATAAATTCGTAAAGAAGAAACAAAAAAACGAAAAAACGCTAATAAAAATATATCCTTAGAAATGTATAGTAAAAAGAAGGTAAAACGGTGGAACACCTTTCATGTTGAAGATTCCCATCACTATGCAATGCGAAAATCTACTTTCGGAAAGAACTCTGGTAAAAATAAAAATTAAAGTGTAAAGAGTAAAGCATTAATATAATGTATGACTATTTATGACAAAGAAAGCTGCTACGAAAAAGTGCAAAACGAAGGAGACGAATGTCAAAAAAGGTTAGTTAGGTTCACAGATGGCATCTGTGCTTTAAAGACATTTTCGTGTAGAGGAATTGGATGCTTTCATAAGAATACGATTTTGATTTATTAAACACACCTTAAAAAATGTTTCAAGTGCAATGAATATTGAGTTATTCTAATTTTAAGCATGGCCAAAACCGGTACATTACTGTGGCCAAAACCGGTGCATACACGGAGAGAATTTTCTGACAATCACTATTGAAAAAATATGGCGATGGTTTCCATGCAGCATTGTAAATTCGGTTTATTCGACCAGTTTGGCGATGATTGCCATGCAGTACATTAAACGCGAGTTTTTCGTGTCTAATATACAGTATGGCAAACGATGCCTGTTGTGTTTACGTGTCACTTACCAACGATACATTGCTGGTTAAACGCAGCATACTGAAGATTGCTAGGCCTGTTACGTACTTACTGCTGTTTCGTACACCAGTGAATCTCGGAAATTCGTGTAATTAAAATGATAGTTATCTGAATAGAAAGCAAAGGTCTGCCACGGTAGGATAGGGATAGGTTACAAAAATGTAGCATAAAAAAATACACGTTGTTTTGTTCAATTATTAAACATTTATTTATTTTTCTTAAAATGAAATTATATTTTTTAAATAAAAATACCATCACCACTTTTCGTTCTGATTTCGGACGACATTAAAAAGGAGGTTATGTCACGTGGCAAATAGGGCGGGTTACGCACCGATTTATAACGACGACGACATGTGACGATTTTCTTATAGTATACACGAAGAATACATAGATAATATGTCTTTAAAAAAGACGTGCACTTGCTTTTTCGTGTTCACAATTCCTTGTTAATTGCACTACACTACCGAGAACAATGAGCGCCTAGCGCCGCTGACGATGTAAACACACTCAGCCGCCGCCAAACGTATAGCGGTCATCCCTAGCGGATCCGAGCAACCGTCATTTTGTGGTTGCTTTACGGTCACATACAAGTAACCGTCATTATGAGGTTCATTTCCAGTTGTTTTACCGTAAAACAACTGTAATTTAACCGACAAAGCGACCGTTATTTTGCAACAAAAAAGAACCCGATTGCAACTGCACTGCGACCAATGTTTTAACCAAAAACAAACTTTAAAGTAACGCAGAAGTAACCGATAGTTTGTTAAAAGTTGTTTTTCGGTTATTTGAAAGATCTTCATATAAGACCCGAAACGGAACATTGAGTTCATTACGGGTCACTTTACGGTTACCCGCCGGTCACTAGGTTCCTTCTGGGTTATTCTGGAGTGATTTTTTATTCCATAACGACCGGTCACTCTTCGGTTATTTTGCGGTTCTTCAGATCCGCTAGGGATGGCACATTTTTCGTGTATAATGAATAGGCTGTTTAGAACTACAGCCTGTATTTGAGGAATGAGTTCCAGACGCACGGTCTTAGTTGTTGCAACGTTGAGGATATCAGAATTTGCTATTTTGTATATGTCAAATGTTCGTATTTCTTTCAGGACCGATCCCGTAACTATATATTCTATTAATAAATTAAGAGATGAATTTCTTCATATATTGCGAATCGTAATCACTGTCTGTTGGAAGTCACGACTATTGTCAAGCTTTAAAATGTCTTCGAGACACTTTTGCGTTTACATCCTTACAAACTTTGGATTATTGACAGTACGTTTTGAAAACTGAAACATAGTAACGATTCTTATACGACGTGCAGCACACAGTAAAACACGATACAGTACTCTATAGGAAAATATAGAAATAGACGCCAGAAGCGCTGAATAAACCGAGTTTACTATACTAAATCGGGTGATGATTACCAGACTCTTCTCTCCGTGTAGGTGGCCAGAACTGGTGAAATGACTATGCTCCTACTTTTTTCTATTTTCCAGTGTTTTCTCGACACATATGAAGATTTTAATGCTAGAAATCTGAAATTATATTCTTCTCAGATATGAAAAGTATAGGTCCAAAACAGTTTTATGATATTTGGTCCCAATCACAAGTACTTGAAAATGGGAAAATTCTTAAAGTGGCCACAACCGGTACTTCTACCCTATTACCATTTGAGTTGTAAGATAAATAGAATAATCGATTGGTTGTGTCAACTCATTTCTTGGTTATGGCAACTAATCTTTTTTTCCGTGCATGTAGATGTCGTATTCTAACTCGACCTGAACCTTGGACTCTATAGAGCCGACATATCAAAACGTCGTTCTGATACGTATTTAATGTTATTGGTGAATATTTCCGTGTTTCAACGAAACTTTTTCTCTCGGTGTAGTCTTTTTACAACAGACAATCAACGTCTAAAGCCCTTGGAAGCCTATACTTGCATGCCGACATTTCGGGAAGCTGTTAGGCACACAATTTAATTTTGGTGATCGGTAGCAGAGCCTAACGGATCGTGCGATACTGTCGCATTCAGAATCTCATACAGACATAGTCTCTATTTTGTTGACAGTTTATCTGTTATAAGTTTTAAGATCTCGCTCGATCTCACTTGTTGTTATTTAAAGCAAGATCGAGCGAAACTATGATTTTTTTCATACCGCAAGCTCGAGACGAGAACTTCAGATAAATGACAAACGCAAGAAACAACGAACGAGATTCGAGATAATCTCGTCTCGAGTCGCATCACTAGTTGAATGGGCCAGCAAATAAATTGGTTGGCAACTAACGAATTGCGCGTCACAACCAACTAGTTTGTCAAAAAACAAAAAAATGTGTTTGACAAAAAATGTGTTGACCTAGTCAACTTGCTCGGAGAAAAAAAAAGTGAAATGAACTAAACCGTCGTACACCCTCGTTCAAATGAATTTTTCGTTAGGGCAACTAAATGCTTAGCTCCTTCAATAATTCTTAGATTCAGATGGCTAATATATATTTGCAGTAACCAAAATATTTGTTATACCAACTAAAAATTCGTCTGAATGAGGGTGTACGATTTAGTTCATTTAAACATTTTTTTTTCAGTGTAATCTCTTGGAGCGTATCTAGCCATGCGAATGGTTGGGGTAACCAATTATTTCTCTCCATGTGAGCATAACGTTAACTACTCAGGTGCTTGACGGAAATTTAACCTTGTTGGTAGAGTATCGATAGTAACAGTAACTGGCTGCTACATAATAGCCTCAACTCACCGTTTGGTCGATGTAATTAATCACTTGGATTACACAGCTATATGATAGTTGCCAAGTCTAAGTTGTTGATCTTACGCAAGGAACAAGTGGGTCGGTGCGTTGTGACAAACTAGTGCGTAACAACCGATATGTGGAATGGTACAAATGTACAATTTCATAAACTCACTGGGGTTGAAGTTTGGTACACAAGTGAAGCACCATCCCCTCTGTAATTGTTGCAGTTTTTGACTAATTATATCGATTTTATGCCATTTTAAATTGTTTGAAAAAAACGCATGGGCGCTCTTACTTTCGTAAAATTTAGTCTACTTTACTAAAAATACTTGTTTATAAAAGCAGGTGCACTGAATGTTGTTTGGTATTGAATTTGGCTCGAGTCGGTAAAGTGGTTCAGATTTTATGGAATTTTGAATAATTTAAAAAAATATACATTATCACATTTACTTTCGGAAACGCTCTAATAATAACGAAATAACGGAATAACGAAATACAAAATGCGAATTCACAACATGTTTATTTATCCAATTAAAACAAGGATGCAAAGTAGAACCTTGCACATTGCTTCCTCATTATTATTGGATTTTTACAAATCTACCTCTATGAGGAAGCATGTTAATCTATTTTGGCTTCCTCATCGAGGAAGCTTTGTAAAAATCCGATAATAATGAGGAAGCAATTTGCAAAGTTCTACTTTGGAGCCTTGTTTAAAAAAATTTTAAATAGCATTAGTTTTGAACCCCTTGACAGATTCTCGCCAGATTCGGACTGATGCTTAGTTTACCCACACTCTACTTGTGGACCAAATTTGAGCCCGATACCTTAAAAATTGTGGAAGTTAGACACCAATAAAAAATTCAAAATGCCACAAATTTTAAACCCCTTAACGGATTGACGTCAAATTCACTCCCAAACTTTATTTAATAACAGTCCACTTGTGGACCAAATTTGAGCCCGATATCTTAAAAATTGCGAAAGTTAAAGCACGAACAAAAAATGTCAAAAAAAATAAAAAATAATTTTTTTTTAGGATTGACACTAAATTAAATTTTTAAACAATTTTAAATTTCACGAAAACAAAGCTTCCTTTATGAGGAAGCGAAAAGAAATTAATGTTGCCTTCAGACGACGATTTTTAGCTTTTTACAAAGCTTCCTCTTTAAGGTTGCCAGAATTGATTAACATACTTCCTCATAGAGTTTTTCCTGATTATATATGATTCCTCATTTCTCATTATTAAGATACTTCCTCATTAGCTTTGTAAAATACGAAAAATAATGAGGAAGCAATGTGCAAGGTTCTAATTTGCATCCTTGTTTACTAACCCTATAAAGTCTGACATCGGACACCTTTTAACTAAATTAAAAGGGATCAAATATACATTACAAAAATTAGTATTCGCTTCGATATTTTGATATACATTTTTTGTCTTTCGAGAGCCTCTTTTTAATTCCATTTGAGTTTTAATTGCATATGACGGGAGGCGTTTCATATTGCGTTTCATAAAGGGCTCGAAAGAATCTGACTACCTGTGCAGCTTCTGCTTCCCAGGGCAAATAAAGGGTGTACCCGTTAAAAAAGCAGCATTATGGGAATTAGACAGTATGTAGAATATTAATGTACAATATTGAATCATTGAAAAGCAAATCAAACAAGTATTTTTTCATAGTGCAAAATACTGTTTATCGGAAGAGATTGAAAACGCGTTGGAAATTAATTAAAAATACGCTTCCCCAATTTTATTAATTTAGAATTATACCCCAGTATACCCCAGTATATAAAACTTCATGCCAGTAACAAATGCGATGAGAAAGTAACGTGTAGCAAATGTGCCTGTAGCTACTTTAAAAAAAATTCTATCCGTTTTCGTATTTTCAGTATACCTAATATTATATCCATTGAGTACACACTGAGAGAAATTAAGATGGTACTGGTAACTAATCTATTAATGTAACTACGAAAATAGTCACCTGGACTAATAAAATATAATTATCACTGAATAGTTATCAGGACCATCTTGATTTCTCTGAGTGCATCGCATTGAATTTTAATGTAATATGAACTGATGCGTACCTGGTCCGTCGTATGATTAGATTTAAAAAATTACGAAATTTAAAAAATCTCCTGACAAACAAAAAAACTATTACAACGAAAAATAAATTTAAAAAGAATGAAATAATGTTCCATATCATTATAATTATTAAAACATTTGAATTAGAACGATTGCATATAACATATAATATACAATGTTTTCATTTTAATTGTAGTCCAGGCTTCATCGTGTCTCTAGATACATATGTAACAAATGATTACGATGGTTAGGACACGTTTCCCAACTGTAGTGATGGTAGGAAATGAATCGTTCTAATTCAAATGTTTTAATAATTAAGATGATATGGAAAATTGTATCATTTAAAAAAAAAATTTGTTATATTGGTTTTTTTTGTCTGTCGCGAGTTTTATAAATTAACTTTTTTTATTAATTTTTTTAAGCAGTCGGGAGTTTAAAAAATTTTTTAATTTATTTTTATTCCATGCTTGTTAAAGTTTTCTCTCGTCGATCGTGCAAAAAAGCAATTAAATCCAGAAACTGGTCTCTGTTTTTTATGCGCATAATATTTTTATCTTAAGAATACTTAGAATACCTGGGCCATCTGGAGATGAATAACAAATTGTCACAGAAGGAGATGAGATTTGTATCTGATGACATAATGATAACAACATAGTGAAAAGTTCAATCAAACATACTCTGGAACCATCCAATTTCCATTCACGATTTTTTGTAGAGATCCTAATTTTCACATTTGTAGTTTTAGGGTTATAAACTCACTAAACTTTTAGTTGTCGATTCAATCATAGTAGAGTACACGAGTAGCATAACTAATATCCGTAGGATATAATGCATATCATAGATCCTACAGATATCCATTGTACAATTATTATTATTATTACTAAGGATAGAGTGCAGTGTAGCACTTCGCAATATGTGAAATATTATGATGCGAAGTTAACCGCAGACTACCGCAGACGAGGCTCGAACGAGTTATGGCGGGCATACTTCGATACGTACAAAGCACTATTTCTTAAAATGTTTTCATCTCTACGAGAATATACTTTATTCTAGTTATTTATTCAAAAGAACATTGTCCGTTGATCACAGAATTGATGTTTTAAATTTGGTTAAGTAATTTTGTGCTGTTTCCGAGAACACCGGAGACAACGAAGTCGCTGAAAACAGCTGATCGCGGTGAAACGCATATAGAGATGTGCAGTGACGGCTGATCGACCGTGAATTCTGTGAAATGACGGTCACTGCACATCTCTAAACGCATAACTCCAGTCCTTTTGTCTGGAGTTATGCATCCTTCCAGTCGGGAGTTGAAAAGATGGAAATAATGACCTTCTCTCGCATATTGCGTCGAAATTGATATTTGATATTTAAACTAAAATTTGGCATGGCGCAGCGCATCTACATATGGACAAAAATGTAGAGTCATGGATATCGTTGTACGGGGTGCGTAAACTCGCACACAGTGATGAGTAATAGTAAGTTGCATGTAATGATCTTGACTGGCGGGGTTGCCTACGAGAGCATTAATCTTGGTCCCCTTGGGTAATTTCACAGCTAGCACACGGTCAAACGCCCGTGATGCGACAGTTTCTACGTTACGAGGCAGAGTTATTGTTCTCCAAGGCAATTTACTGGGTATTACTCGTTAGCATCTAACACTCCTGCAATTCTACTAAAGTCTCCAGACATTTTGAGTTAACTCAATTTTTCTCCTTTTCCAGGCCCCAACTTTTTCACTTTTTTCTTGACACTTATATTCAATATAAAAAACGCAAATAACCATATTCAAATAGACATGCGAATTAAAAGTATATATGGGGGGATTCCAAGCTAACTCGATGAACGCCTAACCCTCCATATTTTAAACGCCGTGTCTAGCGTCACACATAATCGTGACTTTTGTATCAATATTAAAGTCACACACTCAACGTGACTTTTATTTTTTCCTTAAAATCACACAAAGTTCTCGTGACTTATAATTATTCGCAAAAGTCACACTGATCAACGTTAATAAAAGTTCGCCTAGTTCATGTCCCGATGAAAGTAACGCTGTAAGGTTATGCACGTAGTTCTGTAAAAAAAAATGTTACGCTTCTGCAATACCAGAATATACGGTATATCTACCGTATATTAATGATTAAAATGGTCGATTTCGGTGAAAAATAATCAAACGTGTTTTTATTCCAATGATTTCAGATGCGATCAAGTAAATGTCTCAAACTACTTCATGTTTATAATTGCCTTGTACTTCAAATAGACAATACAAATAAATATTTACGAGGATCGCGCGTTGAAAAAACGAATCTGGCCGAGATTCTTAAGAAGATTCTCGCTGAGATTCTCGGCGAGATTCTGAAAAATCTCAGCGAGAATCACGGTTGCGCGCCGAACCGAGATTCTTTTTAAGTCTATCTGAGAATCTCGCTGAGATTCTAGAGAATCTCGGCCAGCTTTTTACCGAGATTCTTTAGGGATTCGCCAAAAAAAAAGAATCTCTATCAGAATCTCGGCCAGCTTCTTAGCGAGATTCTTCTCATTTTCATTTTCATTTTCATTGAAAATGAAAAGAATCTATATAAAAAAGATCTTTACAAATATTTTAATATTGCTAACACTAATTTGTTAGTACATCAACGAAGGTTAGACCCCTCGTGTGTAGTTGAACTCAGAAAAGCTTTTCAGTCTTATATATACGCTGGGGCTTCAGGTCACTTGCGAGAAACGCTTCGTTCCTTCGGCATCTAGCGGAGTATTGTCCACCAGTGTTTCGTATGATGTCACTAGGTAGCGAACGGACGGAGCGTTTCTCGCAAGTGGTTTGAAGCCTCAGTGTATATATAAGACTGGAAAGCTTTTCTGAGTTCGACTACACACGAGGAGTTGAACCTTCGGTGATGTACTAACTAATTAGTGTTAGCAGTCCTTCAATATTCATAAAGATCTTTTTTGATATAGATCCATTTAATTTTCAATGAAAATGAAAAGAATCTCGCTGGGCGAGATTCTCTAGAATCTCATAGAGATTCTGATAGAGATTCTTTTTATTTCCAGCTACCCACTAAAGAATTCAGTAAGAAGCTGACCGAGATTCTCTAGAATCTCGGCGAGATTCTCAGATAGATTTAAAAAGAATCTCGGTTCAGCGCGGAACCGTGATTCTCGCTGAGAATCTCGGTGAGAATCTTCTTGAGAATCCCTAAGAATTCTTAAGAATGTGAATAGTCGAGTGGTCTAAGGCTTCATTTCATAACCGCAGGGTTCCAGATTCGAGTCCCGCCAACGACATAACAATTTTCAATCATTTTCCCCGATCAAATAGCACCAAACCGACAAATATGTCGAAATTTGAAAATAAAAACCTAAAATAAAGCTGTTTAGTTAAGATGCACAGCAAATAATTATTTTCTAAAGAAAAGTTCGATCCTTTTTTGGTTGCTGCAACGAGAAAAGGACTATTAACAAAAAAGAGCAGTTCGTATTGTTGATTTTTGAGGCCCGTTCCGTTCCCCAACGTATGTGTCCGTTTTGCTGTTTTTTGCTAAAAAGCACCGGTCGCACAACTTGCTAGGGGGAATACGGATTTATTATGTTTTTGCCGTTTGACGAACATACCAACGGTCAACATGCCGTCGTTGTGCAATATGTTTGTAACATATGACTTTTTAACGACGGCAAACATTCTGTAATAATAAACGTCAATTCCTATTCACATAGCCATTTTTTTTACAGAGCTACGTGCATAACATGTAATAGCATTACTTGTATCAGGACGTGAACCGCTCTAACTTTTTTGAAGATTGATCAGCGTAACTCTTACGAATAACTATGAGTCACGAAAATGTTGTGTGACTTTTGCATATAACTATAAGTCACGTGGAGTGTGCGATTTTAATATTGAAACAAAAGTCACGATTGTGTGACGCTAGACACGGCGTATTTTTAATTGGATTTATCAATTTTTCACTGCCTTGCACCACCCTAAAAATGGAAAAAAGAGTGCAAAGTAGAACGTTGCACATTGCTTCCTCATTATTTTTCGATTTTACAGAGCTATCTCTATCAGGAAGTATGTTAATTAATTTCGGCTTCCTCGTAGAGGAAGCTTTGTAAAAAGCGAAAAATAATGAGGAAGCAGTATGCTAGGTTGTTCTTTTCGTCCTTTATTCTCTTTATCCTAAAACTAAATAATCAATGTGATACCCTATCACGTTCTTCTTTTTTCGACGATTTCAATGTAAAAAGGCGTTAGTATGTATTTTCATTTTTTAACTTAATACAAATATAGTTACTAGTTAACATAAATATAAAAATCTCTACATGAATAAGCAATTAAAGTTTATCACTGACAGTTGCGCAAGAACTCTAACGATTTCTCCAAGTGCAGAAATATTTGAATTTTTTCCAGAGTATATATATGCCTCAATTCTATAAAAATTTGATTGAGCGATTATCGATCACGTATATTACGAGTTATTTTTTCAAATACATACTCCCATTTTATTCAATATGTTTATTGACTGACACATTTTTATTCTTTCGTAAGTAGAGAAAAAAATAGATCAATTTCACGGGACGACCGCGCGTCATCAATGTTACCTAAGTAGGCGGAAAGGAAAAGAATTTTGGTATAACATCTGCGACATCTGCGAGAAGATGAGAACGCGCGCGATACATCATAATTTTGCGAGGGATTTATGTGCTAGCTTACACTCAAGTATTCATGAGTCGACAATGGTTCGGCGAACCTGCATCGATGAGCGAGTGCGGCCAAGTGAAAGACTGGGTGGAGTCGCGACATCTAGCCGAGTACTAGAGACCCCTTCCTTATTATTATTGATGACATGGGAGAACCAAATGGAAGATAGTCAAGAAGGGCTATAACGGCGGCTGCTTCGAGAATATCGAGGGGCGTCGTTATTGATAAGACGATGTGAAAAAAAGTGATACACGAGAGAAATCGACGGTTTAGTATAACAAGAGTAACAACATTTTCAAGTACAAATATATCGTTAATTTTTTGCTTCCTCATGGAGGAAGCTATGTTTTCAAGAAATTTTTTTTTTCATTGATATTTTCATGTCAGGATTCTCAGATTGGTCCAAAACGTCGAGAAAAGTGGTGTTGGAGAAAGAATGTCCGTATGTATGTGTGTGCGTGTGCGTGTGTACAACTTCAAAAATTCAATCGCTTATAACCAAAGAATCATTTTAGCTATCGAGCTGAAATTTGGTACACTAGTGAAACACCACCCCCTCTGTGATTGCTGCAGTTTTTGATAAACTTTATACACAAATTTCGATTTTATGCCTCTTTAAATTAAAAAAAAGGGCGGCAGGGCTCTAATTTTCGTAAGATTTAGTCTTTCATATCAATATATAATTATTAAAAATACGAATAGACATATTCATAACTCCACCGTTGATTTTGTTAAGGGGAGGGAGTCAGGTCAAAATAATTAAATCTGTAAATTCAATATCATCCAAATTCTATATTGTTGGTACTCGATAAAAGGACTTTTTACTGCAATCTGACTTGCGTATGCCTTTCCGTATTATCTTAAGCAAAGTTCTTAGGTTTTCCACTCTGCGCGTGATTCAGACCAAACTGCTAGGCAGATTGGGCTAGTTGACGTCTGATCTTCTTCTTCATAAAAAGATACACCGGCTAAATGGAGCAAACTATTTTTTTTTCCATTCTGAAAGCAAAGTTAATCACTGATTTAGAAAAAAGCATATAATTTATTTAGTAATTATTATGTCTGTTAAAAAATATTACCTTTTATTAACATTTGCTCCTTTTAGCCGGTGTATCTTTTCGTGAAGAAAAAATGAGACGTCAACCAGCCCAATCTAGAATAGGTTTAAAACCAAGTTTCGGCAAATGGCATCTAAAGTTTACCACTCAAAAAAATGGTTTACGCTGCTTTCACCTTTGGGGCACCTTAGTACCTTTAATGAACAAAATAAAAATATTATTTGCAAGTCAGATTACAGAGTAGTATTAATAATGTTATTAATAAATGTTTTTTTTACAAATAAATAAGTAAATGAATGCATAATTTGAAAAAACCTGTAAATAATATGGTGAGAAAGGTTTTCTTTTGACACTGAGATTTCTTTAATGTTTTTGTTTTAAACCATTCAAAAACCACACCCGGCGCGGCCTGGGTCAACGGCTGCCAGGGTTCTGAATTTGACAGTAACTTTATTGTATGGGCGCCAATTAGTTTTAAAGTAAAACTAATAAACTAATAATAAATTAATGAATTTTGCTTGGCTAACTCGACAACAATTATTAGGCTAAGAGACATCACAAGGGGTTCGATTGAGGACCCAGTAGGAATAAATTTGCAATCTTAATGCAGGCAGAAAAGTAGATAAGCGATGTATAAGCAGATTGGATTTTACTCACTCGAATTTAATATATCTTTGTTGCTTCGACAATGTTTCTCGCTATTTCGTGTACAGGTTGACAATATCAGCGTCGTTAATAAACATCCAGCTTCCTTCACAAATTGACAACGGATTCACGATGCACTAAACTACTATATTCGACTTATAATATGTATATTTGATCTCCTCGAGGACTGACCGTTTCCTTACAATTTCGGTAGACAATTCTTAAAGTGGCCACAACCGGTACTTCTACCCTATGTATTGAGCGGGAAACACAAGCATTTAATGTGTGTACCATAAATGGACGTGGGGCTTCCATCCAAAACAACGAAAAGCGTTGATACGTCTATTGACGATTTGTATCAGAAATTTTTTATTTCAAACATTTTTAAATTTTGTTTTCTTGATAATTAATAAAGATGTGAATGCTTCGACATGAAGGTATTTTTGTTTTGTTATTTGGGGGGCGTTAATCGACAGCTCGCCTAGGGCGCTATGGTACCTAAATCCGGCATTGGCACTTTACCAAATGACATCAACATTCCAAATGTTTTATTTCCTTAGAAAAACAAGTAAAACGTGAGATCTCAAATGACACAAATCTTGATTCACATTTGCATTTGAAAACAACGAAAACAAACGAAACGAAACGTGAAAGAAACAGAAACTATTTATTTTTCCCTACGGAGGAATATTGCCGCAATAAATTTATTTATAATTAAGAATTAATTTCTGTCGAAATATTAATCCAAGTGCTTTAATTAATTTACGAAACTAGATAACAATAAAGTTGATTTTTGATGGATAAATTTACAATAGAGTTTTTTATTGATCGAGTCTCATTTTGTATAATTAGCTATTCATGCGAAAATAATGATTGTATTATCAAACAATTGTCACGACTCTTTACACATTCCTCTCGCCGTAAAAAAAAAGTAATTTTCAATTAAATACGAAACTAGATTTCGTTTCGATTCACGGACAATTTGTCTTTATGGGGTTGTCGGGGGTGCACCTGCGTGTCATTATCCGAGGACGGGCTTCTCGCCCCGCAAAAACTTGGGTGTACGATGGTGCGCGGGCACATACTAAACAAATACGTCTGGTCTCCCCTCGGTACGACATACTCGACCCCTTAACTATCGAATTAAAAAAGCGAGGCGACATCGTGAATTCATAACGCAACAATGACGCACAGGCGTAGCAGTCTCTGCATTTCCAAGGAAATATTGGATCCGTGAAACTCGACGCGCTGTTCCAGCACAAAAAGTTTTTTCCGACCAAGACGTTTTCACCTCGTATTTGATTTACATATTTTATTCCAGGGCCATAAGTGAAAAACAAAAAGTAAAAACAGAACAGCTATAATTGACAATATATAACTTGAAAAATAAATTAAACTTTACTAATGGAATAAACAAAGTTCTTACAACGGTCGATGGAATTCCGGTTTTATTTGGAATTCGGGTGTGCGAATATTTGTCATTTCATTCATAACACAAACACATTTCGCATGTAGAGCACAGAGAATCCTGACGGGGTTGATTTCACCCTCGGCAGCGTGTTACGAGCATCACAGGGAGCACACGTGCGCCGCCGGACGTTTCGTCACGGTCCCTAGACCCAGTTACACGCTACGTTGCTAGAAGCGGTAACGCACGTTATATACGTTTACGTAGGCCAATATAGGCTTGATATTAGATACCGCCAACTATTATGCCCACTTCAACCAGCGTCAGTCACCCGACCGTCGCATCAACTCCCTTGCAATAATTACCACGCGTACGGGGACAATTTATCAACAAACACGTATTGTACCCGGCCGTTCTCGATGATCCGACTGGTGGTACGATGCAGATTTTTTTTTACTAATGCATTTTATAAAAATAGTGAACAATGAAATCATAATTATTGCGATATTGATGATTGCGCGTCAGGCCCGTGACCATTACATTGTTAAAAATATCTTGTGTAATTTATCGTTACGCTTAAGGGGAGGGAGTCAGGTCAAAAAAATTGATTTTGGAAATTCAATATCATCCAAATCTTATTGCATATAAAAATGCCCAATGCACTATATTGTTGGTGCTCGATGAAAGGATTTTTTACTGTCATCTGGCTTGCATATGCTTTTCAATATTAACTTAAGCAAAGTTCTTAGGTTTTCCATTCTGCGCATGATTCAGATCAAACTACTAGGCAGATTGGAATGGTTGACGTCTCATTTTCTTCTTCATGAAAAGATACACCGGCTAAATGGAGCAAACTATTTTTTTTTCATTCTGAAAGTAAAATTAATCACTGATTTAGAAAATAGCATAACATTTATTTATTAATAATTATGTCACTCGAAAAATATTACTTTTTAATAACATTTGCTCCATTTAGCCGGTGTATCTTTTCATGAAGAAGAAAATGAGATGTCAACCATTCCAATCTGCCTAGTAATTTGATCTGAATCATGCGCAGAGTAGAAAACCTAAGAACTTTGCTTAAGATAATATTGAAAAGCATATGCAAGTCAGACGACAGTAAAAAAATCCTTTCATCGAGTACTAACAATATAGTACATTGGGCATTTTTATATGCAATAGGATTTGGATGATATTGAATTTCCAAAATTAATTTTTTTGGCCTGACCCGGTCCCCTTAACGAGGTATTAGGAGAAAATATCCGATAAAAAAAATAGCCGAGAGAAAGAATAGTTGCGCCAGAATAAGCTGGGCAAAAAATAACCGACAGAAAAAATCGCTGATGAAAAAAATAGCAGGGGAGAAAATAGTCGCTGGAAAAAATAGCCGATGAAAAAAGTAGTTATATAAATTATTCTTCGGTTTATGAAGAATAATTTAAATTCTATAATAGAATAAATTAAATTCTATATTATAAAAATAATTTAACTTCGAAAAATTTCGTCAAAAAAAGTTTTACAGTGCACGGAAAGAAAAAAGTAGTTCTGGCTACCAATTCCAGCATATGCTGTGCCGCGTGTTAGTTACTGAAACTCAATCGTAATCGTAGTCTCAACTTTTTTCGATTGGTAGGAAAAATAGTACGTATAACCAACAACTTGGTTCTTGCAACTATCACGACTGCTAATCCAATCCAAAAGAGTCGTTACGCCAACCAACCGGTGAGTTGAGGTGAGTTATGATCTCAGCTGGTCATTGTTACTATCGATACTCTACCAACGAGGTTACAGTTTCTGCAACCGACCGAGTAGTTGGCGCTATGCTAACTATTTCGATTGGTTGTCGGGACCGATAAATCAGTTTTCACAACTACTTTTTTCTTTCCGTGTGCTATAATATATTACTAATATACTATCGTAATGCACTGCTAAATAATTAGGATTTCTTGTAGTGTCTTGAATTATTTAAGCAAATCTCCCTTTTATTCTCTACGTACGGGGTCATAGGGTAGATGTACCATTTGTGGTCACTGTATCATTAGTGACCATACAACAATTTCCATCATTATTTCGATCTATGCAAATTACTACATTATATTATTTTACATGAATCAAAGCAAACTTTACATTGAATATGCAATGTTTAAAGAACTTCATTGTTTAATTAAATATGTTCAATGCCCTTTGGCACATTTACGGTCTTCACCGTTCAATGCCCTTTGGCACTATTTGCGGTCATCACCGTTCAATGCCCTTTGGCACCATTTGTGGTCATCACATTGTTCAGGTCAATGCCCGCAAAGAGTATTGTTTAAGATGTAACAATGGTTAAAAAAAGGTATTTCTACCCTATTGTTGCTTACAATAGGGAAAATCGGAAATTCACTGAAACATTCATTTCGCCTGCGTTTAATGCTCATACTTATTATTAGAGATCTGAATTTCTGAATCTCTCGGTATCTACTCGAAAATTAATGGAAATGTGAGATTATCGAGAACATCGTATTAATTGGGAAAGCAGAAGATTCAATGCAACATTGATTTGAATTGTATTCAATGCTCATAATTGTTATTACGGATCTGGATGGTTCTACTCGAATGAATAAAAATGTGGCCTTGTCGGGAATACTGCATTGTGCCTTGAAATAATAAAACAGAAAATCCACGGAAATTAATGAATTAATTTCCCGAGAGTTTAACTCCTTCGGTAGCACAAACTGCTCACTGCCTATAGCGTATTGATTAGGGTGTGTTAACAAAATTTAAAAATAATGTATGCTTATTATCGCACTTCTGTTGGGTCTTCATGGCTAAAACTCAAGGTGTTAACCTAAAAATCGACTGTGTCAAATGAATTCGCTGACAAATAATATTTGGAGGTGACTCAATTGCGATCTTTGTTTTTCTGGCTAAGAATCTCGCTGAGATTCTTAAGAATCTCGGCCAGATTTTTTTTCTACGCGGGTAAATAATTAACAATAGTTAAAAATGATTTGTATACCTTGAAACGTATTGAAAGATTAATAACTCGAGAATATTGGGAAATTCGACTTCAAATACGGTGACGAAAAGCGATGGTCACGCCACCTAAAAAATATTTCTCGGGATTTAGGCATTACCGGAAACCGACTATGTGAGTCAACTGAAAAATTGCGAGTATAAAAGCCCGAGCCTGAGCGAGGCTCGCTCTCTTGTTCCGGAATCTTCGTGCGAATAATATGGCGCCGTTAGTCTGTGTGAGTTTAGGGGCAAAGTGCGGGTCCAAGGTGACCACATTGCCGAATTACTGATTAATTGAGAATTATAGGAGGTATTGTCAGGATCGAGATATTTCCAAGATTCATAGCGAGGGATGATGAGTTTCCGAAACGTTTATTTTATAAAGTTATTAAAGAATTGTTAAATAAGTGAGGTTAGTTAGAAAGATGCGAAATAGCATGCGACCGCATGACCGATATAAATGTAGAAAATGATGCTGCATTTCCATAGAGAGTAAGTCCTTGAAATAAGTTAAATATTAATAACCGTAAAAAATCAATTAACTAGGAATTAAAAGCTTACAATTCTGCTGAGAAGAAAGTTATTCATTATCGAGAAAAGATCGAGATTTAAATGCCGACCTAGGTCAACTTCTAATCCTTTTCGTAGATATAAACGAATGCGTCGAGTCCGCAAATTAAAAGCATCTTATTTCTAAGAAAAGTGAGCGATCGAATTCTCAAGCGATTCTCAAGCGAGCGAAAGAGACAGGTAGCAAGCGCGCACCGAGCTCCGTAGGCCATACACGTACACACACACTATCAAGCGGGCATTATCGAGAGCGCGTTACCGAAACCTATAGAAAAGAAATCGTCGCGAAACCGAGAGATTCGTTATATTCGGAAATTAAACGACTATAATGGCTCAGCGGTGCACGCGAGGTAATCTCTGTAAATATGATTAAACGCGATCTATCGTAAGTTTCTGAATAAAAATTTTACTTTTCTCGAATAAATTATATTTTTTTCCGTCACAAAAGTCTATCATTGATTTCCTTCCTGCTCGAGTTCCGAATCCTTAAAATTTAATGTAATTGGCTAAATACCGTTACAACCTGTAACCCAGAAAAACCTTTATAGTAATCAATTTATATCCACAGGTACTGATCGTCAAGTGATTTTTCAATTAAAGAATTGTCTGAAAATCATACTACATATCTTGGATATAAGAGGTAATTAATTAATTTTTTTTATCCATGATTATTTTAATGTTTGTCTGGGTTGAGGATATATTGTAATAAATATATTGTAATATATTGTAATAAAGATCACTTTCTATCTTTAATGTTTAACTTTTTTCTCAAGTTATCAGTTATCAAGTTAATCAGTGCTGATATTTTGTTTATTGTTTACTTATTAAACATATCCTGCTTGCTCCTGTGTACAAAATTGGTATCACAATGTCGTTTTAGGAAGCGACTGTCTCGTGCGAGTGTACAAATTACAAATTGAAGTACTTTTGCAGAGACTACAACTATATTAGGTTCAATAGTCACTTCATAAGAAAGCATTTATGGAAAGTGCGTATATTGTCTGCAAAAACAAATAGACAGAATTGTACCTTGCGCAATAAGTTTTGTACACGGAAAAAAAGGCTTGGTTGGAACGACCAAGTGCCTTGGTTATATATGCGCCAGACAATTAATTGGTTAGACCAACCAAGTTACTTGTTAGGCTACCAATTTCTTGGTTGGACTAACCAAGTCACTTGGTAAGCGAACCAAGTGACCTGGTTACAGTAGTTAAATTGAATATTTATTTATTTAGTATATTATTTGTAACAGGTGCATGAACAGCGGTGTTTTCATGCAGTGTTGCAGAACAAAAGTGGCTAGTTTCATGGCAGTGTTGAAACGATAGTTTGGCGCATGCGCAGATCGCGAACCCTTCATTTTCGTTCCCTATGTGTTTCATTTTCGTCCCTAGAGATGAAAATTTGTAACCACTCTGTTCACTGTTCGTCCCGGAAAACTACCATTTAAAGCACCACTATCCATACACTTGGTGCAAAAAATATAGTGTATAACAAAATTGGCGCTTGTGACTCGTGTGATTACAGCCCTGGCTTCGCTCTGGCGGCAAACCTCGTCGAAACTGCCAACTTTCGGCCCTTGTTGCACAATATACTATTGTAATTACTTCTTTAGAACAAACGATCATTTTTTATTGTCATCTATAACCACTCGATTCTATCGACTTTTGTTCTAAAGCAACTGCTCGATTTCTCCACCTTTTAAACTTAATTACGAATCTTCTTAACTGTGTCAAATGATAAAGTCAATCACAAATTGTCACATCTTGTTACCGTGGTTCAAAAACATCGCGTTAGTCAGTTCTACGTTCAAATCCAACAATGCTCAGATAACTTGGGAAGCGACATCGTTCGGATTACTCGTGTCTGTGAGCGCGTTGGTTTTTCTCGTGTTGAAGAGGTATTACGACAATGCCGCGCCAACCCTTTGTTATCGGATCTACTGGAGTACGAAAAAAGGCTGATGATGCAGTGTCTGGATCCGTACCAGGTATTGAAGAGGAGAGTAACGCTCGGAGATTTCTCAGATCAATCGATCTATCGAATAGTTAAGAAGAAGTACCGTTATTCTCGATTCTCGTACGACACAATAGTTCTCGAATGTCGATACGTTAAGCAAACTCTACTATAGAATACATATGTTAGCGTGTATATCCACAGGCGTCTAAAAAAAAACATGTTTACATAAAAGGGAAAAAAGTCCCTACAGATCATTACCAACGAAAAAAAACTAGCTCAATCGCTATTCATCGAATCTATGGGTATAGTCGAAATATTCGTGATGAAAAAAAAAGCGGGTGGCGACAGAACGAGCTTATGGGATGCAAAAGAGCCTGCTGCTACTGCAGCCGGAAATGAAATCATCATCAATAACTTGGGACAAATTCGTATTAATGACCAAGCAACTTTGGCGTTTTTAGGTTTCCGCGGACTCATCCCAATCCAATGGTGTAAGGGCCGTACGGCGCACAAAGATGTAACAGTTGGCACGAGACCGCGTCGGCTTTTACGATGAGTTTCTCGCATTGTCAACGCGGAATTGGACATCGCCTCGATCGGCCACGCAGAGAAACGACATTTGGATGTTTGGTGATTGTCACTCGATACAATCCCGGGAATTCGGGGCGTATCAATTGAAACCCAGCCAATCGAATTAGCCAGAAACGTGATATACACCAGGGCAGCCGTTACTCTTCCAGACTGATAAACTATTCGGTGCTCGTAAAAGCATTCGTAAAATCCGGGTTCCCGCTCACCTGGCCGCGATAAGGAAGTTAACTACGGGTTTCATACTACCGCGATAAAATTTAACGAACGCGTTAAATGAACTCTCGTCTAAAACCTGACGTCTGCACCTGCCACCAGGCAATATTTAGTCGGCGATGGCTACCGCTACAGTGGAATTCACAATGTCGCCCACGTTGACGAGCAAAAAAACACAGAGAAATGAAGATTTATCGGTTGTAAAATGTTCTGTAGCTAAACAGTGAGTATTGGTGTGCATTAACTTTTGTAAAAACATATAAAAATAATAAAACATGAAACAGTATTTTGTGCCCGACTGATGAAAGTGGTAGGTCACTATTATTTTGCTTTTGAGTCGTTAGGGTTGTAATGTTTATGGTTTGCTGCCTTTGAACGGTTCACTTTTTGACCTCTTTCTCTGGAACTATTGTAGCAATTTACATATCAGTATTCACATCGTTTAGCTCGAAGAATTTTACATTTTAATCACCGGTTATGTGGATAATGATAATTACAACAAAAAAAGCATTCATTAGACTAATCTATTAGTCAACACGTCGAGTATTCGTGCTATATATATACGTTAATGCTTTCATGGTGTATTTATTTCTTAACAAGTCGTTGAATTACTATACATAATGAAAAAAATATATCTTTAACCAACGGGCAGACATCGATTTACTATTGCATGTCTATCATTCCAGCATTTTCCAACTTTGTTAATTTGAGCCTTCAAAACATCACAAAATGTAACAAAAAATCTTGACGTCCACATATTTGATTTTAATGATTATATTCCCAGATAGCAATATTATGGTAGGGTGACATGTTTCATGACACGATGATATGAAAAGATACGAGTTGTCGGTACAAATGCGTCATATACCTAACACCGCATCTTGATGCAATTGTGAGGTGGATTTGACTTTCATTCTGAAGTTTTTTTTCCATTTCGTGTTTATTGCAATAGTTACAAACTCTATTTATTTTTCAACATTGTATTCAAACTCCTATAGTCGCAGTCTAGCGGAAAAGATGCACTTGGTAATTGTAATAAATTTGACAAGACTTTCTAAAACCAAAAGCTACAGAGAAACAATTTTTATTTAACAACACAAAAACGTCGCATGCCAATGAACATATATCGTAAATGATTTTGTTGGGATTTTCTTATATTGAGAAAAAAAGGTTGGCTTTGGAGTTTTTTCTTTCATGGAAAAAACAGGATAGTTGACACAACCAAGTAGTTGGTTAAATATGCGCCAGACGATTAATTGTTTGGATCAACCAAGTCTCGATTGACATGCAGTGGGTCCGGGTTCGATTCTTTCATACATCAATGAAACACCAATGGTAGAAAAAAACATCAATGTGTTTTGGTCAAAGTGTTCATGTGTTTTGTTTTGGAGAAAAAACACTAATGTGTTTTGTTCGAAGTGCTCGCGTGTTTTGTTTCGGCAAAAAAAAAAACAATGTGTTTTGTTCCGCGCTCTGTTTGATGGTCCAGAAGCGCACCGTAAAAAATAGTATGTCCAAAAATTGACCTGAACTAATTATGGTTAAGGTTTTCGGGCTCGATTCTTGATGTTAATTAGCATGGATGGCGGAACAGAACTGCCTAGAACAGGAATACGATCTACGTCTCTAACTGTGCGTAAAATTGAATAGCTAAATTACAACATGTCAAAAATTCATGCATATGAGTTTGGATTGCCTTCACGAACTACCTTAATGATGCTCACAGTGTAGCGTGCTAGGTGGATGTGGGGGAAAAAGTTATATCAAACAAAAATCCTTTCAACAATATAACCAGTCGAGTACTCTGCCTACGTGGCTACTCAGTTCGTTGGAGTATGATCAACACACGTTCTTCATTAGCTACCATACATTTCGGCTGATAGCTTATATGAAACAAGAGCTTGCCATGTATCAACGAACTGAGTGGCCGAGGAGGCAGAGCACTCGGCTAGTAGTTCATATTGTTGAAGGGGTTTTTGTTTGATATAACTTTTTCCTCCACATCCACCTAGCAGGCTATACTGTGAGCGTCATTAATGTTAGAACTACTTTTTGTTACAAAATTATAATGTATTCAAACTATCTTTAAGCAATACTGTAAGGAAACGAGATCCCTTATGCGCAAGGGCATGAGCCTATGAACCTCACATAATTTAAGGACTCTGTTTGTAACAGTTTATTTTAACCTATTACTCATAAGATATTGTATTACCATTAAAAAAACAAGTAAAAAAAAAACAGCACTCGGCTAGTAATCCGAAGATTGCAGGTTCGAGACCTACAGACGTGACTAATTTTTTTTTCTCTCCAAATACGATATTTCAGGAGCACGCACATATTTTCTTGTTCCGTGCATTTATTAATTTAATAATATTTAATTAATATTTAAAAATGAAAAAAGGTCGGTCGTTTTGCAGTCGTTCTTTTGTCAACTAGCCGGAAAATGACCGATCGCGTATGAAATAATATCGGTCGTCTTGCAGTCGTTTTTTGGTAACATTTTTGCACAAAACGACGTACAGTAGCCTCCCGCTAAGTGCTCGCCTACGGGGCTGTAGGGGTAAAAACGAGCACTTAGAGAGTTACCATCTGTTATAGATGTTGTTCTGATTACCGCGCTAAGCGGATATAGATGGCTTTGCGACAGTAGAGCCAAAATGGCCACAGAGCATAGTCACGCTTGGACCGTAACACTGAATAAATCTTAATAATTACACTGTGATAAACTGTTAGTTTATTTCATATTACCCAACTATTACATGGCGCAGTCGGTGACACGAATAGTGAAAAATCAACAGTTAAAGTGGACCGTAAATTGAACTGAAGAGATAACGAGATAGCCGCCACGTGTTGCGTACCGGCTTTATGAAAATCGCCGGTAGTGCTGTATAAAAGGGCGGTGTGATATAATAACGAGAGCTTCGAAAGTACTGGTGCATTGATACAGTTAAAAAAAAAAATCGGCGAGAAATAATTAGAAAAAATGACGACTCAAGTTAATAATTTATCGTCACTTAAACCACCGGAAGCTCTCAGTTTTGAAGGGAACATTTCGGAAAACTGGAAGAAGTGGAAGAAAAAATTTGAAATCTATCTCATGGCAACGGAACGTTCCAGCAAGTCGGATGAGATTAAAGTTGCTATCCTTCTACACACAATAGGCGAGGAAGCATACGATAAATACGAGACTTTTGACCTGACGGCAGAGCAAAAAAAAGAAGTACGATGACGTAGTGAGTGCATTTGAAACCTATTGTGTGCCAAAAAAGAATGAGAGCATCAGCAGACATCTATTCTTCCATCGGGAACAAGGAGAATTTGAAAGTTTTGATTGCTTTCTAACCGAATTGAAAAAATTAAGTGCAAATTGTGAATTTGGCAATTTAAAAGACAGCTTAATCAAAGATCGAATTATTGGTGGCATTAGAGACAATGCTGTAAAAAATCGACTTTTGCGTGAAGAAGATTTAACACTTGATCGCTGTGTAAAACTGTGCAAGGCAGCAGAACTTGCTGAAAAACAGCTAAAAACTTTAAAAAGTGAAACAGAAACAGTCCATGCTGTGAAATTTGGGGAGAGAATTGATCGATTTCAAGGGAAAACGGTGAATCGAGGTTTGTCAACACCAAGAGAGAATAACAACAATCGACGGACATATAATTCCTGGAAGACGCCGGGTGAGCCGAGACCATCAGGCAGCAGTGAAAAAAAAAGTGCTCGAAGTGTGGCTATATACACACTTACGGAAGGTGCCCCGCGTATAATCAACAGTGTCGAATCTGTCATAGGATGAATCATTTTGCTCAAGTTTCTACAAGCAAAGGCCGTAGTGTCAACGCGGTGGAAACACATGAAGATGACACAGATTCGTACTTTCTCGGTATTATTGGTGTTGCGTCGTTGCGTAGTGAAGACTGGTTTGAACCTATAAAGTTTGTTGACTATGGTGCTGAGATACAATTTAAAATAGACTGTGGGTCCCTGTATAATATCCTTCCGAGATGTTATCTCGATGAATACAAGATTTTTGAACAACTCGAGCCCTGTTTGAAAAAATTTACGGACTACAATAAAGCTGAAGTGAAGATGTTGGGTAAAATCAGACTTCTTACCAAGGTAAGAGATCGCGTGGAACGGGTCGAATACTTTATCGCTGAAAATTGTGATCGAGTACCTCTCCTTGGCCTGATTGATTCCGAGAGGATGATGCTGATATCTCGACTTCATGCAGTCAAGACCGCAGATCGACTACTTCAGGAGAACAATGACATATTCGAAGGTCTAGGTGAGCTTCGGAATTACGAATACGATTTCAAATTGAAAGACAATTATGTTGGCGAAGTGGTTCCTTGTCGGAGTGTGCCGTTTAAACTTGAAGATGCGTACAAAAAAGAATTAGATAAAATGGAACGTGATGGAATTATAGTAAAAGTAGAAGAGCCGACAGAATTTGTACATCCTGTTGTGATTGTAAAAAAAGATGATAACTCGTTGCGAATTTGTTTAGATCCACAGAATTTGAACACTTATTTGCTTCGTGAGCATTATAAACTCCCAACGTTCGAAGAAATTTCAGCTAGGATGGAAGGCGCGAAAATTTTCTTGATATTAGATGCAAAAAAGGCATTTTATCAATTCAAGTTGACAGAAAAAAGTTCGTATCTAACTGCCTTTCAAACACCATTTGCGCGATATAGGTTTTTAAGGATGCCTTATGGCATAAAATCTGCTTCAGAGGTATTTCATAAAAGGTATGCAGAGATTTACAAGGACCTAGAAAATGTACAAGTGTACATTGATGATATGATTATATGGTCTAAAATTGAAGAAGAGCATGTGGAAACTCTCAAAAAAGTTTTCGAAAAGGCTCGGGAACACAATATTAAGTTTAACAAAGGTAAATGTAAGATTGCACAAGAAAAAGTAAAGTTCTTAGGACATATTTTTTCGTCGGCGGGTATACAGATTGATCCAAGCAAAGTAGAGGCAATTTTGAAAATCAACGCGCCGCGAGATGTAAAAGTGCTTGGTCGATTTCTTGGTATGGTCACGTACGTTGCGAAATTTGTTCCTGGATTAACTGATCTTACAGACCCGCTGAGAATGTTGATGAAAAAAGATGTAGAGTTCACTTGGACTTCCGTTCATGATAAAGCGTTTGAAACAGTAAAAAGAAGATTGTGTGACAGCCCAGCGCTGCAATTTTATAACCCAAATGTCGAATGTACTCTGAGTGTGGATGCGAGTGGTACAGGAATGGGTGCTGTACTTTTGCAGAACGATCGTCCAGTGGCGTATGCGTCCAGAGCCTTTACGAAAACTCAAAAAGCGTGGGCACAGATTGAAAAAGAGATGTATGCAATCGTGTATGGTTGTGAAAAGTTTCGAAAATATGTCTTGGGAAAACCAGCCAGTGTAGAAAGTGACCACAAACCATTAGAGTCGATATTTAAAAAGCCGATAAACGACATTCCGCTTCGTCTACAAAAGATGAGACTTAGACTTCAGCCTTATGACATCCATGTATTTTACAAACCAGGCAAAGAAATGTATTTGGCTGATACATTGTCACGCTCTCACTGTCTGGTTGAGCCCGCAGAAGACGATGATATAAGTAATTGTGTATTGCTAATAGAACATGCGGATTATATGAGTAACAGAAGAAAAAATGAATTTCAGCGAGAAACGGAACCGGATAAAGAATTAAAAATACTCCGAGAAATCATCCGCAACGGTTGGCCAGAAGATCCACAAGTCGTACCGCAGTTTATTAAACCGTATGTAACCTTCCGAGACGAGCTGTGGGAGTGGGACGGACTGATTCTAAAAGGCAATCGCGTCATAGTTCCGAATAGCTTGAGAAAGGAAATGCTCATGAAACTACATTATAATCACTTAGGTATAGATAAGACAAAAGCAAGAGCTCGCGAGATTTTATTTTGGGCGGGAATGACGAAACACATTGACGAACTTGTTGGTAATTGCACAACATGTAAACAATTCCAGAGGAAAAACGTAAGAGATCCATTGATTCCACATGAGGTCCCAAATAAACCGTGGCAAAAGGTTGGCACTGATATTTTCCATTTTAAAGGTCGTGATTACCTGATGCTGGTTAATTACTTTTCGAAATATGTTGAGATAGGCATTTTGCAGAGTTTAGACAGTCGGTCAGTGATCTCCGTATTAAAATCGAATTTTGCCAGGTATGGAATTCCAAAAATAGTTCAATCAGATGGCGGTCCACAGTTTAAATCACAGGACTTTATACATTTTGAAAAGAGCTGGGGATTTTGTCATACCTTTTCCTCACCGTTATACCCGCGAAGTAATGGAATGGTGGAACGTCATATCCAAACGGTAAAAAGACTTCTTAAAAAAGCAGATTTCGATCGGAAGGATCCTTACCTTGCGCTTTTGGAATACAGAAATACTCCGATCTCATCGGAAATAGGTTCACCTAATGAGTTAATGTTTGGAAAGCTCGTTACTGGTATTCTGCCTAACTTTCAATTTGAAAATAGTGTGAAAGATGAGGAAATAAAAGCGAAATTGCGGTCGAGACAACAGGTTCAAAAATCATATCATGATAAGGTTTCCAGAAATCTATCTGAACTTAAAGTGGGAGAAGCTGTTAGAGTAAGAAGCAATGACAATAAAACCTTTGACAGGACTGCCTTAGTAGTTGAAAAAATGGAAAGACCAAGGTCGTATAATGTTCAGCTCAGCACAGGAAAGGTCCTAAACAGAAACCGTCATAGTCTTATTAAAGACTCGAATTCGGCAAAGTTTCAATTAGAATTAGACTGTGATTATCTTGATGATATATTAGATAATCAAATGCAAGTTCAAAATCAAAATGCTGTAGCTCCTCAGTGTGAAAATATATGCAATCCGATAACGACTGCATCATCACCGCCTCATGCACAAATTGTAAGTGCTCGTGATAGCCCAAGTAAATCTGTCCCTAGTACTGATAGTTCGCGTCGGAGTGAAGGTCTGAGAACCTCTCCAGTTGTAACGCGTAGTGGCCGTCAGGTTAAGAAACCGATTTATTTAAATGATTATGTCACTAAATAAATACGCCGGACTTTGAGCGTTCAAAATTTATTTTTGAAAAATACTGGTCTCTGTGATATTAATCAAGTGTGAATTTAGTGGCGTTAGAAGAATTAAGCACTTCGTGATGTAATTAATCATCGGCTGTAAAATACGTTTTTTAAACACACTAAGTGTCTTGGAAACTATAAAGTTGCAATGTTTGAATTTAATAATGTTAAGCGTTAAATGTTAAGAGCGCTAATAATGTATCATTTTAACACTAGTATGACATATACTTAATGTTAACTATAAAAAAAAGGATGTTATAGATGTTGTTCTGATTACCGCGCTAAGCGGATATAGATGGCTTTGCGACAGTAGAGCCAAGATGGCCACAGAGCATAGTCACGCTTGGACCGTAACACTGAATAAATCTTAATAATTACACTGTGATAAACTGTTAGTTTATTTCATATTACCCAACTATTACACCATCTCTCCGTAGAGATTCTGCGAGCTCGGGCCGCATTCGGCCGAGATCGGCAGGGCTCGGGCGCATTCGTCCGCGATCGGCCGGGCTCGGTAGAGAATCGTAGTCTTGGTGGAGGAACATTCACGCCTCCCGATCGAGGGGAAGGCGCCTCGGCGAGCACTTAGCGAGCGAGCACTTAGTGGGAGGCTACTGTAGGTAGTTTTGCAGTCGTTGAGGAGTCGTTTTGCAGTCGAAAGAGCGGTGACATGACTTGCTAGGGTAAGTGGTTGGCTCTTTAAGATCCAAATTCGATCCGCAAAATACCAGATATTCAGATTGAATAACCAAAAATATATATATATATATATATATAAATAAAAATAGGTTTGCGTCAAATAGCTAGAGTTAAGAGTTCAAAATGTTAAAGATTTATAGAAAGATCTTAAAGTTTAATTACCATGAAGGCGTCATTGTTATAAACAGGAATGGGCTCATTGTCACCAGAAATTCTTCGGTGCTCGAGGGGTTAAGTATTTTTTTATTTATATGCAACGTCACATCGTTACCATTAAGAGGCTGCCGGAGTAGATTTTGTTGCCGGTAAGTTTTTCGATCAGGACACAGGTGCCCTAGCAGAAATAGTGACCAGTTTCTGGCAAGGGCCACGCGAGTTAGCCCTGTATATTGCCGAGGCACTCGTAAGGAAAAATGGCGAGGGCCTCGTCTGGCGTGTAACGCATGTCATAGCCAGCCACTCGACTGGCTGACTGCCGAGTATATGGCGAGTTTTCCTGGGCAGCAGCTGGCGTGGCTCATTTTCGAGTAAATGGCGAGTTTTGCTCGACAGTAACTGGCGTGGCTCATTTTCGAGTCAATAGCGAGCTTTGCTCGACAGTAACTGGCGTGGCTCATTTTCGAGTCCATATATTTTATGCGTAGCAATATTTAACTAACTTTCATTCTGGTATGAGATGACAGAGAATTCCTTAGAAGAGAATTGGACTGTGCGAATCCAGCTAGGCTCTGTGTCGCAGCCTGATTTCTATGATAGGTGCAAAATAAATCTCTTACCAGAAGTTCCATCCGATTGTCGATAGTTTGATGTAGAGAGTTCTTTACGTTGAGAACGTATGAACTTCTGGACTGCTCTGTGTTTTCTAACACGAGCTGATGTCAAAACTCGTGTCCGTTCTTTTTTGTCCATCGTATTCTGTTGCTACTTTTGATCTATATATCTGTATAATGTATTAAATTTCATATTAAATATTGGTATATTATTGAGCCAGTCAATTTATGATGGAGAAAATTTATTATTAGCGATTATACTAGGTAACAGCCAAGACATTTTGATACAGAGGAAGTGAGTTTCTTGGAGGTTAATTATCAATCTATATCACAGCTTATCTGCACTTATTAGAACAATACTTATCAAACGAAACATACCTTGAAAAATTATATTACGTCGTTCTTAACTTTACCATCCAGACGCTTGAACGGTAACGTAACCGAATTAATCCCAGCTATCAATGGACTTCGTTTTTCGATCGTGGATCTTAGTACTAACAGCTGATACATATGCTTGGTAGCGATAGACTGTGAGCGCTGGCGAGGCCACCTCGTGGAGCAATAGGTAGTGACTTACTACGCGGGCTCGCCAGCGGCGAGCCCGCGTACGTTCTACTAGCGAACATAGCACGCGTGGCGCTCGCGAGGCACTCACGAGTCTTCGCTCGCGAGGCCATCTCGTGGAAGAATGGGCAGTGACATAGCATACGTGATGGCCAGCATCTCGTGGGACAAGTTGGCGACCCGATCAAGCCTGTGCCTCACTAGACCCTCGCCAGCTATCCTGATACTAGCACATCTAGGATAGCCCTCGCTAGCTACTCGTGTGACACAAGGCAAATCCGAGTATATTTCTGTTAGGGTGGCACCGACGTAGTCTATTTACTTTTGGCAAAAGATACTGAATTTCCCGAAAAGCAATATGGCCGCACACGATATGTCAGCTGACCTTTGCCATAAGATTTAATTGTTTCTGGAAATTACACGGAAAAAAAAGATTAGTTGCCATAACCAAGAAATGAGTTGACACAACCAATCGATTATTCTATTTCCCTTACAACTCAAATTGTAATACCAACAATTCGAATGGTAATACCGACGATTCGAATGGTAATACCGACGATTCGAATGGTAATACCGACGATTCGAATGGTAGTCCCAACGACTGGATTAGTTAACCCAACTAATCCCGCGAGGACTAATCGTGAATAGTTGAGGTTACTATTCGATATGGTTGAGGCAACTAATTTTTTAGACATTGTGTACAGCAAATCGAAAACGTAGTTGCCACAACCAAACATTTCTTTTCGTGTAGATATGTAAAATCAGACCGGACGCCACTTCTGTGATGATTTCCGAATATTCGAAAACGATAAGAATGTAAAATACACAAGCCAAAATCATGTATAGTGTATACTACGGTCGGGTTGCAAAGGCTCGGAGCTTTTGCCAAACGGAAACAGACGACATCGGCGGCACTTGTGTTCTAATCGGAAAACTTCATTCGCGTTCTTCTTGACCCACTCTGATCGCGAACAGACTACGAGAACGTAGTCTCGGTTTTGTGTGGATTCCTTTTGTGTAATTGACTTTTCGGCGCTCGTAGAATATTCAGAGAACGCTAAAGAATGGACGTACATTTCGATTTAACGTATAATGTGAGTTCCAGAATCTTTTATATCTCACCAAACAGGCGATGCTGTCAAACCCTGGCGGCCATTTTGATTTCGGGAGGTTTAGTAATATATGATTTTTTAAATTTATTGTACGTTTTCACCAAATATTCGAATGTACGTCCAGTCGTTTATGTTGATATTACAATCGTGTACAATTTGAAGCATGTCTGTAGCGTATTAACGAAGAATAATCAAAACTACGAAAAAGTCTGTTTTTACCGCCCAAACTCGGTAATAAAATCTATTCCAGTACCCCCTTAAGATATATACCTTCCAAATGTTCTGTAGTACCCAGCCAACCGTCAAAATTTGTATTCTTTATCAGAATTCTAACAATAAACTAGTTCTGAACAACCTTTCATAAAATTTCTATAAAATTCCATCCGCGTTTCACGCAATAGTTCATTGCGTCGTGTTTGGTTCGTTGATCAATAACCATTACCCACTGTAATCTTGATTATTTGCCTCATTATAATAATGCGGCCGCACGACGTTTCAAGTGGCCATTCCCGTGGGACATTCATGGTGCGGTCGATGCACGAGTCTTCACCCTCGCTGCACCATCGACGATTCCTCGTTACAGTCAGCGGAAACTATTTTTCCCCGGGTGTACAGTCAATGAGAACCGATTCAGTAAACAAGTAGCATATTGTCGACGCTTAATCGTCTAACCGTGTAATTCGATAGTGAGACGTAATCCAGCAGTCATCACATCAAGAGAGGCTTAGCTCATGAGCCTACCAAATGCTATAGTACAAATTGTTGTGGGCATTTGTTGAATCAAACAAGCTCGATATCGAAACCCTTTGAGGCGCAATAGGTGTATGTAATTGAATCCAAAGCTATCAATAATCATTAGGGAGCATCGAAAACGCGTTACCTGTGCCCAATATTCCGTCGAATTCGTGGAAATAGCCACAAATCACACAGACACAGAATCATGTATACTTTGGCCCTTGCTTTTCCGAATTCAAACAATGTTTGTTTTAGCTTACCATGGCAAGGTCTATGCCACAATCGACATTTCACTACCACTCGTGTTCTCCATTCCGGCGCTAACCATTCCAAAGCATGACACGATATCCAACTATGAGTACTAGCTCTATTTGCTGCGTGCGAAGGATAGAGAGAAGGATAGAGAGAGAATAGGACCGGTGGCAAATCACTGGTAATATCATTGCATTCTTCGATAATATCATTGCTGCCTTCTGTTACTGGTGCAAATCCTTTTGAGTATCACTTATTCAGTAGCGTATAATCATGACACCACAATACGTTTCTGCTAGCCTATAGAGCATTCTGTAACTCTGGTTGATCTAAACCGATACGTAGACTTAATACAACGAGGCGTATTGGTGTCTGAAGTTCATACAGTGTGCTTGGACATGAGGAAATTTAATGGGCTGACGTAAACTCAGAAGCTATGGTTTCTATTGTCGGTATACCGCGTACATCTGATGGTCAAGGAATACGTGAGTACAATTTTACGCAGTACACGTGGCAGCTATAATTCACTGAGGACTACCTGTCGTAACAATACAAGACGATATGATGTTTCATCGTATAAAGAAATAACATGCGTGGAGAAATTGGTAGCCGTTGAGAAATGTATCCTGAAATAATATAACGAAGGTCCTCGCTTCCATTCGTATCTTAGATACCTGGCTACGGACTGGAAGGTTCGACCTAGTCTCGGATCAGTAACCTGGCAATTTTCCAAGACATCGATTCCCAATAACGAGAACTCGTTGGGAGAGTAGAAGGAAGTCGGCCTGGCTTAACGCCCGCCAATCTCGCCACGAGGGAAACCTCCCTGGCTTCTACACTGCCCTCACTTCGCCTTTTGCTGCTGGGTCTACTGGGGTAGACCGAGAAATACTCGACACCGACGTTCGCTCACTCTCTTTGCTGCCCACCATTTTTTCCCTCCTTTTCCTTTATTTTCTTCTCGTTCGCGGAAGCTGTATTACTCGGCTTCCTCAATCGTTTCTTTTGCTCTGGATGAGCGAGAGTAATCTAGACTCGTTGACACTATCGTTCGTTTTTTTAAATTCTTACCTCCCTCGGTTCGCTGACTCTCTACAAGCGATCCGACAGGCCAGGCCACTCTCTGATCATCCGCACGCTTTTCGGACACACATGTTCCGCACCTAAAGAATTCTTTTGGAGACTTTTTTCGGGCTTCCTTCTTTCGTGTTCGTCCAGTCGCACAGTTCTCGTGCCGTGAGCAAAAGCTCACTGACGCGTGGTCGATTCTTATTAATGACCGTACGATGTAGGTAGCAGTAAGTGGGCCTACCATGCCCACTACTTACGCGTGACTTTTCAACAGATATCTCCGTATTTTATTACTTCTGGCTAGAAGGCTGGCAGATGTAGCCCACTTCGGTTGCTTTGTAGTCGAATCTTTTCGAAACTGAAAAGCAATTTACCGATGACATGTGTCTTGGTCCGCGGACATATCATCCGCGACACAATATCCGATGGAATAAAATATCTGAGATCAATAAACCTGCGACATATTAACCTGTTAGGATCTGCTAGATTCTGTTAGGGTTATTACAGAACCTTTTCATATCTCTCTATATTATAAAAAGATCTCGCCGCCGCCGCCGTGTCAAGAATCGAGGAACTTAGAATAATTCGGGCTCAGGGCTTGGCGGAAGGGGGTGGGGCTAAAGGCTTGGGGCTAGCCCCAGGGGCGGACTGCGCATGCGTATGTCATTCGTAACAAATGAGCGATTTCTCGCCCGCGTTGCTAATACGAAATGGGGTTATTTTAGAGAAGTCGGGAGAAAAAAGATTTTTGTTGCTAACGCTTTAATTTAAACTTCAATCATATTATCTACCGTTTAGGCTAAATTCGACTTTTCGGTGAAGAGCCGCTCGTTTGCCCATAATGCGAGAGATAGCTATAATTTATTGAATACGTTTTTTCTCCGCCCCAATTGATATTACCGGTTAAGTGTTATTCCGTGCAAAATTTGTAGATGACGGCAATGATTCTTTATTAGATTTAGATAGATTTATTGTATATATTGTGGAATCATCCACTGATACAAGAGGGATTTCGGTATGGTACAATTATCATTTTGCACTTACATTTTGTCATGTTACAATATTTCTCCTTAGTATATACGTATTTAAAATCATAAAGTAATCTCAACTGCGTCGGAGAAAATACGGAGAAGTGATATTTCACCTTAAATTGACAAACTGCTTAATTTATTATTATAAAACATGTACATGTACCTCATACCATAATATCCCAATTTACTGCGTCAACTCGCAACCAGAAAATAAAATCAAAAGCAATTCGCTCGCAATGAATCTAATGAATTCATAACTCTAATTGAGGTTATCGAGGAAATGCTTTTTATTCGTAATAGTGTTCATGCATGCGTAATTACAATTGTACAGGAGTGAAAAAGATTTTAGATATAAATTTTTGAAACGAGAGCGTTTCGGAATATTTGTTCATGATGCGTGCACGTGCAGCCTAATAATTGAGTAACGATAGACTTAGGCTCAACACCAGGTCGATTTTGATCCTAGTTATGTGCGAAGCTTCTCGGTGAAAATCGTTAAACCGCAGTGCAAATAGTAAAGCGATTCCCTCGTCGCTCTTCCGTGCATATAATACAACGGGAGTGGCGTATGTTATACGATAGCCCACTCTTTCGCCGTCTGCCGCAGAGCGGGTCTTCTTCAAACATCAAGAGCTCATGCCGGTGGTTTGCGATCGCATGTATGTGTCGAGAAAACTCGCGAGGTATACGTGTATTCATGAGCGCGATTCGCTGCACGTGCCGTCTCAAGTCTATTGTGACCCCATCACGTTTGAGCCCTCCTACCTTCGCATCCCACTATCGTGTGCTCTCTATTCTCTGTTTGGTGCAACTGCGATAGCCTTCACCGGTACAGATATAAGGGGCTTACCAATTTGCCACAATAAACTTCTGGGGCAAATCATTGGAAGTCGTACGATCTCTTCTTCTCTTTCATTGCCACAGAGTTTCCACTGTGATAATAGAGACACTGCTGCCGGTCGAATTGTACGTAATTTTCTGGCACCGATGGGACAACCATCAAAACATCCAGATAGTTGACGCCAATATATATGATAACCGCTTCTGTGTGGTTTCTGATATTAATTCTACGACTGACGGAAACCCAGTCTGCATTGATTTTAAGAGGCTTCGCCATATCCATAGCAATTAATTTCCGTGATTAAAAGCATTCTCGTTATCGTATTCACCCACGTCGCACTGTTATCCGTCTTATAGTTCCTAAGGGAATTATCATTAAGTAGCAAGTCGGGTAGTTTTAATATCTCGCTACTGAACATAGAACAAAAAGGATGCAAAGTTGCTCCTTGCACATTGCTTCCTTATAATATTATCCATCTTTCACAATGCTACGTTAATTCGGAAGTAGAGGAGAGACGCTAAAACAAACTGCAATTGAAAGATTAAATTTTCCTTAAAAACATTTTTTACAATTTTGCAGAAGATTAAGGGGAGGGAGTCAGGTCAAAATAATTAAATTTGTAAATTCAATATCATCCAAATTCTCTTGCATATAAAAATGACCAATGAACTATATTGTTGGTACTCGATGAAAGGATTTTTTATTGCCATCTGACTTGCGTATGCCGTTCAATATTATCTTAAGCAAAGTTCTTAGGTTTTTCACTCTGCGCATGATTTATAGACCAAACTGCTACGCAGATTGGGCTAGTTGACGGCTCATTTTCTTCTTCATAAAAAGATACACCGGCTAAATGGAGCAAACTATTTTTTTTTTATTCTGAAAGCAAAGTTAATCACTGATTTAGAAAATAGCATAAAATTTATTTAGTAACAATTATGTCACTTAAAAAATATTACCTTTTATTAACATTTGCTGCATTTAGCCGGTGTATCTTTTCATGAAGAAGAAAATAAGACGTCAACCAGCCCAATCTGCCTAGTAGTTTGGTCTGAATCACGCGCAAAATAGGTTTAAAACCAAGTTTCGGCAAATGGCATCTAAAGTTTACGACTCAAATAAAAATGTTTATGCTGCTTTCATCTTTGGGGCACGTTAGTATCTTTAATGAACAAAATAAAAATATTATTTGCAAGTCAGATTACAGAATATTATTAATAATGTTATTAATAATTCACTGGACATTCAGAATATATTAATTGCTGAAAAAACACATGTAAATTTATGTGCCGTTGGTGGGAATCGAACCTTGATCCTCTGGGTGACAGTTCTGCGCCTTAGCCCACTCTCGGCCATTGACATCTTAGAAAGTTTACATATATTTATTGTCTATTTGAAGTATACTGAAAATTGAAACACGTCAAGACAGTACATCCATTTATTGTGACTACGACCGAAATATTCAAAATTCAAACATGATGGAGCGGTCACCCATCCAGGTACTGGCGTTTGACGGTCAGCACCTGTATAGATTTCAAAGTAATTCTAGCGGTACAGTCCCGTAAAACGTGAGTTTCAGCGAAAATTTCGAATACTTCTCGATTAGATAAAGATGTAAAAAAATCCAGCACACGCAAGGTGCTGAAAAGATTGATTTTGCATAACAATAATTTTTAAATGTTTTTAACGAATGTCGTATCGAGCCCTTACACGAACCTGATAGTGTAAATTTACGGCATATTTAAAAAAACTATGTCATACGAAGACCGTATGCGGATCTGACCAGGGAAAGTAAAGGGAAATTGGACAAAATCTTGGTCCAAATGCCACAGAAAGACCTTATGCGAAACAGATAAGGTCGATGAATGGCATATCTATATGAGGTTACCGTATGTAAAGCCTGACATGGGCCTGATCCGGTGGAAAGACGGCATTTTTAAGGTAGAATGCCATATTTCAGCCTTACATGGACCTGAGCAGGTGAATTTACGGCGGCCCCAAATAAGGTTACCGTACCTAAAACTGATCTGGACCTCGTGTGACAGAGGCATGCCTGATGAAATTTCTACTCGGGCTGAGAGCTAAAAACTAGTTCGAGTTAGAGCGTTGACGAACATTTATCAAAAACTAAAAATATCATAATACAGTAGCCTCCCGCCAAGTGCTCGCCGAGGCACCTTCCCCTCGATCGGGAGGCGTGAATGCTCCCCCCACCAAGACTACGATTATCCACCGAGCCCGGCCAACCTCGTACAATCTCCCCGGAGAGATGGTAACTCGCGAAGTGCTCGTTTTTACCCCTACATGAGTGAAACGATTTTTATCAAATTTATACCAAGTAAAGATCGACCAGTAAACACGGATACGTACATGCGGTCAATTTTTCTAAACCACTTTTCTCCATGTTTCAGACCTTTTTGAGGGTACGGACATGAAAATCTCAACAACGAAAATTTCCTCGGCGAGGAAAGAAAAATATTTTATAAACGAATTGCATTTACAAAAATATAATCGTACACAATCTCGACCGATCACACGGGGAAACGGGTTAGTTGAGAAAGCTAACCTTTAAATGCTTGGAGCGTTAGATGTAGTTTGGTTTGCGCCACCAATCGGTTGGTTGGCGCCACCAATCGGTTGGTGGGCGTTACCAATCAGTTGGTTGACATCAATCGGTTAGTTGGCATTACCAATCGGTTGGTTTTGACACGCAATAACTTGCTAATGCCATATTTTACCATGCGTGTTGGTTGGGACGTATCAATTCCGTAGTTCCTACAACTACACCCCTTTCTCCGTGCATGTCTCCCAACATAACGTTTAACCTCCAAAAGATAGGTCAAAAAGCGAGATAATAGATAATATTCGCACGTCTTACCAAAGCGTCGAAACATTTATAGACGTAACATTTTTAGATATCGCACGGATTATGTAAATGAACTTTGTAATTTATAATGTATGATCGGTCAGTTCAGGGGTCATGCTGGTCTGGTAGAACGCGACCTATTCTCGACCGCAGCGAAAAAATGCAACTGTCGATATAATGGGGTACCGATATAATGGAGATATAATGGACTACCGAAAAAAATTTTTGACGACTTTACCCGCAACGTCGAGCCCTTATCCCAAGGTTCGCCTAGAAACAGCACCCATAGCTACAGTGATAGCAGTCTTGACTCAAAGCCACCCTGAAAGAACCGCGTCCGCGCCAATCGATAGACCCAAAGTTAAGAGAGTTTCTTGAGGGCGTGGATTTCATGCTGGAGAAAATATTTTTCTCAACCGTATTTCTCCGCTACAATTATAAATTTTCATTTTTTTTTCTCTTCTATGAGGAAGCAAAAAAAATAGAAGGTTGAATTCATTTGGAATGATCCATATAATGTAATCTCCAACACGTTGCACTCATATTGTCGAGAATTATATTTGATTCTATAATTTTGTAAAATATATCTTATTGAAGATAAAAAATAAAATAATCAATAAATAAAATTGCTGGTTACATAGAAAAAAACTTGGTTAGTCCAACCAAGAAATTGGTAGCCTAACAAATAACTTGGTTGGTCTAACCAATTAATTGTCTGGCGCATATATAACCAAGGCACTTGGTTGTTCCAATCAAGCTTTTTTCCGTGTAGTATCGTATAACAAAAATGTTGGCAAAGATCGTAAAAGTTGTATAGATTTGCAGCGTTGGCTTCGCAATTATCCTGTAAGGTAGTAATTCGATGAACTATAGAACATTCTTTGTCAACGTATCAGGTTTAATTGAGTGTTATCGTGGATGCTCCAATCATCGTACAGACGCGGTGTTCAATCGTTGATGTTGGAGTTGGGAGGGTCGATTACGATAGAATTTGCGGTGTTCCGAAGGCTGGGCTAAGCTGCTGAGTGGCCGACTCTCGAAAGGCCCGTTCATCGTGCTCTTGAGAATCGAGTTGTGCCTCATATGATTGTACAGTTAAATTGCCAATATCGGAAATACCATGCGCTAACTAGTTAAGGAGTTCAATTGGCAAATGCACTGTAGATCTATTCAAAGGTCAATTAGTTGTTTCCTTAAACGTGGAGAAATAAACCCCTCAACACTCCATTAACTTATCCGCAAAAAAAATTTCGCCTAATGGATGGCGTAAATTTATCCTTCGTTTGGGATATTTATAACATATGAAATGATCAGTCTTATGCGAATGGGCAGTTATTTTGCGAAGACCTTATTTTATGTTTATAAAAGCGATTGAACGCGTGAGATTCTATCGTCATTGAGGATATTGAACAGCTTCACGTTCGTCAAATTCGACATTTTTGTAATCGTTTTTGTAGTGTTTTATTATGCTTTTAATAATTAAAACTTTAAAAACTGGAATAGTAAAAAATTTACAAAAAAAAAAAAATGGTTCAACTAACAGCAATTTGTAATGAGTTACGTTTGCGATGTTTTTTTCGAAGTATAACTCCTAATTCTTTACCGATATTCATGCGGTCCAGACCATTGTATTTCTTGAAAGACACTTCACCGATCAACAACCTAAATATTTTAAACTATTAACTGCTAAAAAAATACAGCCTGCTGTTTACCGGGTAAAAAAATGTCATTATTAAATAAAGGGTCTCATAATTCTTTTTCTATTTTATTCTGTTTTCACTTTTTCAACATATACAGTTTAAGGTTTGCACGATCCTTTCCACGTTCCCACTCTTGATCCTGTCACTCTCGACTGGCACTTCGCTAAGCTAACGTAACTTTCCGATGCGTCCGTAACTGACTTAGCCGACTGCATCACATTCGCCATTGATACGAGATAACCGCGCAAAACTCGTACAGACGGCCGTACACTCAGAAAAAATATTTGGTAATATTAATTAAAATTATCTGTTTAACATTTAATTATTCCAATCAACGAAAACTTACTTTCCCTCCAACAAATATGTATTTGAGTTCATTTTTCAGTTTTTTTATTTCCAACATATTTATTTATTTGAATCAACTTTCACTGTGCAGCGGACACTAAAAAAAATATTTTATTTATTGCTACTAAATACTTTTTTAATCCGGAAAAAAGATCTAGTTAAAGCGACCAAATACGTATATTAGATATTTTTAAATAAAATTAATTAGAACTATCTTATAATCTAATATGTACTTATTTCCTTTCATCATTGGACATTATTATTATCAAAATGCAACATTTATCGATTTGATTTAAATCTTATCGTATATTTATATAAAAATTATATATTCTTTAAATCGGCAGCAGTCGACACGCGGTCGGTGTCTGGCTTCGACATAGCTGGCAGAAAAGACTGTCAAATAGAAACAACAGTTCCTGGAACGAATAATAAAGAGCCGGTACCACACAAGAAAGCAGTTAAGTACCTGGGTGTATATATTGATTACCTTATCAGGGGCAATATCCACCCAGATACTCAACTTCTAAAAGCTCAGCCTGCGTTTATGGCAAATAGTAAAATATTTTACAACTCTCAGCTTTCTGGAAAAATCAAGATGATTTTATACATGTTATTAATCAGACCGATAATTACCTACGCTGCTCCAATATGGTGGAATTGCAATCACACAACTATGGGAAAACTTAGAGTATTTGAAAGAAAATGCCTAAGAACTTGCCTAAAATTATATAGATCTCAACGCACTGAGTTTCAGAACGAAATAATCTATAACCAAGCTGACCCGCGTAGAAAAATAGAATCTTGTGAAGAATCTTTAAAAAAGTTTTGAAAGAATCTTTACAGGAATCTTGAAAAGAATCACGCATAGAAGCCGGAGCAAGATTCTTTCCAGGATTCTTTTCAAGATTCTTTCCACCCGAAAGCGTTTTGAGAATCTTTGAAAGAATCTTAATGAAATTCTTCAGAGGAATCGAGCGAAACCTGTTGATGCTTTCCAGGATTCTTTTCAAGATTCTTTCCATCCGAAAGCGTTCTGAGAATCTTTTAAAGAATCTTCGAAAGAATCTTGAAAAGCGTCTTTAAGAGAATCGTGCAAAGATTCCATCCATTAAATAGAAAAATCGTTGAAAAAATGTTAATGAAATTCTTGAGAGGAATCGAGCAAACCCTGTTGTTACTTTCTCTTGGTTTCGAGACAGTAAATTTCGGTACGTCAACGAAGGGTAAACCCCTCGTGTATAGTTGAACTCAGAACAACTTTGCAGTCTTATATACGTTCAGGCTTCAAGTCACTTGCGAGAAACGCATCTAGTGGCATCGTACGAAACACTTATATTCAATACTCCGCTAGATGGAGAGCGGTCTATTTAATGGACGGAATCTTTTCACGATTCTCTTAAAGACGCTTTTCAAGATTCTTTAAAAGATTCTCAGAACGCTTTCGGATGGAAAGAATCTTGAAAAGAATCCTGGAAAGCATCAACAGGTTTCGCTCGATTCCTCTGAAGAATTTCATTAAGATTCTTTCAAAGATTGTCAAAACGCTTTCGGATGGAAAGAATCTTGAAAAGAATCCTGGAAAGAATCTTGCTCCTGCTCCTACGCGTGATTCTTTTCAAGATTCCTGTGAAGATTCTTTCAAGACTTTTTTTAAGATTCTTTAAAAGATTCTTCACAAGATTCTTTTTTTCTACGCGGGAATATACCCAGAATTGATAACTTTATATTAAAACTAACCAGAGACTATTTCAGTAAATTACCAGATATAAATAACCAAACTATTCATGAAATTTAAGAACAAATAGTTCTGAGATCGATCAGACAATTAAGGATTGGTTATACTACTCCTCAAACTTTCACATATTGTGACCGTGAAGGCATGATACAAAATACTGAAAATATTCCAATTCTCTTCCATTGGAAGCGAAATAAATCCAACAAGCGAATAGCACTAAATCACCTTGATTTTGCCACAAACAGAGATAAATTTAAGTTCTCCACTGTAATACCGAAAAGAGATTTTCTAGATTGTAATAGACTAAAATTTGGCAAATATTGGTGGCTCACTATAGATAGCACCTTTATGCGAGAATTACCGTAAATTACGACATGAGTACAACATAAATAGAATAAGAAATAACAGAAACAGACATTAAAAGTAAGTAATGTTACTTACCGATAGAGAAAGGTACACTTGCTATTGTATTTATGTATATATATTATTTATTTTTTAGTGCACTCTTAACTTAGTTTAAGTTCTACTTGACGAACAAGGTTGTACGAAGGGTTTTTTGTCTACTCAAGTTTTTCCCATATCGTTATGGTGACAGACAAGAACCGAGAAAGTACCGAGCAAATAAGAAGCTCAACAAATATCATTATATAGATTCTTTTATTATTCGTGATTTTTATAAAGAAAACTGCTTACCATTAAGAACCGTATGCGAGCGGGCAAAATGGTATTAATCAGCAATTATGGTTGTTTTTATATGTTTAATGAAAACTTTAGTGTGAAACAATGATTGTACCATGAACTTCAATAAACATTTAAAAAAAAAAAAAGTGTGTGGCTTCGACGGTCCCCAGAGTTAAGCACCATTATTTGCGGTTATAACTTGGATGGGTGACCGCTTAGCCGCACACTGGTTTGCGCGTAAATTGCTGAGCGGGAGGCTGATTTGTCGGAATTCGTCAATAATTGCGCATTTTTCTTGTGCAATACTGAACAAAAATGTACCTCTTCCGAAATTGATTACAGATGTCGGAACAAAAATTTTACTGCAGTGCCTTAATCTGAGAGCTTGCTGAAAACGATATAAAATACTTAGCATTGATTCGATGTGCGAAGCTTCCCAACCTCCTTCAATCGTCCAACCATTATGTCAGTTCTTTTCTTTTTTTTTACTCTCGATTATGTTGCGCCGGTCTATCGTCGCTTCATCGTTTGTTGACGCGTGACATATGAAAAGTTGTGTGTCCCTTTCAACCCTTTCTATTCCAAACCACTCGAGCATATATCGAAAGACGATTTGTGTCCGCCACGCCCATTGGGACTGAGACCTGTACACGTGTAAAGCGACCAAACCGGATTTGTGTAGTTGCCTGAGTTTGCCTCATGGGTTTGGCTTAAGACCGCAACGTTCCTATTGTTACTGACGAATTACAAGCACTGTGGATATAACGTTTCTACGCCGGTCATGGCGTACATTCTGAAATTCTGAGCTCGAATAACGCTCACCAGAATAAAATTCCCATCGTTAACACAGCAAAAAAGAATTTTATTATCATTAAAATAATATTTGCTTTAGGACTGCAAATCTCCATTGGTTATCAAAATAAAAAATTATGGTAAAATTATTTCTTTTGAATGCTTTTTAATCATTTTCAATAGCTTTTTTAAAATGATTTTTTACGTTTTTTCTGGAATGATCAGAATAAATTATTTCGGCGTTGATGGGGTTCGAACCTGCAACCTTGGGATTAGTGGTCCACGATACACTCGGTTATTCTCATCTTGAAAAATTTGGTGTCGAACAATATATTTAGATTACGCGTCTTTATCATTTCATTAATACCGTATGCAATCTTAATGGTGTTATGATGCCATAACAAAGTTTTTAGAAGTTTATTGCGAAAATAAAACAATGTAATGAAAAGTATTGAAAACTATTTAACTTAATAGTAGTGAAGTTGGTGCATTTATTTATTTATTTATTTTTTTTTTTGTAAAGTACGGAATTATCTAATATTTGTTAATCGGCGACCGAAAATTATGACTGTTTTATTATTTCATTAATTTTATTTCTAGTTTAGTTATTTATGTTGACGGAACGTAAACTACCAGTACTGGACCGATATTGCCATAAAACGTTGAATTACACGTGATGCGCCAGAGCTGACACATCATCGGCAAGTAACGTCGCCAAAACTTTGGCAGCCAGCGTTAGGCCTCTGCCGGAGTTTACACGGAAAAAACGGCTTCATTGCGCCAAGTAACTATTTATTAGTTGAGTGAAAATTTGTTGCCATAACCATCCGGTTGGTCGGTGTAACGACCTGGTATTAGTCACATTTACCTTTCCGACTTAGTTGACTTAAATAGATCACACAACGAATTTTATTCGTGTTCCAACTAAGTAAGATAGTTGGCGCCACAATAGTAGTCGGCCCAACTAACAATTTAGTTCGAGCAACGATCAGAGCCAACCACCTGAAAATAGTTGACCTAATCAAGAAATCGTCTGTCTCTCAAAGCACTAAGTCGTTTGGTTGGGTCCAACTACTTTTTTCTTTCTCATCTCATACGAAGTATGTAAAAGAGAAAGTATTGCAATCCAAAAAAAAATTCGACTCTTGGATTTTGATGGAAATACATGTTTTGAGTGTCGTAGATTCCAAAAAACATATTCACTAATTTCTGTCTGTCTGGCTGGCTGTGTCCAAAAGTACAATAACTTCTGAAAAAATCTATGGACCGCAATGAAATTTAGTGTGTGCCTTTTGCATATAAAATGTAGTTTTGGTATTGAAATCCAATCCAAAATCTTCACTGCTTCTGATACTTTGCCTGAAATAGTGAATAAAAATTTTTATTTATTTATTTATTTTTGTACCGCAAGCTAATATAAAAGTTATTATGCTTTGGTATGATACATACAGACAGAATTACTAGCAAATGAGCAATGAACAACAAAAGATTTAGTACAGAGAAGATTTTGTGGTCTTTTCAATCACTCACATAAGACTTCTGCGACTGTATGTTGTGAAAAATTTATATTGCCTGAAACATCGATTATTTTACACATTCACTAAACAAAAGAACTACTATCAATGATCTTGAGCAGTTTTCAATGAGAAATGTAATATGAATATTCACACCATATGTCAGATTAAAAGGAAAGTGAAAATTGAAAGAAAACAAATATTTGAGGTTATTCACAGTCATGATATTAGACTATAAACACTCATACACTCATCGTATCATAGTTTTTATCACTCGCATAGCATTTTATATGAATTCAAAATCCTGCGGAGGCCTCATACACGCCATAAGATTCGAAACTTTTGAAATATGAGTAATTGAAATATAAATCCGACTTGTCAAACTATCGAAGTGCCGACAATAATACCACCAAACGAAAGAGAGATGTGAAGTGAGGCGCGAGCATCGTACGCGACGTCTTGCGAGTGCGGCTCGTAGCTTCAACTCAAATTTAAAAACGCGTTCTTGACAAATTATAGCGAGAAATGTAATAGATTACAATAAATATGCGAAATTCACAAATTTATATTCGTGTAGTTAGTCACTATACCCCAATAAATTCACGATAAAAACTTCACGCCAGTAACAATCGTGTGATGAGAAAGTAACACGGAAAGAAAGGCTTGGTTGAAACAATCAAGTGCTATGGTTATATATGCGCCAGACAATTAATTGGTTAGACCGACCAATTTCTTGGTTAGACTACCAATTTCTTGGTTAGACTAACCAAGTGACTTGATAAGCTAACCAAGTGACTTGATTAGATCAACCAAGTGACTTGGTTAGACCAACCAAGAAATTGGTAGCCTAACAAATTACTTGGTTGGTCTAACCAATTAATTGTCTGGCGCATATATAACCATAGCACTTGGTAGTTCCAGCCAAGCCTTTTTTTCCGTGCACGTGTTGCGAATACGCCAGTAGCAACTTTTTTCGTTAACCTAACAAAGTCGTTTTTTCGTGTGGCACAGTTATCAATTGAAGACTCGGTCGACACTGGGCCATTGCTGAGCTCCGATTGTCGGGGCACGGAAAAAAAAAATTGGTTGAATCGGCTCCAAGCGACAATATTGGTTGGGAGAATAAACTAATTGGTTACAGAAATAAATCAGTTAGTTGGGGTTACAAACCGGTTGGTTGGGGCAGCAAATTAATTGGTTGGGAACTAACGAATTGAATGTCACAACTAATTAGTTTGTCGGACCAACTAAAAAATCGGTTAGCCTAGCCAACTTAGTAGCTTGGAGCGTATTTAGCAATGCCAATGGTTGGGGCAACCAATTATTTCTCTCCGTGCGGCCGACGTACAGCAGAGCGGCGTACGTACTCCGAGTATTCGGCGGCCGCACCTGGGAATGTGAATAATCAACTTGTACGGTAAACTGAAAGTGCATAATCAAGTTATGCATAATCAAGTTTGCGAGCAAAGTAATGCGCATGCTGTCAGTGTGCACGATCAAACTTTGTGGAAAGACAGCGTGAACGCTTGAAATGTAAAGGAATAGTACATTGTGCAACTAATGCCGAAAATTGGCGATTCTGACGAGTACGAGAGTTGCCACCCGAGTGAAGCGAGGGTGGCAATTGCATGAGTTGCAATCGCCAATTCCGGCACTAGTTGCACACCGTTCTTTTTTTAACGAAAGAATAGAAACGATCGCTTTCCGAGACTGTAGAGTATGAGCGGAAAGGGTCCCTAACCTCAACACGCCGTTAAAAAATGTGCCGGGCGCGTTAGGAAATGTTGCGGCAGCGTTTAGAAAAACAAATATGCGTGTAAAAAAAAAAGAATGTCGCTGATGTGCGCATGCGTAGGACATTTCCTAACGGCGTACGGGAACGGCCCACGTTCCGCCACGCTCTACAGTTGAGGAAAGCACGAGTTTCTATTCATGAGTTAAAAAAACCTATATGTGTGCAGCAGAGCTATGTGCGAACAAATGTGGTGGATCGATTTGTGTAGGATAAAAGAGCTGCCATACATACAATGTGAATGTGCATTGTATGTATAAATGTAAAATATCAAATATATGGAGAATTCCAGTTGAATTTGTCATGTTCTGACCCCCTTCAATAACATTGACAATTTTTTATCAAATAGTATTTTGAAAAAGAAAAGACACGTATTTTTTTTTGTTTAGCGTTACGACCAATATTTTCGACACAGGGATTTTTGTAAATATTTGAATTTTTCGGGATTTACATGTGTTTAATCATTAATATCTTGGAAATGAACAGTCCTATGGAAAAATGTTCGAGATGAAATTTGTTCGGTTTACAAAGAGCTGTGTAATGTATATTAAAAATGTTATTTTGGTTTTCTTAAAATTTTGTTATATGACGTTAATCAACAATATATCGTTTTGCAAAAAAGGGACACTTTTTACCACTTTTGTATAATTCGAGAAAAAGTCTGTCTGACATTACGAAATGTTTGAGATTTTCTTCAGAATAATAATAATGAATCATATTTATTGATCTCAGATTAATATGTATATTTATAATATACACGAATCACGTTCCTTGCATAACTCAATGTTTTTGCAACGTTCAATAAGAAATTCATAGCGATTTAAGCCAGATGTGAGATAAAAGATGATATGTTTTGAATCATTTATAAATCAATAATAAACGAACCAGTGGTCCGACAAATGAGATACTTGACACATTGAATCTGGTTAACAAGTAGAGTTATTATAGCGAGAAAAATATTAGTTCCAAAATAAAAGCCACACATATTTTAAAATTTATTTAATTTAAAATTACTTTTCGTTATACTTTTTTTCGTTGACTGAATATTGCATTTTTCATGCTCCCCAAGGCTTAAACTCGAGGTGATGGCGACTAAACTGTGGAAAAGATAAGCGCTGACAAATTATCCTTAGAGGTCGCTCAATCGATATCTAGTTTTAGCGATATATATCCAGAAAACGATACAGTAGAACCTCGTTTATCCGAGGTAATGTGGGAAGGACGTACCTCGGGTAGCCGAAAACTCGGATAATACGGAAACCATATACAATGCATATAATGAGGAATAGCTTTATCCGATTTTTTCCGTATTATCCGAGCGCACACCTCGGTTAACGCGGAGTGCTCGGAAAGTTCGATGGCGCGGATAACGCGGAGCCTCGGGTAATCGAAGCCCGGATAAACGAGGTTTTACTGTACTTCAAAAAAATGTTCCGGCGAATTCTATGTGAATACATACATATGGAGGTCCAGACACACACTTTTGCAAGTTTAATAAAACGAATCTACATTTTGCTTCCTCGTAGAGGAAGCTTTGTTTTCGTAAACATTTTTTTTTCGAGATTTTCATGTCAGTACACTCAGAATGGTCCAAAACGTTGAGAAAAGTAATTTAGAAAAAATGTCTGTATGTGTGTGTGTGTATGTTACACGGTCAAAAAATGTAAACCTTTATAACTCGGGAACGCCTCGAGATATAGAGCTGAAATTGACACCATAGATAGAGGGGTCAATCCTCATCGTCCATACCGATTTTTGTAAAAATCCCCATAATCGTTAAATTTTTACGCGGTTTTTAATTTTTTCAAAAATGTCTTTTAACGCGATAACTCTTTTAATTTTCGAGATATTAAGCTCAAAATTGGTATGTATGTGAGCTTTCATACACTGGTGATCCCTATTAAATTTGGTTAAGATCGGTTGAAACGTTAAAATTTTATGAGATTTTGATTTTTTTAATTTTTTAATTTTTTTTTCTGCGATGTGAATTTTGATATCAAATATTAAGCTGGGAGTTAAATGAGTACCAAATTCATCATTAACAGAAAAATACGTCAGGTATAGCCCAAAAATGTTGAACGATACCATAAGAGATAAGCAGCATTATTTGCGGTCATAACTTGGATGGGTGACCGCTTAGCCGCGCACTGGTTTGCGCGCCAACTGCTGAGCGCGAGGCAGTTTCTGAGTTTCTAAAGGATAAGTGAGGAATATACCAATGAACATTTTTTTTTAATCAACATTTATATAACTGCCGACCCAAATAAATATTTCTTAGATTTGAATATATTTACTATTCAACAAGTACATTTTTTATTTTTCATTCTTTCCATGATATGGCTTCAATCGCCTTTTACCGCCCTTCCCACCCTTACTCCTATCATTCCCTACCCGCACTTAACTAAGCTAACCTATCTTCCCACGTAGAAAAAAAGAATCTTGTGAAGAATCTTTTAAAGAATCTTAAAAAAAGTCTTGAAAGAATCTTTACAGGAATCTTGAAAAGAATCACGCATAGGAGCCGGAGCAAGATTCTTTTCAAGATTCTTTCCATCCGAAAGCGTTTTGAGAATCTTTGAAAGAATCTTAATGAATTTCTTCAGAGGAATCGAGCGAAACCTGTTGATGCTTTCCAGGATTCTTTTCAAGATTCTTTCCATCCGAAAGCGTTTTGAGAATCTTTGAAAGAATCTTAATGAATTTCTTCAGAGGAATCGAGCGAAACCTGTTGATGCTTTCCAGGATTCTTTTCAAGATTCTTTCCATCCGAAAGCGTTCTGAGAATCTTTTAAGGAATCTTCGAAAGAATCTTGAAAAGCGTCTTTAAGAGAATCGTGAAAAGATTCCGTCCATTAAATAGAAAAATCATTGAAAAAAATTTAATGAAATTCTTCAGAGGAATCGAGCAAAACCTGTTGTTACTTTCCCTTGGTGTCGAGACAGTAAATTTCGGTACGTCAACAAAGGGTAAACCCCTCGTGTATAGTCGAACTCAGAACAGCTTTGCAGTCTTATATACGTTCAGGCTTCAAGTCACTTGCGAGAAACACTTCGTCCGCTCGCCATCTAGTGGCATCGTACAAAACACTTATATTCAATACTCCGCTAGATGGCGAGCGGTCGAAGCGTTTCTCGCATGTGACTTGAAGCCTGAACGTATATAAGACTGCAAAGCTGTTCTGAGTTCGACTATACACGAGGGGTTTATGCTTCGTTGACGTACCGAAATTTACTGTCTCGACACCAAGAGAAAGTAACAACAGGGTTTGCTCGATTCCTCTGAAGAATTTCATTAAAATTTTTTCAACGATTTTTCTATTTAATGGACGGAATCTTTTCACGATTCTCTTAAAGACGCTTTTCAAGATTCTTTCGAAGATTCTTTAAAAGAATCTTGAAAAGAATCCTGGAAAGCATCAACAGGTTTCGCTCGATTCCTCTGAAGAATTTCATTAAGATTCTTTCAAAGATTCTCAAAACGCTTTCGGATGGAAAGAATCTTGAAAAGAATCCTGGAAAGAATCTTGCTACGGCTCCTATGCGTGATTCTTTTCAAGATTCCTGTAAATATTCTTTCAAGACTTTTTTTAAGATTCTTTAAAAGATTCTTCACAAGATTCTTTTTTTCTACGCGGGTTTCCAATGCGTCCGCAGCCGACTTTAGCTACACTGTACCGTATTTGCCATGGGCACGGGGAAACTGCGGAAAACCCGTACCGGTTTAGACGGCCGTATATTCTTCTGATTTCCCGGTGCATTCACGAAAGGAACTTACTTAAGTGTAAACACCGAGGTCTCAGAAAAACTGACCTCCCGCTCACTGATTGATGTGCCAGTCGGTGCACGGCTAAACGGTCACCCATCCAAGTTATGACCGAAACAATGCTGCTTAACTCGGGGGACCGCCAGAGCCGCACACCGACCGCAAAACCATCAGTGTCGGTTATTCAACAAGTATATTAATTACAAATAAAAAAATTTATTCGAAGTAAATGGAAATCTAGTAGGTCGGCATCCAAATAAGAAATTTTATTTCCGATGCGTAGATTCTAGTCCCGTTAACAAGATCTTTTTTCTGGGTGCAAAACTACTTTTTTCTTTTCGTCTTCTAGGTTTAACTAAATACTAACTTGTCTTACCAAATCCGTGGTTATATTATCCAATACATTGGTTGTTCCTACCAAGTTCTCTTAGTACATTTTCAACCAAGTTTTTGGTAGTTCTAACCAAGCTTTTTTCTGAATGTAGGTATATATATTTATTCGGGTACCTAATCCGATATATTATTTTTCATACGAGTAATCGTGTATATTATACATGATTATTCTGTTTAGTTGTAAATTCATAGAACGATCGCCAGTTACGGCCCAGAATATTCGCGGTTCGGTTAATAATTTTGAATAGTATACATTATGCAGTCACGTTTGATATTTATATCTATGCAGGGAAATGTGATCGAGGGATTACAACGACCCCGACAAATAGTTTGAATTGGTACTACGACCTGCTCGTAGTGCGTAATTTGATTTGACGCGAGTGTTTAACCCTCCCTTTATTATTATTCGAATAGCTACAATCTCTGTTTAGTTCTCCCTGTTATGACTCGTTCTACTGTATTGCCAACAGGCTCTGTGGCAGATGCAAGATTTTATGATAAATCCTATTCATATTTTTCTACACGCTGCGCGTTGCCAGAGTAGCCTTTTAACTTCACGATTCATTATTGTTGTTCACCGTTCGATTGTTGATCCGATAAAGAAAACAATATTTTTGCAAGTTATTGAATAATATTATTAACAATTAAATCACACAATTACCAGAAAAGATGACAAAACTAATATTTTCTTTTTCAAATTGAACATATAGTTTTACTATGGAATAAAATGTGTAAAAAAAACTATACATAAACGCCTTCTTTTCATTCAAATTTTTCAAGATTTATATAATATCCGAATGCAGAAGTACGTCGAGCTCTTTAATTAAAACGATCGACAGTTATAAAAGTGCATTACGTTATTGAGAACGCTCCCTCTTATATATTGAATTCAAATTATAGAGTTAAACTTTGATCACGATTACAAAGAACATTGTGCGTGTTCCTAAAATAATATTAACGAGCCGTTAGTAAATAAAGAGGACGCATTTGGTGACCCTATAATAAGTCGTCGCGTACACACTTTACACTTATGAGCATCAAACGAATGTTTGGGGAACTGGAAATTGCTTCCGTTTCTATCGACACTGTAGCACTATACCGCGTGACTAGTTGGGTCAACACAGAATGTACGTGGCCTGGTAACGTGGCACCATTGCCGATAGCATCCCCTTGATCTCGAGATCGGATTCTCGTGAGAGTTTATATCCACGGTTCTATAATAAGGGATAAGAAATTGGTTCGACGTTAACCGACGTCAAAGCGACACTTAAGTTTTGATGGATAAACTCTAGTTCTAGGGGGTGAATTAATAATAATTGTTAGCCGACATCACGTTATCTGTACCTATTTCTTATAAAAATAAGTACCAGGTTAGGTGTCAAATTACACCAGTGTTGATGCTGATTTGGTGAGTCAAGTGTTTACTTAAGTATCAGTAATTATTACTTCATATTATTTCTTTTACATTTGTATATTTATACTTTCTATAATTTCATCGTGTAAAACTTTACAGATTATATACAATATAACTCAATTTCTGAAGAAGACTCACATGAGAGTCAAAACATAAAAGAGGTTTTTTAAATTTATTTATCGACCGAAACTATTACCCAGCCCACTTCGGAATGCCTCCATTCGCAGTGTGGCGCTAGTAGTCGTCTGAGCGATCCGGCCTATTCGGCCCTATATGCATGCAATACGATTTAAAAACAATAAAAAGTATTGCAATAGCGCGACGTAGTTTGATATTTTTTTTTTTTTCGTGCGTGCAAATGATTTTGTTAAAGGAGTTTGAGTTGGTAGATGTGAAATAAATAATATATTTTAATACAAATATAGAAATGTAGATATTTTTATTCTGTACAACAACATATACAATATCGATTCGTATAGATTAACTTAATAGATAACGTATAGATACCGATAGATTTTTAAGTTATGCAAAACTTGGACGATTAAGACAAAAAAGTTTATTTTTATTTTAAGGGCTATTTTTTCCTCACCGATGAAAAATTAAAAATAATAAAATTTTGTTAGGATCGCAGTGCAGGATTTTTTGTCACTAGATAAAAAAATCCTTCGCTGCGATCCAAAAAGAATATAATTATGTCAAATTTTTTCAACGGTGAGGAAAAAGTAAGCCTTATAATAAAAATAAACTTTTTGGACTGACTCGGTCCCCTTAAACCTTAACTTAAATAATCATAACACTTACAACATGCAAGTGGCTTGAGATGCCGAATCTCTCGGGATTGTAAAGAAATTATATTTTCCAGGATTCGACTTGTATCTGGATGTATAATCTGGCACGATGCACGTTGGCATTTTCACTAGGGGAGACGCACTGGACGCACTTATCCCGAATAGGAAAAAAATTCTCGGAACGCACTTTTATTATTCTATAGTTTTTCGAACAAATTTACGAAATTTACTTTTTGTTTTGAGGTTTCGATAGTTACAATCATTGAATGTGGACGAAACATATATACATGCGAAATCGCTCAGACTACCTGCAGCGCCACACTACGGAACTATTTCGGTGGCGACATTCCGACGTGGAAGTTAACGTATTAGAATAAGGCTCAGTGTTTTTTCGAAACTCCTTCTTCCTTGAAGTCGTTCCGATATTGTTGGATAGTTGGGAAGTGGTGAAAAGTCTCCTTTTTAATATGTTATACACCTTATTTTTTATCTTAATTTTGTTGTTTTATTATTATGTTGTTGTTATTATTGTGGAAAAAGCCACAAGGCATAAAAAAACCCTTTACAAATGGATTGCAATAAATATAGTGGTAATTCAGAGGAATGTCCTCTTGAGGGGTTTGACCCACCTCTTCCAGTCGATGCACCTCTATGGGGCCTGGCCCGCTTGTTAGAGGATGGACCTTTAAAGGGGATCACCCGCCTTGTCACAATTATAAGAATCTCACACTTAAGTAATAAACTACGAAAAAACATTATTCTTTACGCTGCGCTATTACAATCGACCGCTTAAGATGACGAAGAACGAGCTAATAATTAGTCCCGGCTTTCCGCTGGCCACTTGCTTCTCCCCACTCTCTGGCCCGCGCATCCTCATGCTGCGAACGTGCCCGAACGCTCCTGAACTTCACGCACCCGATGTCGCGTCAAAACGACAATAGCGCGCGAACATTCTCAAATAATATTTCGATTTCGATCGAACAGTGAGGTCCCCGGCCTGCCATTACCGCTACATCATATCATCATAGACAACATACTTAGCCATATTGTTAGCACTATAAAAAATAAAAGGGTTTTTCACATACCAGAAAATATGAAATTTCGAAAACCGGTATATGAAATAGAAAGTAATATACATTGAGTAGTAAATATATAGTGCGTATACGAAATTTAGCAAAAGTAAATGAATTTTTTTTTACATAATTGGCATTTAAAATTATAATACTTGTCTATTATAAAGGTTATTAATAGAGCGGTATATTAAAATTAATGTGCAAGTTCGGAAAATTTAGTGGCTGAGTAAATATTTAATATACAATTTCATATCAAAAGTAGTCCTTCATGTTAGTTTAAAGTTCTATAACTCGATCCGAAAATTAAAACGTTAGAAACTTTTTTGTTTTCGTGCCTTTACACTGCGTTATCATATTTTGTAATTCCAAGAAAGATATTAATTTTATAATACACGTGTTTCAAGACAACTATATATTATAGACCGGTGTCTTAAAATAATGCTGATTGTTGCAAAGTTGTGTGTCCGAATATAAAATTATTATACAATTTTATATAAATGGACCAGTCAACTGTTCTTTGAAATTCAATACCTAGACCAAACTATTGAAGTGACAGAATCTTTTAAAGTTTATTCGCTCAAGGATATCAAAACTATCATCCGATGTGAGTATCCAAAGACTCGGTTAGACATTCATATACCGTTATTGGAAATTAATAATGGAGTTTAATGGCTTCCAGTACCAGTAAATCGAGTCGGGTGATCGCGAAAGGTCTGGTCCTGGGAAAGAGCACCTGGTTAGGATTTGTTAGCTCCCAAAAAAGGGCTTCCATACTAGGGCCATGTTATAATCCAATTCGCGCAATCAATGAAACAAGCAACTTCGGCGGATCTATTTATAGACTAGCAACAACGACCGCGCTCCGCGCGTCCTATGCTGTGATGACTTTGCGTCTTTCTTTAGCTAAAACGATCCTGAAGAATCAATGTATATGACTATTCAAAATAGCTGGCGGTCAGAATTACGCACTTTCATGACATACTTTTGATATAATCATTACATATCCTCTTTAAAGCCTACCAATCACCATCAATTTCAGATGCTATAAAAAGGCAATTTATTAGATATTCCTCAGAACTGACATATCTAATGAACAGCGTTCCTATTTCATCCCACAAAATAATTACTTTCGACGTGCTGTGTATATAAGAGAGGATATTACAATCAATGCAACTTATTATTTTCCTATTATTATAAATCCTATTTCCAAAAGAAATACGGATTTGCAACTTTATTCATCACCAAGATCAGCATCGCATTTGTTTAGAAACAAAAAAAGAGAATCTTACAAACCTCTATGACAAAATAATTATCTATTCATTGATTACTTTTTGTTTCTATGGAGATAGTTCTATTCAATATAACAACTACGAAAAAGACAGCCATTGAAGTCACGTATCGCCAATACGTGATTCTGCAGCAGCCATGGCAGAACAGCGAAAGCGATAGTTTAAAATGCGCGCCATACGCGGCCACTTTGCAGCGGCAGCCTCGACACACTGAAGTTGGCTCTGAAGTAGCTGTCGCCGACCAATCGGAAGACTCAAAAAGCGGCTTCAGTCTTTCGAGTTCGATGTGCCATATCTTTTTTAAGAGAGGATAGTAACAACGATACAATGTGCCCTATTCGACATAACTGATTGCCGGAAAAATAACTGAATGTACTCGTATTTTTATCACATCAGACGCAATCTCATAAATCTAAAAAGTTCTAACTATATTACACTAGTTTCATTATATATTTCATAGCACCGACATTCAAGTAGACAAAAAAAAATTGTACAATCATATGATCTGAATGGCCGAGTGAGCTCAGGCGCAGCGTAACGACACCATTTGAAGGGTCCCAGGTTCGATTCCCGTCAATGTAAAAAAATGTAAATCTGTTTTTTCAGCGATTAATATGTACCATCGTGTAGAGAAAAACGTATAATATCTAATTAAAAGTGCAGGAATAATCGATTGAATAAACACAAATGAATTTTTTTTAAATTACATTTCTTTGCTACACCAACATACTAAATTGAAAGAAAAACGCAATATTAAAAATAATATATAGTATGTGAGAAAAACTGTTCACACATATATGATTTTTAATGCACTTTGGTTACAATAATTAAAAAAGTGTTGCATAAACAAAACACACTGGTTTATTACCGTTAGAGCTGTTCATCCGTTTTTAGTATACCACCATACTAAATTTTACAGTAAAATGCATATTTAGATTAGTATACAGTACGTGAAAAAAATGATTCAGTCGTATGTGAATTTTAATATACGTTCCTTACCATAATTGATTAAAATGTTGTAAACATCGAACACATTTTGCCATTAATGTCAAAGATTTCTACTTAATTATTGTATACCGATTCTTTAAATATTACATATGTATGCATATGAAAATTAATATACGATATATGCATCCGAGCTTCCAATACCGGTATAGTAATTTTCATACAAATTTTGTTTACAGCGAGATCGATGTGGCGCTATATTGAGTGTATGGCGCGCCGCTAGCGTCACACGGCGGTACTTTAGGTGTACTACCCGGCTTTAGGGATGGGCAAAATGTATTTGAAGAAAAAAAATAATGAATGTTTTTCCACTCATTAATTTTCTGAGTCCCAATTATGAGTGATTTTTCATTCATTATCTTTTCAGATATAAATAATGAGTGGCTTTCCACTCATCATTCAAACTCGAAATGAATTATGAATGGTTTTTCACTCACAATTTATTTTGGTTTAAATAATGATTTTTTATCCACTCATCGTTCATTTCTAGTTTACATGATGAGTGGGAAACCTCTCATTATTTATTTTGAGTTTAAATAACGCGTGGGTTACCAGAACGAGAAAAAACGCTATGAATAATAAAAAATTTATTAACAATAATGAACAATATTTAATAATAATCAATAATATTTAATTATAATTACTTAATAATTAATTATTAATAGTGTTTTCATTGCTCGGAAAAACCACTCGATATTTAAACTCGAAATAAATAATGACTGGTTTTCCACTCTTCATTTAATCTCAAAATGAATGATGAGTGGATAAACAATCATTATCTAAAATCAGAATAAATTGTGAGTGGAAAAGCACTCGTAATTTATTTCGAGTTTAAATGATGGGTGAAAATCAATTCGTTATTTAAACTTAAAATAAATTATGAGTTGAAAACCACTCATTATTTGAACTCGGAAGGATAATGAGTGAAAAACCATTCATTATTTCAAGCGAAAATAAATAATGAGTGGAAAATCATTCAGTATTTAAATCGTGTATTTATAGTAGTTTTCGATACGAGTGCGATGAAAATTTTTCTCAACGGTTTTCTCATTCTAAGTGCATTAAGGGAAAAAATTTCAAAGCCCGCAAGAAGTACGAAATATTTCTAAGTCCAAGACATCCAAATTATTTATACATCGAAAACTAATACTTTTTTTAATACTTAATATTTGAGAATTTTATTTAATACTTAATACTTGAAGCAGAGTATTAACGGAGTATCCGTCAGTCCAATACGACATACTTCGATACTTCGATTTTTGATACTACTTTAATACTTTTTTAATACTATTCTAATACCTTCTTTTTTTTTGCGCGGGAGCCCTTCAGACTATGTGTTTTATGAAATGAGTTAAAATAATCGAATTGTGAGAGCAAATATGTACACCGCCTCTAACTATCAATTCTGCGGGTCAGGTAAAATTCCTTTTCCCAAAAATTCAACGAGCTCTAAAAAAATTCGAGCACAGTGAAATGTTTATTTGCGCTCTAGCTACGACGTGGGTGTCACTTTATCTGCTTTTTTATAACTGATAAATTTACGTTCCAGCGCGTAAATGTATGATTGGAGAAGCCTGCTGCATGCATAGTCGTAATTATTTAACGGATGGTTTCGAGGGAAATAAATGTGCTTTGGTTCGAAAATATATTAACCTATAAAACGATTCAAGCTGTTCCGTGTATGTCCCGATATTAAATGTCTTTTTTTTCATACTCATTGACTCGGAGAAATTGCATGGAAAATGGATTCACTACAGTGCGATAGGTCAAAGGACTTAAATAAAGGTAAAGGACTAAAGACGGAGGTAACAGGCCGACTATTTTTTATCCGACGTAGCATAGTAAAAAAATCGTTCCGTACAGCCTTAAAAATGTTATTCCATTTTTTCTTGTGGAACAATTGCAGAGGAAAATGGTTACTGGAGAGAATGAACTTTAACTTCACTCGGTGCGAGTGAAGTAAATGGACGTTTTACGCACGCGTAAAACCTCTATGTTCATCATACCTTGTGAAGTAAAATTTTCCAAAGCCTGTATATATGTTCATTATGTTCATTATATATAGGGTAAACGTACCATTTGTGGCCACTGCACCATTAGTGGCCACACAAAAAATGTATATATTAATTCATCGTTACTTCAATCTATTCAAATTGCTAAATAAGATTATTCTACATGAATCAAAGCAACTTCTGCTTTGGAAATGCAATGCTTAGAATACCCAATTGTTTAATAAATTATGTTCAAAGCCGTTTGCACCGTTTGTGGCCATCACCGTCATTTACATGCAATGGGTATGGCCACAAACGGATCAAGTTGATGACCACATACGGTACTAAGATGGCCACAAATGATGCTTCTACCCTAATATTACAATTAATTATTAATTCCAGGGCATTATGTAGTAACATTAACAATAACATTCTATTAGTATAGCAAACAAAAAAAACTCATTGGACAAACTTTCATTGTAACACGTGCATGAACAGCGGTGCTTTCCATGGCAGTTTTGCGGGCCAAAAGTGGCTAGTTTCATGGCAATTTTGAAAAGCGAATCGACTACCGATTCGCCCCTTGTGTGTTTCACGTTCGACCCTAGAGATGAAAGTTTGCAGCCTTGTGATGAGATTTCGCAGATTATATCGAAGATGTAATCACTTTAGTAACATATGTAATGAGGAAAGTTTTACAGACGTCATAATAGGACGAAGAATCTGACGGATGTGATAAAAGAAAAACCCATCGCTAACAAACGAGCTTCGGAACCTTCGAGCGAGCGTGCCGAGTAGACAATTCACATCGTCAATTTCAATACCTTGCTTTTCACTGTTCGTCTGTACCAAGATCAGCTCTTCCTCCCGATACACGAAGAGAAATTTTGCAATGTTACTGGCACGCGTGCCACCGCTTTGGCACGAATGAAAACGAAGTATCCCGACTTCGAAACCGAGCCGTTACTGGCGTACTTGTGGAGCGATTCTATCCTAAACCGGGACGGCAGCGTCCCCGTTTGGCCCGCGCCCGTCAAATAGGGAAGGCAGCTCGACGTAAGTCAATCGCGTTGTGATGATTGGCTCGCGTGTTCACGCGAGCAGTGCGCAAAACGCTCCTTTGGCCTCTTGTATCGAAATATACTATTTCCATGCCGTACTAAATGCAAAAAGGTTATAGAAATAATTTATTTCAATAGACACCGATATGTGCCTATCCAATTTGTTGACTTTGCGCGACTAATAACTCAAGGCGACTGACGCGACCGCGCTAACCGTTGGCGGACCGGCGGGTGCCGTCAACGGAACTGTTTCTTTGAATCAATGAAACCCTCTCTTCGAGACTGAAATGCGCCATTTCATTGAATGCAAAGAAACATTTCCTTAAAGTCAATGAAAAAAATTCAATCCACCCATTTCATTAGAATCAATGAAAACTTTTTTCTCGGTGTGTACAATTAGTGCACACATACGGGTTCGGACGAATACAGACCTTGTATACAAGAGTTATATTGAAGGATTCAACATGGCAGAGTGAAGAGATCCGTCGTTAGATACAGGCATCGCGTAGCATCTATTATAGCTCGAGTGCAATCGCGTAACATGACACCCAGCTCTGCGCAGTTGACGAGTACGTGGAGTTCAATAAGGGGGCATTGTGATGGCCCAGCATTGCATATAGGAAAACGATTCGAATGTGAAAAATATCTAGGTGAAATTTGTGCAGTGGTTAGCGCACTTACTCAGTAGCACGCTGAGAAAAAGGTTTCGTTGGGTTTACTAAAATCTTGATAATAAATTGAACCAAATAAAATTTGGTATACATAACCAAGCTATTGGTTAGACGCACTAAATATTTGGTTGTCTTACCAAATTCTTGGTTATATTAACCAATAACCGGGTGTAATCATACACCCGGATTATTGCATACGCCCGGTGATCAACATACACTGAGAAAAGAAAGTAGTCAAATCAAATAAATAGATTTTGTTGACTTCCAATTGGTTGACTCAACACAGGTAGAGTCAAAATGACTAAATATGTTTTTAAGTAGACAATATAAACGATTCGATGAACTAACTCAAACAGTTGACAGCGTGCAAATGAATGAATACGTAATTAATTTCCGCAACTAAATGAAATTGTTGAGCTCACTAAACGTCTGTTAAAACAACTGAAACCATGAGCTTTCAAGTAGCAGGTGAAATTTTTTAATAACAACTAAATATTTCGTTCCATCAACCCAGCCAAAATGCTTCGAAGAACAAAACTATCAAATAAATAATCCTTGCAATATATTCATTGATATAACTGCAACCGAAGTTGATTAAACTAAACTATTGTTATGGGAATTACATATGTGTTTCGATAAATGGTCCCATTTATTTCGTCATCGATTTTGTAACAGTTTGACGGTCAACGTGATTCATAGTATAATTCAATCTATTGAATTGAATGATTCCAATATTGTAGTTCGCATTGTAGTACAGCGGCAACAGTGCACTAAGAAAAGAAAGTAGTCAATCCAAACAAATATATTTAGTTGACTTATAATTGTCGATTTCAATTATCACGTATGGAGTACAGATGCGGAATCGGCAACTTGATCCCCCACCGAAGATACAGTGTAATCTAAATCCGTCGAATAATTGTGCTGTGTTACGTCCCGACTTACCCTTACCCCAAAAATAGGCAACCCTCCGAGCACCGCTGTATGTCCCGGAAAAGGGCCCTACAGTCGGTGGTCGACCAAGTAGGGAAATTAGGAGAAGGACCCTGCAGACGGTAGTCGATAAGTAGGGAAATTAAGAAAATGTCAAAACATAGTAGGGGTGTGAGGCCCTCCGTTAGTCTGCAAGCTAGGGGAAGCTCCACGCAACCACGAGGAAGTTGGAGATGGTGACTTTCGGCCAACCAGAGACGAGAAACTCACGCTTTCTTACTCTTAAAAAATTACTCACTAGTTTTAAGAAAATCTTTTTGAAAATGGGAGACGGGAGTTTTTCCGGCCATTTAGAGCCTAAAGAAACTGCCCTCTCCCAATCGCGCGTAATACTAGAAGTTACCCGAGTAGAAATTTGTTCTGGCTGTGGTCCGGGCCTCATCGGGTTTTCCTTAATTAGTAATCGGGGCCCGGATAAGGCGCCTCTATCCGGTCCTGATATGGCATGTACCGCCATTTCTTTCAATCCGGGCGTTATGAGGCTGCTAATCCGGCCGCTAACAGACTCCTGATCTGGTCCATAGTAAAAAATGAGAAGGTCCAATATACATAAAACGCACAACGCCAGTTTAATTATTGGAAGTTTATCCTCGTACCATACATGGTCGTGGAAGCTTTAAAAATGAAGTATTACTGTTTTATTTTTTAGTTAAACGAATTGACATATAAATGACTGATAATCTCAAACAAATCGCCTATTTTGGATCTGCACGATAGTGGAACTATCATGCAGATCCAAAATATATACAAAACTCAAGACGAAAACAGAATAAAAATAAAAGGAACAGCGTGGAGTGTTAAAAGATTTATGTACATGTATCCATGCGACTCATCAATTTTTTAAATGTGGCGCATAAAAAAACGCAACGTCGAAAAATGTTTACGATACAATAAATCGATTGCAAAATGATGATTTTGGATATAAGTGACGTAGTCGCCGAGAAAATATATGCTGTTTCCCTTATACGTGAATAATTGTGTAAGACAGATACATAAAAATACAACTATTTATAATCCATAGTATTACAATAATAAGCCATATTATTCAGAAAACATCTCTCATTCATTAATTGTACATCGATAACGCCAGCTATGCTCTTCGTTTACTCTGATAATTTCGTCTGAAATGGTGTATATTTTAAATCAACCAGATTTGAATCTTCTGGCCGAAAGCAGGGCCGAATCTAGTGATGCCGTCAAGACTCGAGAATTCTCGATTTTTCGAGACAAGACAAGAAATTTCTTGTCTCGAATTGAAATTGTCTTGTCTCGACTCGTCGAGACAAGACAAGACATAGATCTCGAGACTCGAGATTTCTCGACGAGAAATCTTGTGTCTCGAGATTTTTCGAGATTCTCGAAATTTTTCGAGTTTTCTCGAAATTTTTCAAGATTCTCGAAATTTTTCGAGATTTCTCGAAATTTTTCAAGATTCTCGAATTTTTTCGAGATTTCTCGAGATTCTCGAGATTTCTCGAGATTTCTCGAGATTTTTCGAGATTTTTCGAGATTCTCGTGATTCCTCGAGATTTCATGACATTTCTCAAGATTTCTTACGATTTTTCGAGATTGTTTGTAAATAGCGTCTTTTTTAAACTATAAAATAAAAAATCAGAAACAATTCTGAAAAAATGTATACGTAGTCAGAAAAATAAACAGATTTGCTTCATAACAAAAAAATTAGGTTGCCGAGTCATTTGGTGCACTATTATTTATTAAAATAATTTATTAATAACATTTCTCAATTATTATTGCACCAACGAAAATTGTTCACAGATTGTTTATTTTGACCGAGGACAAGCGTCGCGGTTTTCTCGGCCACTGTCGACTAGCGTAGAAGAGACAGTTGGCTTTTTTTACACCGAAAGACATTTAGCTGTAAGCTACTTTGTGATACGGAGCGGATGTTTACTGTAATAAAATATAGGAGCGGATTAATCGTTTTCATTTATTTTTTTTTTTCGTCAATGATTCGCAGCATTTACAAAGAATCGTTTATTAATATTTTGTCTTCGAAATATTGATTTACATCGATCGTACCTTTTTAAACGGCGTACGTGTGTGTCTGTTGTGTGTGTGTGTGTATGTTTGTCGTCTGTCCCTGTAGATGTTTTTTTTACTGCGAGGATCGTTACTTCCCGTCGCAAATGCAGTCACACGCGCGTTCTTTCCGGCGCAAAGAGGTAAATCGTTTATTCTATTTTGTTTACTCTGCCATTTCGAACTGACGATCTCTCGGAGGACATTAAACGTCGATCTGAATGACACATTTCTGGCACAGCCTCCGTGTATATTTATTTATATATATTATTACTAAAAAAAAATTATGAGACAAATGACGTTTTTTAACTGTCAAACTGCGTAAAAAGTAATTGGCAGTGTCGAGAAATTCGGAAAAAGAGAAGGAATCTCGATATTTAACAAGAAATATCGAGATTTCTCGAAAAATATCGAGATTTCTCGAAAAACTCGAGATTTCTCGAAAAACTCGAGATTTCTCGAAAAAATCGAGATTTCTCGAAAAACTCGAGATTTCTCGAAAAATTCGAGATTTCTCGAAAAATTCGAGATTTCTCGAAAAATTCGGGATTTCTCGAAAAAATCGAGACAAGACTCTTGTCTCGAAAAATTTTTGAGTAAAATTCGAGACAAGAAGTCTTGTCTCGAATTTTTTTCGAGACAAGACTTATTTCTCGTCTTGTCTCGTCTTGTGGCATCACTAGCCGAATCTGGCTAGCTCGACCGGGAGTGCCTGACCGATGCCTGATCCCGGCATTATATGGAAAACTGTAGTCCGACCACATTTGTCAGGACCTCATTTAGCTAACCGGATCAGGAATGCCCGATCGGTGCCTGATCCCCAGCCTGATGGGGAATATTTCAGGCTAGTCGGTTTTCAAATATTATACCGATACATGATCCGGGCAGGACCAGAGTCTTATTTGGCAACAGGCATGTCTGACTGTTGCCTCATCCAGACCTAATGGTACTTCCGGAAATTTGAATTAATTTCTGCTCGGGTACGAGCATTAGTATATAACGGCGCAATTTTTGTATTTTTACTCAGTTCTAATTTTTGTAATCAACCAGCAACATCTCCAAAAGTCAAAGTGAATAAATTCAGTGGTAAGCTACTCAATTCTAAAGTATTCCTTCATTCCGAATTGACTCGAGTCTTGCGCAGCCAACTGCGATTTCTCTAAGTTCTTTTAAAATCTTCAAACTTACAGTTTTACGCGGTACACCGCGAACTCTCTAAGCCCTTTTTAAAATCCTCAAACCTTAAAGTTTTGCGCGGAACGCCGCGAATTCTCTAAGTCCTACACACCACACATCACATAGGGGTGGCGCGGACCACCGCGAACTCTCCAAACTCTGAAGTTTTACTTAACCCCACTTACAGAAATTTGACAAATTCACACATTAATTTATTTTAAATGGTAAATCTCGCTCCGGTGGTAGAAAAAAACTATCTTAGGAAACTTAATACTGAGTTAAGCGGTTATTCGAGGAACCATTCACACGGATATTTAACCACAGAATATTTGAATTCCTTTAATATCAATTCTACCCCTTGTACCACTTTTAAACTCGTTAAAATCGACTATTAAATTTAATTTCTTAATTGAAAATATGTTACAGTAACGGATCCTCGATTTAAATTTTATAAAGAAAAGGAAACTCAAATTACTAATTCTAATAATTAATCAAATCGTTTAGCCCGTATCCCTGACCAATTAGCTATAGGTAAAGTAAAAAACAGGGCAATTGTTTTTGTTACTTCGGACGTAACAGCTGCAGTTAAGGTAGTTCTGTCGGTACGCCGGAGTCATAAATCTCAGAGTCTATATGACATTAAAAAATAATCATACGCATCACTTGGACTGCCTCAATAATAATATCAAAAATAATCGAGAATCCTTCGAAATTGTCGTAATCAAATTAAAATGATTATTTGTAAATAGTTGATATGTTTAGTGCGGATTTGACTTCATTTTTACGATAATTAGGTTAGGAAACGTCATTTGGCCCGGTATCGTGCACTTTGACCTTGATTCAATTAAACATTATTCCGGAGACTTCACCTTTTTTCATGATGTATCAAGTCCTGAATGATTTGCGAATCCGTAGTACTTTTTATTTTTTCTCTATCTTTGATCTAAGTATGTTAATTTTCGATTTAAAGATCAATTTTTCCAGCCCTCCCGTTAGCGCCGTGTAAAAAGATCGATTTTTAAGTTTTAATTGTTCATTTAAATACTCGGTAAAAGCCTTCAAGATTTTGTGCAAGTAAAATTGAATAGCTAAATTACAACATGTCCAAAATTCATGCATATGAGTTTGGATTGCCTTCACGACAGAACTACCTTAATATGGAATTAAAGTATTCGGTATTCGCATAGTCGCTTTGGTCTAGTGGTTAGCGTGCTCGTCTTTAGGTCATTAGGTAGGCCGGTAGGTTGATAGGTCCTAGGTTCGAATACCGCAAGGGGTCACTTCTCTCTGAGGGCGATATGAAAGAGTGGACATATTTTTTTTTTGTGAATTTTAATGGTATAATATTATGGATTTAACGCTTGGCAATAAAAATAATTCTCTATAATTGATAAGTGATATCTATATAACTTATTTGTGTACAGTGGATATTAGTTTATTCTGTTAGTTCAAGCATTTATTCAATCAAATCAAAAGTATCGTTTGTTAAATGGAATTGCACGATTTTTTTCTCCTAACTGTACACTCTCTTGACAGCCGGTGACCCCCTGATTCAGTTGAGTTAACAAAATTCATCCAACCATTTCCTTTCCTCAGTGTATATTTTTTCTTTAATACATACTTAGTCAGTCCATCCGCAATAACAATATCTACACTTGCTCAAATCCTCCGATTGATCGTTACCATCATTACACAATTGTCCAGGATAAGATGACTCCGTTGAATCTACAATTATTCTTCAAAGTTTACCTGTTTTCTAAGTATCCAATATTTATTAAAATCTGCACATCAGAATAGTTTTGAAAAAAGAATAAGTTTCAATATTCTTGATGATTTGCAATTGTAACGAATAAATTGTTTCAGTGATGCTTAACTACATTTCCCTGTCTCGTATATCCGCGTGTGTAGTTAGCCTATTGCGCAGCTATAGGATTTCAAGCCTTGTCACAACAGACTGCCACTCGAGGCAACTATTAAAGTTCTCTCTTGCCTAATATTTCCGTGCTGTACATTCTTCATCCTTCACGAACTCTTTCCACAGTGCGGCGTATGCGTGACAGTGCTGGCCGCTGTCGTGTCGCATGACACGTTCCTTGCTCGAATTACCGTACGCTCGCACAAAAAGATTTGTCAAATGTCGACTAATGCAGTGGCAAGCGTACGATACGGTGCTACTCCTCGAGTTACAAGAAAGGGAAACCCAGGTCCCGAGTCGCAGGGCCGTCAACCCTCTGAAGATTCAAAGTAAAATGTCATGCAAAGACCTACCAGCACGACTTGATTTCTCATTCAATTTTATAGCCATGTGACTTTGATAAATTTCGATTTGCTTAAGAGGTGGTTAGAGTGAGTTTAATCTAAAGAATTCATTATTTTGCTGAATGCTTACAATATGTGGCAACGCGCAAGAATTCACAAAAAACAAAAAAAAATGGTTCGTCTTCAAAAAAATATTTCTGTTTTAATAAAAAACATATATTTTCCAAATTATTCAATGTTATTTTTTTTTTTTTCAAAGAGAAAGCTTTGTTTCGAGATTTTCATGTCAGAACACTCAAAGTGAACTGAAATGCCGAAGAAAGTGGTTTGGAGAAAAATATTCCGGATGTATGTATGTCTATAATGAAGGGCCAAAGAATCATACTATCATAACTTATAATGCTGTCCGTTTTTATGAGATTTTTAAGATTTTCGAAAATGTCCGAAAAAAGTGTAATTTCATACAAATTACAAATTACCACTGAGTCATGCACAAGTTACAAAAAGTATCGTGTGTAGCAAGGGCCGAAAGTGACGATTAAGACTCATGATTGCTGCTCTGTCAACTTTGAGCCTTTGTTACACAATTTACCATTTACTGTCAACTTGAAATTACCTGAGTATTTCTAGATTGATGAACAATTGAAAAAAGATGAAAACCCATTCTTAAGTATGATGTTAATGGGGTATTAAATTTTGTTAATTTTTTTTGTAACCATTAATGACCAAATTAGATCAAGACCAATATTGTATTTGCACAAACCGAAACAATTATCTGACTTATATTTTGTTTTTGAATTTTGAAAATAAAGCGATCAATTATTTAAAATTTCGATTGAATAAAGTCGCGTTACAGCGAACGAGTTGCATCAAGGAATGCCATTTGCATGTTCATCTGTTTTTTTCTTCGATTGATTCATTCGTTTTGGCACATTCGCCAATGTCACACTAAATAAAGTTTTGTCTCTCGGTACCTCTGAATATTTTGTTTGATTGATCTTTTAAGGTAGTTCTGTCGTGAAGGCAATCCAAACTCATATGCATGAATTTTTGACATGTTGTAATTTAGTTATTCAATTTTACGTGCACAAAAGCTTGAAGGCTTTTACCGAGTATTTGAATAAACAATTAAAACTTGAAAATCGATCTTTTTACACGGCACTTACGGGAGGTCTGGAAAAATTGATCTTTAAATCGAAAATTAACATACTCAGATCAAAGATAGAGAAAAAATAAAAAGTACTACGGATTCGCAAATTATTCAGAAATTGATGCATCATGAATAAAGGTGAAGTCTCCGGAATAATGTTTAATTGAACCAAGGTCAAAGTGCACGATACCGGTCCAAATGACGTTTCCTAACCTAATTATCGTAAAAATGAAGTCAAATCCGCACTAAGCATATCAACTATTTACAAATAATCGTTTTAATTTGATTACGACAATTCCGAAGGATTCTCGATTATTTTTTATATTATTATTGAGGCAGTCAAAGTGATGCGTATGATTATTTTTTAATGTCATATAGACTCTGAGATTTATGACTCCGGCGTACCGACAGAACTACCTTAACTAACAAGAAGTGATAAAATATTATATGACAGTTATTGAAAAAAAAAAAATACTAAATATTTTTCTTTGAAGAATTCTATATTCGATGAATTTCAGTCATTGTTTCTCTTACTGTACGGAACTTTGTGGAGCACGAACCATGAAACTGGGTTATTCAACGCGTGGGTTTCGTCGCGCAAACAGAGGCCAAACAGAGTAAAGAAGAACAAAATGGGACCTACCGTCCTTATACCGTTCGGTACAGAGGGCTTGAACCCTAATACGACAACACTCCTGTACTTTCTTTTATACATTGTATATATATACATCATACTATATTCGAGGATGAGCTTGCGTGAAAAAGTTTCCAAATGGAGGTTAAACAAGTTTTCAGAGGCAAGGCGATTGTACGACCAGCCAGTCTACTAGCATTTGCATTTAGATCGAATTCCATATTTTTTTCCGAAGGAACCAACTATGATAAAGTCATGATTTTTCGTTGAGCCTCATGCGAGTGATTACCCGGATCTCAAATTCTCGGTATGGTTTCGGTGCACCAGGACACTGAATTCAAAATGAAAAAATCAAATTTGTTTTATTTCCCTTTCGCGAATTTCCGATTCTAATCGGAAAGTGATGCATTTGATGGATTTTACATTGAAGAAATATAGAATTGAAGGTAATAGGAGTTCAATTCACCTAAAGAACGAACGTTCAAAACCTTTTGCCGAGATTTCCGTGTCAATGTACTCAAAATGACCTAAAAAAAGCGGTTTAAACCCCGTCAAAATTCCATTTGCATTAAAAGGTGTAAGAAAAATTTATTCTCATATTTACCGTGAATAAAATTTCCTATAAAACTATTATACTAACATCTTTTTTTATTACGATCGTCGAAAAAACGGGGACGTCAAAAAGCACCTTGATTTTTTTTTGATTTTCGGATTCAAAAAACAAATTAATTTTTGAGGTTTTTTTGTCAAATTCTTTTATGTGAGTATTTTAAAAAAATTAACATTGATAAACCTAGATGGCATGGTGTAAAGAAAGTAATTAATTTTTGGGGTGGTATATTAGGAAGTAAAATAGAAATAAGTCGTTGGCTTGAAATGCCCGATATATTCACATACATATACAGGGTGTAAATAATCGGCATCATCGGATTATAACTCAAAAATGTAGAAAAATCACACGAGTAAGAATCACTTTGCGAAAATGTCACACGACAATTATTTTTGTAGTTATTAGTAATCAGCGTGGGCCAATCACAGAGCTATCGCTGTGACGTCACAGCGACAGTGCCCAGACGTCGCAACTTCGTTGTAGTTCGATATAGCTTATATATAAAAGACGATCACTGCTCGCCTCGGCTCACTCACGGTCCGAAGGCAGCGTGAAACAAATGATGGCGTGGTAGAAAGTTGGATGTTTGACGCTTGAAATTATAAAATAAAAATCGTGGTGCCTTGTAAATATTGATGAAAACTATCTAGGAGAACTTCACGAAGGCAGAAAATAATTTTTCTACTGCGTATTAAAATTTAATAATTATTTTGCTTAGAAAAACCGAATCTGTGTGGTACATTCTAAAAAACATGAAAAAGATTGTTCAACGGCAGCAAGTTCTTTTCGCAGCAAAGCTCGGCATGTTTGAATCACGTTTCGTCATTAACTAACAGCAATAACGTACCATTCTGCTCCTAGATATTGATATTTTTAAATGTACCGGAGGCCTCATTGCGACAGATTTTTTGAGTCCAGAAAACAATTTTCATAAACATAATTTAAAGGTGTCCTATGGAATCTTCGATCAACCATGAATTTACTTTCATTGTTCATTCTTTCGAGTATTTTTGTGGTTTACCTTTTTTGCAAATGTCTTGGAGCTTTCAAAAACGAAATTTTAGTCTGAACCGTTCAATGTTTGCAGGAAAATCTTTGTTCCACCGATAATACTCTCAGGAAGAATTGAATCGAGCAGATTTAACAAGATTTTTCTTTAGCATAAACATCTCCTAGGCTGTATCCAAAAGTCTACGCTGATGAGAAATCTTGTACGCTAGAGGTGTTTCAACAAGTCTATGCTGTATCCCTAAGTCTATATTGAGAAAAATCTTGTACGCTAGAGATGTTTCAACAAGTCGATGCTGTATCCCAAAATCTATATTGAGAAAGATCTTGTACGCTAGAGATGTTTCAACAAGTCTATGCTGTATCCCAAAATCTATATTGAGAAAAATCTTGTACACTAGAGCTGTATCAAAATGTCTATGGTGCAGCTGTATCGCAAAACTTTACAGAACTATTTTTCTCCAACTTGGCTCGTAATTTTTTTTAGAATTGGTTCGACCCTGAAATGCACCAGATTTAATTTTTTTATTTTAACTATTCAATTTTTTTTTTAATATTTTTTTTTAATGACATATCGTATACCATAATTGAAAAATCGGAAAAAGTTCTGAAAAATACTTTGTTAAATATACAACATTTTCTAGCTTATAGCCAAAATGGGCAAAAATTTTCTTCAAGTTTTTAAGCTTTGTATATTTTTCGAAATTATAAAACATAGAAAAAAACTACTATACTATAGTACTACAGTACTACTACTATGGACGACTTGTCAAATATTTCTGTATATAAAACTGTATTTTTTAGAATTTTTCCGATTTTTAAATTATGGCATTCGATATGTCACTAAAAAAAAATATTAAAAACAAAAAATTTGCATAGAAAAAATAAAAAAATAAAATCTGGTACTTTTGAGGGTCTAACCAATCCTACAAAAAATTACGAGCCAAATCGGGGAGGTCGAGTGTTAGACCCAGGTCAGATCGGGATAGAATACCCCATATGTTCATACATATATAACCGGGCTACATTGCGTCTGAATATTATTACTCTCACCGAAACTCCAGTACGATAATTCGAACTCGGAACCTACCAATTCTCTGGTTCAGAGGAAAACACGGTAGCCGGCACTACATCGTAGTACCTTAGAGATTATGCATTAGGAAATTTCACCAGGACCTGAATAAACAATGAGTACCAAATTAATCGAAATGGTAAAAATCAATCTATAGCTTGTAGAAACTGCAATAATGCGACATTCGAATCTCGGCATTATAGAATAATTAAATTCTGCCGGCACTGCTTCTTAAATACCACTCGATCTTTGTCAGTCGATAGTAATTACGAAACTAAATTTTTTATCTTTTGTTAAAAAAATGTTGGTTTTCCTCAAACGTTCACAAGCACGTTGATTGATTTTTGTAGCGAAAAATGTAATTAAGAAACCGACACTGGTGGTTTTGCGATCGGTGTGCGGCTATGGCGGTCCCCTGAGTTAAGCAGCATTGTTTGCGGTCATAACTTGGCTGGGTGACCGTTTAGCCATGCATCGTCTGGCACATCAATCAGTGAGCGGGAGGTCAGTTTTTCTGAGATCTCGGTGTTCACACTTAAGTAAGTTACTTTTGTGAATACACCGGGAAATCAGAAGAATATACGGCCGTCAGCACCGGTACGGGTTTTCTGCGGTTTCCTCCTGCCCATGGCAAATGCGGTACAGTGTAGCTAAAGTCGACTGCGGACGCATTGGAAAGTTAGGTTAGCTTAGTGAAGTGCGGGTAGGGAGTGATAGGAGTAAGGGTGGGAAGGACGGTAAAAGGCGATTGAAGCCATACCATGGAAAGAATGAAAAAAATAAAAATATATATATCTCTCTATATTATAAAAAGATCTCGCCGCCGCCGCCGCCGCCTCCGTGTCAAGAATCGAGGGACGTAGAATAATTCGGGCTCAGGTCTTGGCGGAAGGGGGTGCGGCTAAAGGCTTGGGGCTATCCCCGAGAACGAATTATTCTAAGTCGTTTTCCAAAAACAGGTCCCCCAAGGCTGCGGGCACCTTTGGGGGGGGGGGGGCACCCTTCGGGGGGCGCCCTTGGGGGGGGGCACCCTTCGGGGGGCACCCTTCGGGGGGCGCCCTTTGGGGGGGGGGGGGGGCACCCTTCGGGGGGCGCCCTGGGGGGGGCACCCTTCGGAGGGGGCATCCTTGGGTGGGGGGCGATCGCGAGCGCGCGCAGCGTGCGAGCCACAATAAAATCATAGTATATATATATATATAATTAAGAATTTAAAAAACACATATTCAATTCATTATTTAACGTGAAATATTATGGACAAGGACTGGTCAATGTCGCAATTTAAGCGTTAATCTTAAGATTAACGCTTAAATGCACTGTACTATTGAAAAGCATCGGTATACTGGAGAATCTAAAGGACTTGGATTTCGAGCTCCTCGGAAAATCAAATTTTGTTAGTACATGTCACGTCGATAGATAGAAACGGTTTTTATTTGCTTAAAATTATGGTCATGTGTATTGGAGGGCAAGGCTACCCAAGTCGAAATTTTAACCCTCCTTGTGACCTAAAATAACTGACATCTACGAGCGTACTCTGTAGGGTAAAAGAAGGCAGTCTGCAGGGTGCAGGGAGGGTATCGCGCATAAATTAAAGTTTGATTTTCACCCTACCAGACTCCCCAAATGGCAGAAAGTAGACATCTCGAATTAACGGAGTGTCACGGAGGGTGATGCAGACCCTAAAAAACCTTCATAGAACCTACCATAAAACCTCCCAGACCCTCCGTTGACTCGACCGCTGAATCTCTCAGACCCTCCGTTGAGCCTACTGCGGAATCTTTCAGGCCCTCCGTTGAGCGTGCCACAAAAACCTCCCAGTTCCTCTGCCGAGCCTACCACAGAACCTTTCATACCCTTCGTTGAACCTGAGAAAGCTCCTCCAGTTTGCATCTATATGTACATGGATAATCAATCGTACATCGGAATACCAAAATACCCTGGAGATGGAAAAAAATATATTTCGAGAGCTAGTTTCGTATAATGTCCATTGTTTCTAGTATATTAGCAACAACGTGCTCGCTTCGCTCACACTCTTCTTTTCGTATGTCATTTCTTGGGCCTAAAAATGATATATGCATGTTTATACGATTTCTAACTCTCCGTGACTCTATTTTTACTTCGGTATTCCGATATAATCGGCTTTGGTTGTGCCATGGCTTTTTTTAAGAGAGAAGATTTATTTTAAGTGACAAAATATACGGTAATATACTACATTATGCTACAAGGGAGGAAAGAGCGCAATTTTCACCGAGTGTGAGGTTTCACGAGCACGAGGTGAATTTCACGCTCCCTCCTGCATAGCATATGATTCTTTTTTTCAGATTGCATTGAAATATGACGTGATTTCTGTCACTGAAAAGCGAAAGCAAAAATTCAACGCTATCTGGCCGCGAGCCGTTCGCACGCGCAGCGGGCAGAAACACGAGGCAAGACTCCCGCTGGGAATTGTCCTCGAGGATAGTGACAATAGTGACAAGATATTCCAGATGGATTCCACAACAAAAAATGATAAAAACATCGTTTTTTCCAGGGCTCCGAACAGTCGATGACGCGAGAGGTTCTTTGGTTGGTTATCACGACTAGTAAGATTTAAAAATTCACATCATAGGTCTCAAAGTTTGTTGCTAAGAGGAGTGAGCTTCGAATTATTAACTGCGTTTCATAAATATGAATTCTAATGCTAATTCATCACTGCGAGATACAAAAATATAGTTAATTACTTAATTACACACATAAATGTAGTCAATTGGTTAATTTGATACAAAACGGTAGTTAATTAGTTATTTAAAAACTCGCCAAGTACTGAGTATCATTTTTTATTTTTACAATCAATTTTTATTTATCTGCTATTTTTTTTTCAATGTTTGTTGTACTTGACAATACATGCTGCGGATTTATTCAGTTTATTTCAAAAACTTTTTACACGTGTAGACCGTATACCGTTCAAGAGAGTGTACCGCTTAATTTTTTTTCCCATCGTTTTTTTTTTTGACATTAATGCCACTCGTAAATGTACTTGTCTCAATTTTTACCCGGGAGGGTTTTTTTTGGAGATTTTACTACTTTTTGCAAAGTATAACTGTCCGTACGTAAAAGGAATTTGCGAATTCATGAAAATATTAACCAAGAAACGCGACAACGGGCTGCCGCCTCTCTGACGTCTAGCAGACTGACTGTTGATAACTGTTCGGCATCTTACGGCTTTCGCGTTGATTACATTGATTGGCAGTCTGTCATCTCAGTGATTGGCAGTGTGCGAAAACACAATGATTGGCAGAGACGATCGACGACGAAACAAAAAACAAAATAAATTGACGATTTCGAGATCGTTAAAATCAAATATCTCCGATATCCCAATAGCTGCACCATTCGTTTTGGTCCCAAAAATAATGTATTAAATCAATACATCTAACAGTAGCATGAGATATATACGTAAAACGCTCAAATTCCTTTAATGACGTTGTGAGCGGGCCGAAATGTGGTTAAAACCCGATGTTTCCTGTAAAAGAGTCTTGGAGCGTCTCTCTCGGTCGGTAATGTAGGGGTAAATGTACTTGTCTCGAGACGCTACCGCGTCTCTTGATTCAAGTTATTTCATCCACGATAATCTGTAAGAGTCACAGTACGCTAATAAAAATTTTAATACCGAGGCTTGATGGTGAGCGCGCGAGACGTACATCCGCCGCTAGTTCATTGAAAACCCGATAAGATGATTTTTTTATGGCATCAGCGGAATCTTGAAGTTTTGACGATTCCGCAACGCACTCTTTATTGCTCGAAACTTCACTGTGCGTATATCAATTGCTCATCTAAAGTAAAAATGCGGATCGTTTCCCATAAGAAGCCTCATGCATTGCACTATATTCAATGTCATATTTCTCAGCAATTCGGTCGTTGACGGGAACTCAAACTTTGTAATTATGTTCTGAATTGCTTAAACTATAACCGAGACATTTATCACGTGTAAAAATTCACACATGTAGTTTCGACAGAATATCCTTAATCGCGCATATGCTTTAGTGTGTGCTATTTATGTGACTTCCGCTTGGTGACGGTTATCATGTTATCACTACCATATAGCGTTGATAGTTCATAAACTCGATTAATTTTTGTTGTGCAACAATTTGACACAGTACTATTTAGCCCAGCATGATTCTCTTCATCCGATGTTCATGATATACTCTGTGTAATAAGTGTATTATACAGAAATATGAAAATGAAGGGTTTGGGGTAAATGAATAACTCAATCGCCGGTTCGTGAGTGAACCTATACTCTAACAACATATAATTTAAATATGCCCAGGGGATCACAACTTTATCGAGTTTTATGATGGTCAATTATTAAGTTATATTTTATTATTACATATATGAATGAGTAAGCGGACCGAAAAGTAATGTACTCAGCCGTTTCCGGTGAAACGTGGCGAATGTACACCATTCATTAGAGGCGCCCACGTTATTGGAAAGCAATTTCCTCGTAATAATAATGCAATTTAAACAGGTTTTACCGTCAACTTAACTAGTAGCTTCAATTTGGATTGTGAAGCATCCGATATTGACAATAAAGCAGACAAAATACCTTACTGCTGCATGATGGCAACGCATTGTAAAATTCTACTAACCCCTTTTTGGCATTGACGCAATAGTGCCCACTGTTGTTTTCCTATTTGACCTGCACCGATTTAGTATCCAAATGTTTCTTGAGAATTTTTGGAGTCACTGAATCTGAATCTGATGTTAAAATACAGAAATTCATAATGGCGGTGCCAATATGACGGACAAAAATTAAAAATATCAGTCGTTTTGGATGAACATTGGTACCCTGGAGTTTTTAAAGTCGCTGATTACGAATCTGAAATCAACATAAAAAAATTAAGAATGGCGGATACAATATGGCGGTCGAAATAACAAAAAGTAGCTGGATGGGGATAAAACACAGTCTTACATACAGGTCTTGAGACTCTGCCGAATTTGCACGGTGGGAGGCAACCGCTTAGGGATGTCTATTTAACTTTCTGAAGCTACCGCGACATAATGCAATGCAAATACTGGCTAAATAATAACATAACCACTAACTTGAAATTACGAATTGACTAGCTTTGGTTGTCTTTGAACGTCGAATTTAAGTATTCATAAATAAATAATAATTTGTTTATTTTGTTATCGCCGTACGCTTTTCTTCTGTTCAAATATTGATTTGAACCTGCCAAGCTAGCTTGGTTATGATATTAAATCTGTACTGATCCCCTTTACTAGAACCCTGTGTACCCAGGGTTTTTGTATTAGGGATAGTATTAGGATATAAATAGGATTGTATTAGGATATCAGTAACAAAGAAAAAATTTTGCATTAAAAAAATGGTGATGACATAAATTGAGAAAAAAAATAGTGGATAAACAAATTTCAACATAGGGTAATTTAACCCTAGATACATTTTCAATCACGTTTTGGCATATAAAGACATGCCATTTTTTCGTTGGAAAATACCATTTTTATTTTACTCAAAATTTGGCAGAATTTCCGTTATTAAGTTCACTAACTACACCAAAAATTGCACAATGATCAATTCATACCTTCATAATGGGTACTGTGAATTGTGTATGATTCAGCAAATAACCGAACCGTACATTGTGAAGATATCAATTTGCCATCGTGTTGATTTTTTCGTCATTTTTTAACATTACGACGGAAATTCTGTCAAATTTTGAGTAAAATAAAAATGGTCCCTCACAACGAAAAAAAATGATATGGCATTATTTTGCCAAAAAATGTCTGAAAATTTATCTAGGTTAATTTGGAAATATTTTTATCAAAAAGTATACGCGAAACCCTATATTTTATCCCGGAACATTTTTGCTGCGTCATAGATAGTTTTAAATCGGCAGCGAATAGAAAAAAAATTAAAATAAAAAAAGCGTATTTTATTGTGGAAAAACTATGGGGATCAAAAATCTGAAATAACTCGTATGTGTTCGGGGAACTCTAAATACTCTGGAAAAAAATTATGAGCCCACTCTACGAACACTGAAAATCAGGGTGGCCCGCTTCATATGGAATGCCTCTTATGTTAAAAAGACGACTTTTGTAACGAATTTAGCAGAAATATACATCAATTTTACGTTATACTCTTGTAGTAAATTTATTCACCCGTTTCTGTAGAAGAGCTTCGTGCATATGTGTAGTAATTTTACCTTAAATATTTTTAACAGTGTATAATAAAAGTGACAAAAGGAGAAAAATCGAGAACACACTTAGAAGTACAGTTTTATCAAAAATGCTTGTCTAGGTAATACGAACCTGTAGTCTGCCAATTATCTTCCCAAGTCATTGTTGTGGTCGATGAAACAGAATTCTATTCAGAAAGCTACTGTTCGTGGCTGCATCGTCTCGATTAGGTGTGCCCAACTAACACGCATTGTCTGATGATTGAATAGAGGTCAGAGTTAATAGATCCATGTTTCACGTAGCCGTGAATGACTATTGAACATGAATTAGCCCTGTTCTATTACATTTCAGTGTAATCAACACTTTGTTATATGAGCTGCGGGCCCGAATTGAATGCCTGCAAGGGGCAATACGTCGTTTCTACAGAACCCGATTCTACACATCACCGACTCAACACCACCGACTCTACGCAACGGCCATTCTACACATGCCTCGATTCAACACAACAGCAACTGTACACATCACCAACTCGACACATCACCAACTCGACACATCACCAACTCGACACAACCCCAATTCTACACAGCCCCGATTCTATACAGTCACAACTGTCACGAGCCAAATGAACAACGGCAATACTCTGCACAGCCTCGTTTCTACACAGGCACAACTGTCAGGAGCTAAATTCACCAAAGTCCCGATTCAACATATCACCGATTCTACACCGTCACCAACTCACATCCAATCATAGTGCGCCGATGAGTTGGAATGCTTGAACGACATACGCTGATTGGGTGTGAGTTGATGACGGTGTAGAATTGGTGATGTCTTGAATCGGGACTTTGGTAAATTAAGCTCGTGACAGTTGTGCCTGTGTAGAATCGGGGCTGTGTAGAGTATTGCCGTTGTGAATTTAGCTCGTGACATTTATGCCTGTGTAGAATCGGGGCTGTGTAGAGTATTGCCGTTGTGCATTTGGCTCGTGACAGTTGTAACTTTGTAGAATCGGGGCTGTGTAGAATTGGGGTTGTGTCGAGTTGGTGATGTGTACAGTTGCTGTTGTGTTGAATCGAGGCATGTGTCGAATTGCCGTTGCGTAGAGTCGGTGGTGTTGAGTCGGGGGTGTTGAGTCGGTGGTGTTGAGTCGATGATCTGTAGAATCGGGTTCTGTAGGAACGACGTGTTGCCCCTGTAAGGATCATGATATTCCAATGTCAACGACCTAAATTAATTCCATTCTCAACATGAGCACTGTAAATCCGAGTGTGTTGCGAAATGTACGTAGATTTCACATATTTATACGTGTCTATTTTACTTCCCGAGTTGAAATTTTTACCCTCCTTTTAACCTCAAATGACTGAGATCTACTGCCGCAGTCTGGAGGGTGAAAGAAAACAGTCTGCAGGGTGAAAGGATCGTATCGCGCATAGATTAACATTTGAATTTCAGCTTACCTGACTCCAAATGGCAGTAAGTAGACATCTCCTCTTAACAGAGGGTCAAGGAGGGTGAAGCAGACCCTAAAAGACCTTCATAGAACCTACCATAGAACCTCCTAGACCCTTCGTTGACCCTGCGAAAGTTCCTTCCACATACACTATATACACTACGTTAATCCAAACATCAATGGAAGTATAATTATTTATGTTATGAATATAAGAAACAAATTCTGAAAGACAAAAGCGTTTATTAAACTTTTTATAATGTCATAGATATAATATATTTTCATTTAATATCAACAATATTTTTTTATACATTTTTTTTTCGTTAAAAGAAACAATCTCTATTTAAGACATATAACATTTGTAGGTGATGTCAGATACCAACGAAGTCAAAAAATTGTTTCCTATTTTCTTAGAAATTATTAATATCTCTTCTTTAAAATTAAAGACAAAATCAAATTAGATTCAGATACATCTATATCTTTTTGCATCAGAATCTGTTCGGTTTTAGTCCGAAATATGAAACGTCCAAGAAAGTATGGAAAAAAATAAAGATAAAATGGATATAGAAAAAGATTATTTGCTCGAAGACTCAAGAAAGATATAGCTTTGTCAGTACAATCACAGTACAATTACATGTGAAGAAAGTACGATAATGAGTAAGAAACTTAGGCTCAACGGGGGTTCTATCTCTCATTTAGGGTGAGTAGGTCGTAGGAGGGTCTATGGATAGGGCGAGTAGGCCGTCGGAAGCTCTACACGGAGTGAGGAAGACTCTACAGAGGGTGGTAAATAACAGTTGAACCTCCAAGCAGCGTTACTGTCGGCTCTACGACGGAGTGTGTAACCGGCGTCGGCTTTTGCCTCGTCAAAGGATTCGGAATTCCCGGAGGGCTAACCGAGGGTTAAAATTTTGACTTTGGGTTAGCAATCTTACGTGTATGTAATCAGATTTGGACATAATTTGTAACTAGCTGTTAAAGATTATAAATTACAATTGTAGTTTGTAACAAATGAATTTCAGTTAGGGTAGAAGTACCGGTTGTGGCCACTTTAAGAATTTTCCCATTTTCAAGTACTTGTGATTGGGACCAAATATCCTAAAACTGGTTTGGACCTATACTTTTCATATCTGAGAAGAATATAATTTCAGATTTCTAGCATTACAATCTTCATATGTATCGGGAAAACACTGGAAAATAGAACAAAGTAGGAGCATAGCCATTTCACCAGTTCTGGCCACCTATGCACCGGTTTTGGCCATGCTTAAAATTAGAATAACTCAGTATTCATTGCACTTGAAACATTTTTAAGGTGTGTTTAATAAATCAAAATCGTATTCTTATGAAAGCATCCAATTCCTCTACATGAAAATGTCTTTAAAGCACAGATGCCATCTGTGAACCTAACTAACCTTTTTTGACATTCGTCTCCTTCGTTTTGCACTTTTTCGTAGCAGCTTTTTTTGTCACAAATAGTCATACATTATATTAATATTTTACTCTTTACACTTTTATTTTTACTTTTACCAGAGTTCTTTCCGAAAGTAGATTTTCGCATTGTATAATGATGGGAATCTTCAACATGAAAGGTGTTCCACCGCTTTACCTTCTTTTTTACTATACATTTCTAAGGATATATTTTTCTTATCGTTTTTTCGCTTTTTTATTTCTTCTTTACGAATTTATGAATTGATTGTGTAATAATTAACGAAAAATTAATGATTATATTATCATGGCCATATTCCATGTACCAGTTGTGGCCATCATATTTTTTATAAATGTATAGCTTTATTTCAAACTTTTAGTACATCAACATTTGCAGTGATGACTCTTAAGATTGATATGTGCAAAGCTGCATGCAATTCGCCAACTATATAATCCGAATATGTATCTAGAGCTTTCGCCAAAATCTAGTCGAATTCCGTAAGGAGTTGACAATTTGATGAATCAGCTGATGATACTTACTGACACAGGACTTTTTGTAATGGAGACGAACGGATGGCAAAATAACGATAAATGTTTTCAAAATACACAACGTTATGAAAAATTATGATTAAATACAGGTACAGAATAAAAATAGCCACGAAAAACGTATTTAAGTGTAGGGGTGGCCACAACCGGTACTTCTACCCTACAAATTAAAAATATTTGTAACTCGATTTTCTGTGGTACAAATTAAAATTGAAATTACGCACTTGACCTTACAGTAAAAATACGTTTAATAGCCAGATTATATTAATATCCTCACTTTTCACCTTTGCTATCAAGACGCGATATCTCCAGGTTTCGTTTGAGTCTTGTTCTATTAAAAACGTATCCTAACGAAAAAAAAAATGTTCCACATAGCCTTGTTGAAAAATGGTGTGGACAAAAAAAGGAAGCAGGTAATCGGTAATTACATAAATAATGGCTCATTACATTGATTTTTATGACATTTTGTAATTAATTGTTATAATTATTTTTATACGTCTATTCGTACCTTTTTGCATCGCTGCATCCATGGTTGAAGGATTAATTGTGTGGGTTATAAAGGGTTCAATTTTAGCTCGAGACATTCCTGTAATACATGCCGAGGCTGAAATGAATTGTTTATATAGCGTTGTAATAAATATTTTTCTACTTAGACGATAAATCAACAAGGTCCGTTCATCGAAGAAAATGTTTATTAGTAGGCATATAATATGTATATGATAAATGTATACCATATACTACACATATGTATATTCATCGATGTTCGGTCGTAATTGCGATACAAATAGGTCACAATATTCGATTACTACCGTATCATCTTTCACACTCATTTACCACAGAATATTTGTGTACATAAAACTAATATAATTTCGGGCCACTTTGTGTACTGCTTAACTTGTTGCGTTATACATTCCATCATTTCGGTAAATCGACGTACATAGTAGTGGTAGACATTCATATTTCCAATCGCCCAAAAATACGCGCATTTTTTTTTTGTTGTCATATATATCACTGATGTAACATGTAATTGATAATTCTAGTATAATACATTTAGGATCTATGCGATCACTTACAGTTTACAATATTACGTCGTTGGACTTTCCACAAAATTTCGATTTTCGATGACAATACAATTTGGCTCAATTATTCGAGCTGTATCCACGAGCTGAGCGGTATATACGCACATTACACAAATAACTTTATGAGCTTTTGGTGGCCAAGTATAGTATAGTTTTTGTATCAAAGTGTGTCATCAAGTTTTTAAAATTTTATTAAAACATTTCGTTACAAAACAAGTGAAAATTTAATTTTTCTTACAAGAAGGTGGCAGCGGCGATCAAATTTAAATGTTGACGGATAGTGAACAGATATATTTGAGTTTGGTTTATCTTGAATCCCTTCAAGTTGATCGCCTGAGCTACCTTTTTTTTAAAAACACCCGTAAACTATTTTCAACTGTACTCGAAGACGGGAGTCATAATTTTATATTAATAATTTTACTGAACATTGGTGACACACTCCATTTAGTATATATATATATACTCATTAGATACATAGGTTCCGGAGTCATATGTTTTTCAAGGTACGCATGCGGTTTTTCTATCCTCATTTCTTTGTAAACGCTCTCGACCGTAGTCAAGGAGTATGCATCCCGTCAATATGTGCGCCCAGATTACAAAAACCCTTAAAAAATGAATGTCTGACTTCGAGTTAAAAGAGCATGATATGGTTCGTTTGGACTGATAGTTTTATTCTTTCTTCGGCATAATATCGACATGGCGTAATGTAAATTACAATTTCTAATGTGCTTTAGGAGAGACCAGAGCCAGTCGGGTCAAGTTTAGTAGGGTCAGTTTAACACTCACAGTATGCATTTATATTGATAATATACATTTTTTGAAAACATTACTGATGTGATTGACTAGTAATTCTAAAAGTTGCATAATTAAAAATGATTTTTAGTACAAAAAGAAAAATGTTTTCATCATAATTAAAGACTCCTCAAGCAGTGATTACAATGCTGAGGCAATACATTTTTTTTACATAAAAAAGTATCATAGAATGTTTGACAATCAATATATCCAGAAGGTAATAAAATGCTTAAAAGAAACAGTTGCAAAGTAGAACCTCGTATGTTGGTTCTTCGTTCTTCCATAAAGCTTTCTCCGAGAGGAAACCAAAATTAAGGAAATTCCTTCATCTAAAAAAACGGTTTGTGGCTCTCCAAATTAAAAAAAAAAACGGGCAAGTACTGTGTAAGATTCTACATTGCCACTTTTATCCCGTATATTTTCGAATACTTTTAATCCGACTTGTTCCGTGGCTCAATAATGGAACAAATTGGATTACAACTTGCCCTCACGTTTCTGGTCACGTCACTAACTCTCATAAAACTGCTAACCTTGAATCCCGTTTATTGTGAAGGGGATTGAAAATTACAGCAGAAATAGCTAATCATGCTTAAAAATTACAATGGTTTCAATGCGTTATATGCAGCCAATTAATAGAAAAAGATTAAAGCCGAAAGTGACCCAACTAACCCCGGTCTTCTCTACGGCTGCATGTTGCATAACCGCGCGTAAGTTTTCAGTGTATTTAATTAGTATTACTATAGATATAGTTATATATATACATATATATATATGTATATATATATATTATAACTATTTCGGCTGATTAAAAGGTGTGCGATTGGACCCTTATATGGTGAGTGTGTGTGATATAGTTGATATAAATCGCAGAATCATATTTATGATCGAATAATATGCACTTTGTTTTCCATATTTTAATGGAAAACCAAGTATGATGACCCTGCGTCATTGGACCATGAGAATTAAAGCTGCGAGCTGCGCTTAGGATACATGGAAGTATATTTTTCATTTTCCTTTTTTTTTATATTTACGTTTTTCTGTTCTTCTCATATTCTTTTTTTTTTAGACGGAACGTTGAAGAAAGCTTATCTATCGACCCTCAACCGTTGATTCGAGGGGCCAATAATGGATAATAATATCCTTCATAAATTGGCGAAATTCTACATTAAAGCCCGGACCACAATTTCGCGTCTATGCGCCTGCGCGACAGCCCGCAATGCCTAACGCTTTGCGGACTCCTCGCTTTTTATTAGCCTAGAATAACGCAACACGGTAAAAACACCGTTAGACATTCATTTACCGATTAACATGGACTTAAGATCGACGATAAGTAAATCATAGTGCACAACCCGGCTATAAATGTCGAAAACGTCATTTTTGTCGGTTAACCCGAACTATATATCGCCGATAAACCAGCACCATCTGTTTTTCGCTTTTCCTCCCTGTACAAAAATAATTAAACTCTCTATATCGCGGGATTCAACGATAATGTTAACAATGTGATAAAGTAATATGATACGAAAGTTTTTTAACGACTTCTTTCAAGTATACACGGACAGAAAAATCTGAACAAAAAACTTACCGGTATGGCAGATGCTAAACATGAATTTACAACTTGTACCAAATAAGAAAGAAAATTTACTGGAGTTTCTAATAAAATTCACTAATAAATGAGGTATTCTTTTCTGCGAATGTCTTCTTTATTTAAACATGGATTTTTACGATCTGTAAGATAAAAAAGGATGCAAAGTAGAACCTTGCACATTGCTTCCTCATTCTTTTTCGCTTTTTACAAAGTTGTCTCTATGAGGAAGTTTCTTTATTTTATTTTTGGCTTCCTCATAGAGGAAGCTTTGCGAAATATGAAAATTATTGACGAAGTTGATGATTTCTGACGTTTTACGAAAACCTGAGCGACAACAATAAATTTTTTAAAAAATTCAAAATCACGTAAAATCCGAACCGCTTTGCCGATCATCACCAAATTTGGTAAGTAGCAGGGCTGAATGTTACTTTTACCTGTGTAGAAATTTTTAGTCGATTAGGTGAAATTTTACCTGAATTACAGCAAAACGAAAATTTTTCGAAAAATTCAAAATCTCACAAAAACCGAACGGCTTTACCGATTTGGCCCAAATTCAATACCAAAGGCCGGATCACTTTGTTCAATTTTAATACGAAGTTTCAGCCCGATAGTTAAAAATTCGTTCGAGTATTTACGTACTTTTTTCAAAATTTCAAAATTCTTATGAAATGCGTTCAGCGATTTTTGTAAAATTTATACCAATTGAAGATTAGCTAGTACTGTTCATGTTGTTTGAATTTTAGCTGATTCGGTCGAATACTTTATAAGTTACAGTTATCAAGAGTCGCGGTAGCGACTCGACGCCAAGTTAAAAAAGAAATTAATGTTGCCTTCACACGACAATTTTTCTGTCTGCTCTTGACTGGACGGGCTGTTATATGAATTTTTGACCTGTCATCACACACACACATACATACATCCGGACAATTTTTCTAAACCACTTTTCTCGACGTTTTAAACCATTTTAAACGTTTTCACATGAAAATCTCGAAAAAAACATTTTTCACGAAAACAAAGCTTCCTCCATGAGGAAGCAAAATGATGACAATTGCTTAATTGGACAGTAAACAGAAAATAAAAATATTAATCTTACTGTACATGTTTCAAGTTTCTCGTAATTTTTCTGGTTAACTGAGATAAAACCGAAAAAAGTGCCCTAAAAAGATTTATTGAAAAGTCATCGAAAAATTATCGAAGTTCTTCGCAAGTAGTAAACTGGCAAATTTTGAAAGACACACAAGAAGTCTATTAAAAAAATGGCCCGGACGATATAGCTTGTCTCTTATGGTGTTGGTACTTAATCATCATAATAATATTATTATTATTCCCAACCAACAAATTAATTTTTCCCAGATTCTTCTTTCCGTATATCGTACGCAGTCGCAACTAACGTCGATGGACGCTCGAATATCGTTCAAACAAGTTTACAACATTTTTCTTCATTTTTCATTATATAGTTTCTTTTTTTAATAAATAGCACCTCGTTGTGGAATTTTTCTAACGTGTCAGGTACAGACCTAATGTAACGATTCGCTTCTGCAATTTTGTTTCCTTCTGTTTGTTCGTCCAGCTATCTCACGAGCTTTGCAGACATTAATATAACTATTATATCTACCGATAAATATTATAATCTAATTCCCCTACTTAGGCTCTTACCCTCGTCCGAGGGATTTGAGATACATTGTTTTTTCACTATTCATTGACGAAAACTGTGCTGATTACGTATTGTACGATTATATAATCACAACTATATCGATAACGTGTACATAGTATTTTTTTTTTTTAATGAGCGTGACAAAGCGTTAGCTATTAATATAAAATATAATATACTTCGCAATATAAAAATATTGTAGTTTACTAGTTGAAGTGCTTTTTTTTCGTCAAAGTCTTTCAAGCAGAGCTACGTAATATCTCATGTATGTGTTGTCTGAGGATACTGTTTTTTGGTCGTTACGATGAAGTAATAGATATACTATGGTGCATATGCGACTGGCGGAGGGAACAGCGCCGTTTCCTTCCCAACGGCTTTTCTCGTCAAGCTCAAATCCACGATTCACTCGGATAAAGGATGACGGCAATACGATTCATGCGACTCTCATACACTGCATGAGATACGCGAGCTATATTCCTCGGCCCGCGGGTGGTGACCCACCCGCCGCGTTGATCCTGTTTCCGACCGTTATATCGTGGAAATTCTGGAGCTTGCAAGCACTCGGTTCAATGACAAGAAATACGGTCCCCCGTAAAATTGAAAGGAGCTTGTAAGAAGTGGGTCGTGTATATATACGCTTTAAAATTCGACCTTATATTTTTTTACGGTTTTTAAGAACCCAGCCACGATCGAGTGGGTGAATAAATTTAAAAGTTTTATTCAAGATTTTTCCCAAGTAGGCAACAAAATAAAATCGTATGAAATTTTTAGTATTTATCCATCAACATAAAAATTTCATTCATTTTATGTTACTAAGATGAATATTTTATTAGTGATGGATAATAATCGACGGTATAGCTGATATGTTATTGTTAAACTGTTGTTTTTTTATAAATAACAAATAGCCCTTGGCAGTCTGTACTAGCAGAAAAAATCGTAATTCACAAACATGTATTAATTGAACAAAATAAAAAAGGTATTTAAAAAAATGATAACGGTGTTTTTTTCCATTTTTACTTTTCTTTTAAGCACCGACATTATTTTCACTTGTAATATCACAAGAGCTTTGAAATTATCGGATATTTCCTGACAGGTTCGTTGCAAACAAATGAACGAGTCAAGTTTTCCAGGTTAAAAAATCACGAGTGCGTAGCGCGAGTGATTTTTCTGGAAAACTTGACGAGTTTATTTGTTTGCAGGGAACTTGGAGGGAAATATCAGATTAATTTCGAAGCTCGAGTGGTATTCGCGGTATTATTTTTTCTATTCAAATTGCGACAAATGGAATTGCACCATGAGACAAAAATTATCGTTCTGACAAGAAAATTTCATAATCAGAACAAAAACCTTTTAATTCATGTTTAAAGTATTGCAGTTAAATACACAATTGTTATAGACATTTGTATTGATCCCAGACTGAGGTTTTCGATTTAATCGTATTAACAGGGACATTTCCCTTTACTTTTTCATCAATAGTTTGCAAGGATTCAACTCCAAACCTACTCATATCAAATAAAAATCCTTTGACTGCCACAATAAAATTCAATCTGTCAGTTTGACAGATGGTTGACGCGGTTAAATGATTTTTTGTTTTATATATATAACCAACACGCAAAATTATCAAAAAATTATCACTTGTAATATCACAAGAGCTTTGAAATTATCGGATATTTCCTGACAGGTTCGTTGCAAACAAATGAACGAGTCAAGTTTTCCAGGTTAAAAAATCACGAGTGCGTAGCGCGAGTGATTTTTCTGGAAAACTTGACGAGTTTATTTGTTTGCAGGGAACTTGGAGGCAAATATCAGATTAATTTCGAAGCTCGAGTGGTATTCGGGGGATTATTTTTTCTATTCAAATTGCGACAAACGGAATTGCACCATGAGACAAAAATTATCGTTCTGACAAGGAAATTTCATAATCAGAACAAAAACCTTTTGATTCATGTTTAAAGTATTGTAGTTAAATACACAATTGTTATAGACATTTGTATATTGATTCCAGACTGAGGTTTTCGATTTAATCGTATTAACAGGGACATTTCCCTTTACTTTTTCATCAATACTTTGCAAGGATTCAACTCCAAACCTACTCATATCAAATAAAAATCCTTTGACTGCCACAATAAAATTCAATCTGTCAGTTTGACAGATGGTTGACGCGGCTAAATGATTTTTTGTTTTATATATATCTAACCAACACGCAAAATTATCAAAAAATTATCACTTGTAATACCACAAGAGCTTTGAAATTATCGGATATTTCCTGACAGGTTCGTTGCAAACAAATGAACGAGTCAAGTTTTCCAGGTTAAAAAATCACGAGCGCGTAGCGCGAGTGATTTTTCTGGAAAACTTGACGAGTTTATTTGTTTGCAGGGAACCTGGAGGGAAATATCAGATTAATTTCGAAGCTCGAGTGGTATTCGGGGGATTATTTTTTCTATTCAAATTGCGACAAATGGAATTGCACCATGAGACAAAAATTATCATTCTGACAAGGAAATTTCATAATCAGAACAAAAACCTATGTTGCATCCAACACATATTTTCTCTCTGCACAAAATGCAGTGAATTGCGCCCAAATCGATTTTTTACTCTTTTCTGTATTTGCCGGGACATTTTGTTTTATTTTTTTAGCGATGTTCTGAAGCGATTCATCACCAAATCGCTTTTTTGACTCACTCATATTGACGACCGTTAATAGTACCTTGACGTTTTAAAGATTCGCAGAGGTTACAAGTGTCAAAAAAATTATTGTTTATCGCTTAGCAACCGAGCCGGGAAATTTTCGAAAAATTATCGATATAATTTTACCCTAGCTGTACCACGTGATGTTGAATACCGCGCTCTGATTGGTCGAAATTGGAGTTGAAAAAATAATCAGTATAATACCGTGTAGCTTGCCCCACGTGACGTCGAATGGTGCAATTCCATTGGCCGAAATTTGGATGGGAAAAATAATCATAATAATTTTTCATAATTTAATTGGTTCATGGTATTAAGGACTAATTATACGCTATAAGGAGTATTGATTTTTCGTTCCAGATATTTTATATAGATATTTACTACACCACAGAGTTCTTCTTCTAAACTGAATTACAGATATGACTAGAAATTTTCATTTTTTCTTCTCAATATGTCAATAAATAAATATTGCAGATGTCGTTTAATTTAATTTCGTTGTTTACATAAGGAAAACTCCCGAATAAGGTTTAATATTTTTCAGCCCAATAGATCGAACAAAATCGGTAAGGTGAGGACTTTAAGTAACCAGATACCACGTAATTTAAGAGTTCACGAAAGGCAGCACAACATGGGAATTACGTGAATATGAGAGAGAATATCTTTCGCCTCACTCTGCCGGTACGAATAATTAATCGAGAGCGCAGATTAGAGATTATATCAATGAAAAATACCGTTAGAGCAAAAATGTTGATGCGACAACTCGTTAAGTTATACAACATTCGTTCACCAAGTCATTTTGTTAAGGTAACAAGATTTTTTATGTCAGTAATTTTTTTTTCATGTTACAGTTGCCCAGTAATCGACAAAACAAAGAATTATAAGCAAACATTTTTCTCCGCGTCATGCATAGAAGTATGAGAGCACAAATTTGTCTATTCCAAACATCATGACTGGAGTTGATTGATGTAGGAGACAATAGCCATTTTTGAATGTATATTCCCTTTTCTCAAGGAAAATTAGCAAAAATTAAATTGTGTATAAGTATCAATTTTTTAACTATTCACACATTCCAAATTCAATTTCAAAAGTTGTTCTACTTATGTACCGCTTTCAGAGTTATAAAGAGCCCATTTTTTTGAACTCACGATATTTGTTAATTTAGTTCATAAGGAATTTTATGTACTTTGTTTCAGGACATCGTATCACATTTGTAAAATCATGTATTAATATTTCATGAAAATTGAAATAATGATTTTTCAACAATCATTATCCATTATTAATTAATATGCTCGTTAAATTATTTTTAAGTAAAACTCTGTCAAAACATGGGGGATAACCGGTGTCATTGGACTATTTGAACGAATAGACCCTACGCATTTCTCAGTAATACAATGATAGATCACCGTGAAATGGATTAAATTTTGTTTGGAATGGCAAAACATAAAAATCTGCCTAGTTCGAGTGGCATCAATACGCCCAAAAGATAGAGCCCTTAACCCGCATATGTAGCATTCTCTGTCAATTCAGCCACTTTTTTTTCGACCCTCTCCGATTTGCCCTGTAAATGGTTATATGAATGTACCACTAAAAGACACACTATGTGAATTTTTTCAGATTTTTTAAAATAATTTTTCAGAAAATGGCTCTTTTTATTCAAGCTTAAATATCTCAGAATTTTAAAGCGACTGAAAAAAAATGTCAGCACATAAAAGTTGTCGTTTATTGTTAGCTTTCGAGCGGAATATTCCAAATAATTGTCACGTTCCTGTGAGTATGATTTTTTTCCGAAAAATAGAGGAATTATTTATTAATCAAAAAAAGGATATTTTTTTTTACTGAAAAAATTAACAGAGTATTGCTACATGACTGTTGATATCACAAAAAAAATCGCCAGAGTGGCACCGATCCATCTTCCAGTATTAAAAAATGCATTTTCTCACCTCCGGGCCGAAAACGACAACTTTCGTTTCGCTGCGCGGAACGAAGTTCCCGGTTTTCGGCTCCGTCGATGAGAAAAATCGTATACACTCCTCGGGCCGTAAATAAGAAAGCCTCAGATCACATGTAATTACATGTGATCTGAGACATTTCTTACTTTACTGCCCTAGGTGTGTAATATACTATTGTGTGAAAGTTCCGAAAAACGGGGGCATTATTATTTTTTTGATAAAAAAAGGTTACTTTTTTTGGCTAATAAAATTACATAGTATTCTTGCATGACTGTAGATATTGCAAAAAAATCATCAGAGTGGTACGGATCAAGCTTCCGGTATAAAAAAAAAAATTCCCCCGTTTTTCAAAACTTCCACACGAATAATTTTTTTTAATACCGTAAGCTCGATCTTTGCCACTCTGATGATTTTTTTGAAATATATACAGAAATTCCGAAATTCGCTATGCTTCTATCAATGAACCACCGCGTTGTTCTAAATTGACCAGTTATTTAAATTCTTGTGCCCTGTGATCGATAAAATCAAATAAAACTTCGGTTGTGACACGGATGAAATCTATCAATAGGTTTCATAAATGGACCTCTCGTCTATGTGCAACGTTTTTTAGGTAATTTCAAGCATTTTTCGTTAAGTGGTCCAGTGAAAACGGAGCTCCCCTATATATTTCTTTCTATTTTTACACTGAAAAAAAATGTCATTGATTCAATAAATCCATCGTTTGCGGGCTTCCAAAAACAAGTGTTATCAACTTAATTTGAAATCTAACTCCTCCAATTCCATACGAGATCGAAACAATAACTCTAAAATAAGCAAAATAATATTTAATTATTTCAATGTTAAATGGGATTGAACAAATAAGAACTAGAGTTAATTAAAAAATACATTTTTTGGCAGCCTGAAAACGATGGATTTATTGAATCAATGGCATTTTTTTTTCAGTCTAGTAGAACGATTTTAGTACCAATAATGTAGAATATTTATTTTTTAATTATAAAATTTAAATGATAGATGGAATAAATAAACAAATAGAATAAATTTACAAATAATGGGAAGACCAAAACTCTCAACTGTTTTGTCGTGAACGAGTCGCTAATTCAGTAATAACGTACGCATAGGAATCAGATTGAGCCAGTACATTTTATATATTTAAAATTTTTTTCTAATATATATTTCTTTGTAAAGGTGGATGTTCAATCAATTGAGCATGTACCGAATGATATCGGCAATATAAAATCTTTCAATAATTTGTATTTTGTGCAATCAAGGAAAATTTCCAAACATTCTTAAAAGCTGCATAAAAAAATTCTGACGAATTTGACAATTCGCTACTCGTTGTTTAGCATGTCAATCGGAACGTCCACCTCGTGAAATTTTCCTATTTTCCATTACACGACAATCGTGGACCCGTTTTCGAACCTTTGCGTGAGCGCAAGCACAAAATAATAATAAATATCGATTTATTTATTTATTATTCGCGAAATTAATTTGCCAAGTACATCTAAATATTTTTTTTATATTTAACGCTTTGACGAACTCTAATGATTGCTCGTTATCGTAGATAATTTGGTCAGGTTTTTGCGCGTGAGAATTAGATGCTATACAGATGCACGTATTTAGCTACACGGAAAAATGCACAAATCTAGTGTCACCATGCCCGTTACCATACGTGTCAAGTTACTGTGACGACAGACAGCTTCAAACGATTATACGTTTACAATCAGGGACGTTATTATTACATTTATTTAATTGACTCTTTTACTTCGTCACTCAAAAATTACTTCCAGCCGTATGCTTCAAACGAAGACTCGCTGTCGATAGACACCATTTCTCAGAGGAATTTATTATGTACCCCTCGAACGAACGAACGACCGTCTCTAAATAACAACGTGTCAATTCAATTAAGTTAAAAATACTGACTATAGATTTAATACCGACCTTCCTTCCTTCCGTCTTTTTTTATTTATTTTTTATTCAATAAATCAGTTGAAAAGAAATGCCATTCATAACACGTATTCTCAGTAAATATATTTCACATTAATTACAATATTAAGTCTAACTTTTGTGTGGTTTTGATAGTTAAATTAGAGTTTGACTAACGTGCGAGAAGGACGGCAGCTTTGGATATCGATAACGATAAGAAAATGTTGATATCATGGAAAGTTTCATATTGAAAATGAACAGCAGTACCAGGCTATCTAGAAATAAAAATACCCATTTCACCAGAGCCGCTAGTATAATTTATATACCAAATTCCTTTATCCCGCAGTAATCATATGGAGACCACAAACGTAATGTGTAGAAATGCAAGATCAGTCGAGACATGTAAGACTATAAAAAAATTGTAAAGATACCATGTAAACATGTACTTACCCCGATTGGAGTCAAGTGATGGAACACCTATTCATTAGTCAGGCAATATCTTGACTTCTGTTTTCAGCTTTTAGTTTCACCCGAAAATGTTGTTCTTTTTGCTCAGACCTTGAGAGGAATTTATCCTAGCACAAAATATTTAAAGGTCTCTCGGCAAATTAAAAATCTGTATAATCAGATTTTTGTTTGATTTTTTTAAATCACCTTCTACTAATTTTTAACTGGCTGAGCGTCGTTCAAACATTTTCTTTTTGCTTTGCTAAATCCATCGTAAGGTTGACTTTCTTTTAAAACAGACTAAGATCAAAGTGATACAAAAATTGAAAAAAATGGACGTCAAAATAATGTCACCTTTCTTTTTATATCGCCACGATTTCGCAATATCCAATTTGCATGTAATTTTTTTTCTCATTTCGTCAGTAACTTTTTTTGTTGGTGTTTTGTTGTCTTTTTTTGTTGTTTTTTTTTTCAGACATCCTTCAGTCCTCTATTTTAAGAGCCCCTGGCGGAATTCAATTATGAATACTTTTCATAAATGTACGCCGCGCCCATGTGAATATTTATGAAAAAAAAATCTTCGAAACCAGTTCCTCATTGAGTCAAGTTGCAGTTACAATTCTATTATATCGGGAGCTCGGAACTGCATTTTACTGCTATACTTGACTTCCTGAACCACTTGATCGACCCAACGCACCTCCCGTGGTTCCTCGACAACTTCTTGCGAATCGTAGTCGGTCTCTTTTTCTGCCTCGTCGTCTTCGTTCAGCTCCTCCAGTACTTTGCCGTCGAGGGAGATCTTCTGGCGTATCCTTGAAGCAACGTGCGCTTTTCTCTCACCGACACCCTCCCTCAGGCGAACGGATCTCCGTGGTTATTTGTACCTGGCCAACAAACGAGACGCCTGGGTGTTATACGTATGATCCCCCAAGCTATATACACATGTCTTTCAGTTCTTCCGACAGCTTTAAGTTTTGAAAAACGGGATTTGCCTGGCGGCATTATACAAACAATATAACCCAGACTGCACTCTATGACGCTCAAAGTTTTAGGTCGCTTACCGAAATCATTAAATTACTCTTTAAAATAGATATATGAAACATATATGAAATCATTATTTTATGAAAACTATGTGAATTGGCATAAATATTCGTGAGTACGCACGGAGAGGAATGTCGGTGTTGTGACAACATAAAACGAGGCCAACAAAAATCGTTACGTTAGGCTTACAAAAAAAATTGCTCAGCTCAGCAAAACTGATTTGTCAGCCGAACAAAAGATTTGCCAGACTAACGCCTGCCCTATATTCATATACACGGAAAAAAGGCTTGGTTGGAACTACCAAGTGCTATGGTTATATATGCGCCAGAAAATTAATTGGTTAGACCAACCAAGTAATTTGTTAGGCTACCAATTTCTTGGTTGGTCTAACCAAGTCACTTGGTTAGCTTACTAAGTCACTTGGTTGGTCTAACCAAGTCACTTGGTTAGCTTACCAAGTCACTTGGTTAGTATAACCAAGAAATTGGTAGCCTAACCAAGAAATTGTCTGGCGCATATATAACTATAGCACTTGATTGTTTCAACTAAGCCTTTCTTTCCGTGTACCAGACGCTATGGTAAAAATTATCAAACGCGCCTGGTATTGGGAAGCCATAGCCGTCACCTGATGAAAAGTATGAGAAAAATATGAGAATTTCTACCATATACATAGAATTTTGTACCATATTTCGTGGTAAAAATTCTCGTAGTTCTCGTACTTGTTGATAGGTGGTGTCATGACTCCCCTGTACCAAGAATTTACGATACTTTTTACTAGAAATATGGTAAAAAGTGTCAAGTTTTGCAGAAAATTTCTTAACCTGCAAAACTTGACACTCTTGTTTGTATGCCACGAAGTTATCGGGAAATACCCGATAATTTTGAAGCTCTTGAGGTATTACTACTATTTAATAGCCCGGGTAAAAATCGAGTTAGTGCTTGTCTGTCCAGACCTTGATCGGGGAATATCACAGCCATCCTGATAATGGGAAATCTCGGTTCGCCCTGATCTGATAATGTCATGGCCACCACTATTAAGGAAAGTCTCACTTCGCCGTAATCTGGCGTAATTCAGGATTGCCGTATTCGATTCGATAATGCCCCAGATAGACACATGCCGGCACTATGCCGTCACTGTGACGGCACGGTGCCGGCATGTCCAAAAAAAGCACGTTTGTCCATCTAGGTGTGTAACCATAATTATTCTTATCGGTAGTTTTTTGGAAAATTATGTAAAAACGTGATTTTTATGAATAATCTCGGGAATCCAAATAGTTATCCGTTAACATTACTCGCAGCATTGACGACCCTTGATGTCTCATCCAAAATGGCTTTTAACGAAAATTCGTCGTAGTCCACATTCATCTCATTCAAAATTCCACATCGGCTAAATTCATCTCAGTCTCCATTGTATGCCTTCACAATTCATGTTGGTTGAAAAGTTCCTAGAGTAGCGGCGGCGGTCTGTGTCTCTAATTTGAACCTCCAGATTTCATGTCCGTTACAAAGATACTAGAGCAGAGATGGCGCTCTGAGTCTCCGATTTGAACCTCCAAAATTTATGTCCGTTAAGGTGTCCGCTATGGACGTCGTAGCGACGCGGGTGTCAGAGGGGCAGATATCAATTGTTTTCCGTGCAAGACAAATAATCAACGCGTTGGGGCGAGAGAGCGCGATAACCCGAAAATGCATGAGTCCGAGAGAGAACGGATACTTTCTCTGATGATATCTCAAAAATAAAGTAAGCATTCGACTTGAAATGTGGACACAAGTTGGGGAAGAAAATTGTCTTCTTGATACAATTTTTTGGCTTTTTTTAAGTTTCATCATCTATTCTTTCTAAGCAAGTGTAATCTATGGCGTGTACTGCTTGAACAACTTTGACACTGAATATTTCCGAAGTACGGTAGACGATCAGATTCCAATTCTGCAGAAAATTTTTTAAATTATTGGCGAACATTCTATAACAATCCAGAACGATGGTATTTAAACTGCATCGTCCATAGGAAAACCTTAAAAAGTTATTAGAGCATCTATCGCGGACTGTGTCTCTGATTTGAACAGAATTGAACGTAAGAGAATCATAAGAGGAGCACAAATGGAATTACATTTAATCCTCAGTTAGCCCGAGGGCTTTTAAAAAGTAGATACAACTATACCAGTTTCTCGCAGGACTTACTTCAAATGACCAGAACGTCCTACAATCTGGGACACAAACTTTATTTCAAACTGCCTCTTGTAGTCCAAATGTTCTGCTAGACGGTCTGCCGTCTAGCAGAACATTTGGACCATTCCATTTAATTGAGCAGCGATTTCTCTTGTCTACACTGAGATAAATTGGTCCTGGTAACTATTCAGTGATAGTTATATTTCATTAGTCCAGGTGACTATTTTCGTAGTTACATTAACAGTAACGTTGTTTTGTTAACAGTGAAGAGAGTTAATGGACCTACGAAAATATTCACGTGGACTAATAAAATATAAATATCACTGAATAGGTACCAGGACCATCTGAATTTCTCTCAGTGTAGGGGTTTCAACGAAACTGTGCTTATGGCTTGGCTTTACCGGAAAGTTCTCCTTAGGACTTAGTTTAAGCCGACTGACTCTCATTTTCGATGTTCCGATATACGGTCTTCCAGGAACAGCCTGATCGGTCATCATCTCTCGTGGTCCAGGTAATTTAACAGGATGCCCCGGGATCTAGTTTCACTGAACAGAATTTGGTGCTTCGAATTGTCAGAGAGGACGTCGAGATCTACGGTACAACTTGCCATATTTTGTATAAAAAAGAGTAGGTTGTGGGACACCTGGGTCACGAGTGATATTGCCTGTCAAAGTAAACCTAGCGGACAGTCAAGTGGTACACATATGCACACGGAAAGAAAAAGTAGTTGTAAAAACTGATTTATCGGTCCCGACAACCAATCGAAATAGTTTGCATAGCGCCAACTACTCGGTCGGTTAAAGAAACTATAACCTCGTTGGTAGAGTATCGATAGTAACAATGACCAGCTGATATCATAATCTCAACTCACCGGTTGATTGGCATAACGAATCATTTGGATTGGATAGCAGCCGTGATAGTTGCAGGAACCAAGTTGTTGGTTATACGTGCTATTTTTACTACCAATCGAAAGAAGTTGAGACTACGATTCCGATTTAGTTTCAGTAACTAACACGCGGCACAGTATATGCTGGAATTGGTAGCCAGAACTACTTTTTTCTTTCCGTGCACCGTTAAGGGGAAGCTGGAGTCGAGTGTAGAAGCATGTTTTTACCGACCGAAGTCGGTAAAAACAGGCTTTTTCGTAGTTTTCATTATTCTTCGTTAATACGCTAAAGATATGCTTCAAATTATACACGATTGTAGTATCAACATAATCAAGTGGACGTACATTCGAATATTGGGTGAATACGTACAATGAATTAAAATATTCGTATATTACTAAGCCTGCCAAAATCAAAATGGCCGTCAATGTTTGACAACACCACCTGTTTGGTGTGATATAAAAGATTGTGGAATTCACATACGTAAAAACGAAATGTACGTCCATTCTTTAGTGGTCTCTGAATATTCCACGAGCGTTGGAAAGTCAATTACACAAAAGGAATCTACACAAAACCGAAACTACGATCACGTAGTCTGTTTGCGATCCCCGCGATGATCCAGGCTTAGTAATATACGAATTTTTTCATATATTGTACGTATTCACCAAATATTCGAATGTACGTCCACTTGTTTATGTTGATACTACAATCGTGTATAATTTGAAGCATATCTGTAGCGTATTAACGAAGAATAATCAAAACTACGAAAAAGCCTGTTTTTACCGACTTCGGTCGGTAAAAACATGCTTCTACACTCGACCCCAGCTTCTCCTTAAGTTTACAATAAGTTTAGACTCGAGGTCAAACTCGTAGAATATCTGAACATACAAGGGTATTCATGAGCATCTGGAGAACTAGTTCTCGGCGATGAGAATCCCTCCCCGTTCGAATTGAGGCTCTGCCGTCTGGGGCACCTCAACCATGAGAGATATTACTGCCCGGTTAAGTGGAACCTACACAAAGTTACATGGCATATCGAGCAAAAATGTCTGGTTTGTCTTTTTAATATTGACCAATTAGTGATGCCGCGAGAGACGAGAAAAACGAGACAAGACAAGAAAAAATCAGTCGAGAAAGACTCGAGATGAGACGAGAGACGAATATTTTATTTATCGTTTTTTTCGAGACAAGACGAGAGGCTACGCAACAATTTCGAGAATCTTGACTTATCGAAAAAGTATACCATAATTTATCATAATTCGGGAATTTTGGTCCAACAGTTGAAGACATTTACACAACAATTTTTTTTAAATTTTATAAACTTGTTTCGATCTTTTTGTAAATTACTGCTTACAATTTAATGTACGTATGCACAGACTATTGCTGTACTTCAGCTTTTATCATAGACGCATATGAACTTTGAAACCACGAATTTAAGCATGTTTTTCCCCACCTTCTCCCCCGTCGTAATTTAAGCATAGAGAAGTAAAAAGATTTAAAATGATTGAGATTATGTAGAAAGAAAAAATATTGTTAACGAAAGAAAGTGAAAACGTTATAAATGAATGAGGTTTTAAAGAAAGCGAAAATTTTTTGAATGAGTGAGATTGTGAAGAAAATAAAAAGATTTTGAATTAATGAAATTTCAAACAAATTTACTTCACAATCTCATTAATGCAAAATCGTTTCGCTTTCTTCAAAATCTCATTAATTCAAAATCTCTACTCTTCCTTCACCGTCTCATCTATTGAACATTTTTTGACTGTCTTAAAAATTTTACTCATTTAAAATTTCTTCGAAATCTCATTCATATAAATGGTTTTCATTTTCTTCAAACGTCAATCATTCAAAATCTTTTTGCTCTCTTTAAAAACTGATTCATTTAAATTCGTTCTACTTTCTTCAAAACGTTATACATTTGAAATTGTTTCGTTTTCTTCAAAATTTTCTCTCGACATTCGAGAATAGTTCGAGACGAAAGAAAAAATGTCTCTTGTCGTTCGAGAATTTTTCGAGACAAGAGAACATTTTTCTATGGCCCTTCGAGACAAGACGAGACGATATTGCTATCGCTATTTGTCGATACGAGTCGAGAGATGCCCAATTCTCGTCTCGTCTTGTCTCGTGGCAACAATAATTGACTTCATACAGCGCGACGCGTCTGGATTCTAAGGACTTTTCAGGTAAGGTGAATTGCGCCAAGGATCTGGTGAAACACTTTTTCCTTAAGCTCCGTTCCGCAGAACACCGAGACCAAGAGAGAAAATTTGTAGCTCAAGCTACAGCTTGCCAGCAGGTTTCTAGGACATTTTGGTCAGCTAGAGTTAAGCCCTGTGAGGATCTGGTCATGTTGTAGTGACCTGTACATACCCGATGGATCATCTGAGGATTTGAATTAATTCGGTCTGAACTCCTAATCCCGGTACATCCAATTCCGTTCAATGTAAGATGATATTTAGCATTTCAGAATTAACATTTTCGTGACGCCGGAACTCCCTCAATTTCCGTCGGACGCGATTCCGTCGAGGTACATTTTATTCGTCTTTAAATTCTGTAGGAGGGACTATTTTTTAATTTTTTAAATCTATATTATTTTTGATGCTACCATAGCAAAGTAAATATTATAAAAATTTGGCACGTTGCAACTCCCTTAATTTTCATCGTACGAAGACCTGTAGGGGTGCATCGTGTTTGTTTTTTTTTTGTTTTGGTACAGCATGCCAATTTTTTCCCCGCTTTTGCTTGTAATGTCGAAAATAAGATCGATAAACATTTTTTTAAATTTGTCTCCCCCATAGAATATCAGAACGAGCTAAATACACTCACGTGGATCGTCGCATGTCTAAAATTAAGGAAGTTTAAAAAAAAAATCATAAAAATGTCGAAACCACGGAATTTAAAGATGAATAAAAACCACCTACGCGGTCCTCGTACACCGAGAGAAAAGATTTCATTGACGCCAAAGAAATGGGTGGATTGATTTTTTCTTCATTGATTTCAACGAAATATTTCTTTGATTTCAATGAAATAGTGCATTTGAATTTCAAAGAGAACAGTTCATTGCCTATAAATAAAGGTTTACTTAGTGAGCATATAATAAAGAAACAGTTTTATTGTTTTAAAGAAACGTTTTCATTGATCTCTCTCTCACACCTAACCTCACTTTTTTGTTTTCCGGTTCTCCCGAACGAACGGCTTCGAGTTTCGAGGCGCCTGAAGCTTAGCCTATTCCGGCCGTACTTCTTTACATACTCACAAAATTTGAACTTTATCTGCCGCGTACTTCAGGTAAAAATAGGTTTCGAAATTTTGAGCTGGTAAGAAGAAGGTTTCATTGAATCAGAGACGATATCTTTGAAATCAATGAAAAAGGTTCATTGGTTTAAAGAAATGTTTCTTCGAAACAATGTCACTACTTTTCATTGAGTTGGACATCATTTAAAGAAAATATAGTATTGAAATTCAAGTATTTCATTTCATTGGCAAAGATTTCCGTGAATCAATGAAACATTTCCTCTCGGTGTACGATGAAAATTAAGGGAACTGCAGCGTGCCAAATTGTTATCATCATTATTTAGTATGGCAACGTCGAAAATAAAACCGATTCAATTTTATTTTTTCAAGTTACCCCTAGCGAATTTCAAGACAAACAAAATGCAACCCTGCGGAACTTCGTACAAAAAACATTCAGGGAGTTACGGCATGGAGAAAATTTTATTTCTGAAATGTAGATATCTACAGGGTCATATGGACACTCAATCTTCATTACTCAGAATATACTACGCGTATTATGTGTTAGAAAGAAACAACTAAACAGCCTTTTACGAACACACAGGTGATGTAGAACGCGCAGTGCCTTCTGGGTAGTTGGGTCTGGATATCCATAACTCTCTGAAATGACCTGACATCAAACTAGAGCATCGAGACGCCAATTCAGGTCGAGTCATTTTTTTGTAGAGATAAATTTTGACACAGATGAACTACGACCGAGAAATATTACGGCGAAATTGTGTTTGGGGTAAACATAAATTACTGTCCGGAGAGAAGAGTCTGGTAATCATTACTCAATTTAATATAGTAAACTCGGTTTATTCACCGCTTCTAGCGCTTATTTCTATATTTTCCTATAGTACTGTACCGTGTTTTACGTGTGCTACACGCCGAACAAGAATCGTTACTATCTTTCTATTTTCAAAGCGTATGATAAATAATCCAAAGTTTGTAAGGATGTATATGCAAAAGTGTCTCGAAGACATTTCAAAGCTTGACAATGGCCACGACTTCCAACAGACAGTGATTACGATTCGCAATGTATCAAGAAATTCATCTCTCAGTTTATTAATAGAATCTAAAGTTACGGGATCGGTTCCGAATGAAATACGAACATTTGACATATACAAAACAGCAAATTCTAATATCCTCCACGTTGTAACTGTTAAGACCGTGCGTCTGGGACTCATTCCCCAACTACAGGCTATAATTCTAAACAGTCTAATAGCTATACACGAAAGATGTGCGGTGAACGCTATACGTTTGGCGGCGAGTGAGTTTATTTACATCGTCAGTGGCGTTAGGCGCCCATTGTTCTCGGCATTGTTTTCGGTAGTGTAGTGCACCAGACAAGAAATTGTCAAAACGAAAGCATGTAAGCATAGGTCTTTTTTAAAGATATATTTTGTCCGGAATATTATCTATGTATTAGTCGTCTATACTATAAGAAAATCGTCACATGTCATCGTCGTTGTAAATCGGTGCTTAACCTGCACTATTTGCAACGTATTTACATAACAACATTTAAAGATTTGAAGAAAATTGAATAAATATTTGATACACGGAAAAAAAGGCTTGGTTGGAACAACCAAGTGCCTTGGTTATATATGCGCCAGACAATTAATTGGTTAGACCAACCAAGTTATTTGTTAGTCTACCAATTTCTTGGTTGGACTAACCAAGTTACTTGGTAAGCTAACTAAGTGACTTGGCTAGACCAACCAAGAAATTAGTAGCCTAACAAGTAAATTGATTAATCTAACCAATTAATTGTCTGGCGCATATATAACCAAGGCACTTGGTTGTTCCAACCAAGCCTTTTTTCCGTGTACTATACTAACTAAATGCAGGAACATTTAACGCTGTTTGGTATTGAATTTGGCCGAAATAAAAAAGAAGCTTCTCATTTTATGGAATTTTGAGATTTTTAACAATTTACGTTATCGTATTGACTTCAGCAAAATATGAACTATCAAGCATAAATTTTGTGTATAACCGAAGTAATATGCGGGTAGGTTTTTTTTAAAATTGGGGTGTATAAAGTCGGTCTCCAAATTTAGCATCTGGTCGGTGCGGGTGTAAAGTCGGATTTTATTTGAAATTAGGATGTATAAAGTCGGTTTACAGATTAATCATCTCGAGTATCCTAACATTTACGGAGGAGTATTCACACATTTAAGAAAAATGTAAAAAGCTAGAAAACCTGAATGTAAGGATATATTTTGTTGAAAATTGCAATAACTAAAGACAACCTGCTGTTCCAGTTGTGTACCAAATTTCCGTTCAATCCTTCGAGCTGTCCTTGAGTTATAGGTGATTTTTAAATTCCGGAGACTTTTTTTCCGAGGAACTTTTGTTCCGGGGACTTTTTTTCCATGGGACTTTTTTCTGGGAATTTTTTTTCCTAAGACCTTTTTTTCCGAGGGACTTTTTTTTCGAACGACTTTTTTTCCAGGGTATTATTTTCGTGAGACTTTTTTTCCTAATACCGGTACACGATACAGCAGTAAGTACGTTACCGGTCTAGCAATCTTCAGTATGCTGCGTTTAACCAGCATGGTAACGTTAGTAAGTGATTCGTGGCACTGGCATTATTTGCCATACTGTAGATTAGACCCGAAAAATTCACGTTTAATGTACTGTATGGCAATCATCGCCAAATTGGTCGAATAAACCGAATTTATATTATGCTACAACGGAGGGAATTGCGTTATTTTTTCCGGTGAGCCAGAAAAAATTTGGTTACCGCATTATAAATTTTTTGTTTATCAGATCAGGAGTCCATATTTTTCATATACCAGTAGCTAAATCCGTGGGACATTCATCGATGGATATTACTTAATTTTGCCGGACTCCCTCTCCATAATAAAAATCCATCTGTTGACAAAATGTACAATTTCTTGCGGGCCGCAAATATATTTCTTTTTTTTTTCTAAAAATATTTTTATAGTAAAGTAATTAAGAATAATTGATGAAAATGAAATAGCTTACCCCAAACACTTAAAGTACATTACCAGCGTTTACCAGTTTCGGCTTGTTTTTTTTTTAATCTGTGCTTGATGTGTTTTAGCATAGATAAATGTATCTCACATGAAAGGGTTAGCAGTAGGAGGTTTCATGGCAGAAAGCACTTTTTGCTTAGTGAATGACTTGAAAGGGTGCGGTAGAGCGGTGCAATATAGTGTGCCGTCAGCTACCCTTATTTCGCCAGTTGGTGTTTACTGGTGGAACCGAGTTTTACGAGACCGTCGCGTGGTTCACACACCCCTGTAGTGTTGACGAGTTACTGTTTAAGCTACGCAAACTTGCAGTTATAAATCTTTTCTTTGCAATATAAACTGTTCTCTCTTTCGTTTCTGTGGAAGAGTAATGCCATGCCCGACGTGTGTTACAATATTTATAGTTACGCCGGAGGATAAAAGGAGAAAACGAAATTGAAGCTAGCTCTGAAAGAGAAAATATAACAACTCCAATGTGGGTCAGATATTTTCTACGGGAATTATTCATACTTTAGGTCAAAAAGTTGAAGACATGTGATATTTAAATACACACGAAAAATCAATTTGGGTTACTGAATTCTAAAAACATGATCATCCGGGATCCATTTACTCTGGTATTTACTCAGCAGTTTGAACCCGAGTTAAAATTTAAGCTCTTCCAACACCCTTCGTTGATTTAAAATGGGTAAAATATTGCACTTTTTGGAGGTTTATACAAGGTTCTAAGAACCTCATCTCACTTTGTACAACCTAATTGGAGGTTTAAACATAAGAATTTCAGTCTACAGTAGACTTCATTTATCCCATTCGGGTAATATCTGCCATTTTTGGAGGTCTTGACGAGTGTCAAAGAAATGGAGGAACCTCCGTTTACCCAGCGGGACTGCTACATTTAGGTTTTGAAGAGGGTCTAATTTTCAACGCGGGGAGCACATTGCCCGATCAATTCCACAATGCCTCAAGTTACTCTGGGGAGTGCAACCACCGAGTGATGATCTTAGCTTGGATAGTTTAGTCTGCAGATCGTGTGGCTTCCTGCTCTTTGCTAACATGGCGTTTCGCGGTTGCTGGTTCATCCCATTACCATGCGAATACTAGATCTTATCAATTCTACTAAAACTATCATGCTTCCTAGGGAAGGTTATGTTTGTACTAGAGTTATATAGTGTATTATTATATAACATTATATAATTGACTAGAAATGCATCTCTTTGCAAGAATGATCAGCAGCGCTATAAAAAGATGTTCAACTATTTAAGTAATTTATAGGAAAAAAATGTACATAAAATTCTACGGATGTTTTCTTAAAAAAACTGGAAACATTTGACGCATTAAAAAGTAAACAAAGGACCATACGTTTCCACTTTCTCTCAGAATTTTTAATCAGATTTCATGAAAAATTAATGTTTTTCTGCAGTTATTCAAATGTTGAAACATCTTTTCATAAGCTTTTTAGATTATTATTATGAATTAATCATTATGAAAATATTTTTACCATAAAAATTATTTTTATGGAATCTTTAAAAGAATCTTTAAAGGAACCTTGAAAAGAATCACTTTTCAAGATTCTTTCTATCCGAAAGCGTTCTGAGAATCTTTCAAAGAATCTTCGAAAGAATCTCGAAAAGCATCTTTAAGAGAATCGTGAAAAGATTCCGTCCATTAAACAGAAAAATCGTTGAAAAAATCTTAATGAAATTCTTCAGAGGAATCGAGCAAAATCTGTTGTTGCTTTCTCTTGGTGTCGAGACAGTACATTTCGGTACGTCAACGAAGGGTAAACCCCTCGTGTATAGTCGACTTTGTATAGATAACGATTTTTCTGTTTAATGGATGGAATCTTTTCACGATTCTCTTAAAGATGCTTTTCAAAATTCTTTCGAAGATTCTTTGAATGATTCTCAGAACGCTTTCGGATAGAAAGAATCTTGAAAAGAATCCTGGAAAGAATCTTGCTCAGGATCCTATACGTGATTCTCTTCACGATTCCTTTAAAAATTCTTGCAAAGATTCTTTCAAGCCTTTTTTTAAGATTCTTTAAAAGATTCTTCACAAGATTCTTTGTTTCTACGCGGGGAGGTCTTAAAATGTCAGAGTGACAATTATTTATGACTATCAGTTTATTATTAGCCTCAACCAAAATTGATATTCTTTGCTGTCATAAAATTTACTTCACACACCTAATTTTTCATCGAAATTCTTTTTATAAATATATTATGCTTTTATATGTCTGGTTTCGGCGGCCGTCAGAGTTAAGGTAGTTCTGTCGCTTCACGCTCACTTCGCATAAGTTTCCGAAAAATGAGAGCGAATTGCAAACACTTCTTGATGATATAAAAATCTGAAAAAAATCATGCATATTTAAGATACTTAAGACATTATTTCGACATAATAATAATTCCAAAATGTTATTAACAAATTGATGAAAAATAAAAATGATCAACAAATCTTCCGACAACCTAATTTTTTTGTTTCGATGAAAATGATTCGTTCATTTTTCTGAATACGTATGAATTTTTTCAATTTTTTTTCTTTGCTTTGAATTTAGTGATTTTTTCCATGTAAAAAATCGAAAAATTCAAAGCAAAGAAAAAATTTGAAAAAAATTCATACGTACTCAGAAAAATGAACAAATCATTTTCACCGAATCAAAAAAATTAAGTTGTCGGAAAATTTGTTAAACAATTTTATTTTTCATCAATTTGTTAATAACATTTTGGAATTATTATTATGCCAAATTAATGTCTTCAGCATCTTTAATATGCATGATTTTTTACAGATTTTTATATCATCGAGAAGTGTTTGCAATTCGCTCTCATTTTTCGGAAACTTATGCGAAGTGAGCGTGAAGCGACAGAACTACCTAATGAGGCAGCTCTCAAATCTTGAGCCTCATTTATCGCTGGCTCCGCGATACTCAAAGTAATTTTTTTAGAAATGTCGAAAAACCATAACGGAGGTTATGTGTGAGAAAAACACACCTGTAGGGGATTTAACATTGGTCGACGAAATTCTCACGAGTGTACCACTGCGTCTTAATTGAACTGTTAAAAATGTTTGGAAATTTACATTACCAGACATTTTATTCATCAACAGATATACTAAATTATAATACGAGTGTGGTGAAATTACAACTTTTTCTATAAAATTTCCTAGGTTTCATAGGATTTAGTAGACAGATTTGTAATTTTTCATCTAAATTGCATTTCAAATTTAATATATATAAAAGAGCATCCTTTACCCGTAATGGAAAATCACACGAAACATTTTTAATGGTGCAGCATTTTTGCGCCTGTAAATTGGATGGGCGACTGCTGAGCGGGAAGTAGTTTTTATGAGTTTCTAATGTATTCTCATAGAGTAGAAAATCCGTGGTAAAAGCCGCGTAAAGCGGCCAAATTTACCGCGGTTTACCTGTGCCCTCATGCAAATGCGATTCAGTAGTGCATTAGGAAGAGTGGCTGCTGGCAACAGTGCGGGGGGGGGGGGGGCGTTGCGTCACTAAGAAAGAATCCCGCGCAGAAAAAAGTAGTCCAGGATGGAGTCCCGGATGGAGCCCAGGACGGAGTCCCGGATGGAATCTTGGCAGTCCAGGATGGAGTCCCGGATGGAATCTTGGCAGTCCAGGATGGAGTCTCGGATGGAATCTTGGCAGTCCAGGATGGAGTACTGGATGGAGGCTCAGATGGTGACCGCCGACTCCGGCTTTTAATCGGATCCCGGAGTCGGCGGACTCCATCCTGGACGACCCGTGAATCCCGGCTGTCTAATGGCAGAATCCATTATAGTGTCCATTATGGATTCTCACCTGGGCTGTCTTACAGTCCATCCCGGACTCCATCCTGGGCGACCCGTGAATCTCGGCTGTCCGATGGCAGAATCCATCCTGGTGTCCATAATGGATTCTCACCTGGACTGTCTTACAGTCCATCTCGGACTCCATCCTGGATGATTTGCGAATCGCGGCTGTCCAATGGGAGAATCCATCCTGGTGTCCATTATGGATTCTCACCTGGATTGTCTTACAGTCCATCCCGGATTCCATCCTGGACGATCCGCGAATCTCGGCTGTCCAATGGGAGAATCCATCCTGGTGTCCATTATGGATTCTCACCTGGACTGTCCTACAGTCCATCCCAGATTCAATCCTGGACGATCCGCGAATCTCGGCTGTCCGATGGTAGTATCCATCCTAGTGTCCATTTTGGATTCTCGCCTAGACGTTCTCGCTGTCCATACCGGACTCCATCCTGGACAGTCCGCGAATCTCGGCTGTCCGACGGAAGAATCCATCCTGGATTGTTTTAGACTCCATCCTGGACGACCCGGGTGTCCACCAGGAGGTTGACACCAGGAGCAAACCGCGTGCACCTTGGGCACTTTGGTGTCCAGACGATCCGTTTTGGACCACTCTTACTACGTCAACGGAGCGTAGACCCCTCGTGTGTAGTCGAACTTAGGACAGCTTTCCGGTCTTATATACGCTCAGGCTTCAAGTCACTTGCAAGAAACGGTGCGTCCGTTTGTCATCTAGTGGCATCATGCGAAACACTGATACACAATGCTCCGCTAGATGGCGAACGGTCGAAGCGTTTCTCGCAAGTGACTTGAAGCCTGAGCGTATATAAGACTCGAAAGCTGCTTTGAGTTCGACTACACACGAGAGGCCTACCCTCCGTTGACGTAATAAGAGTGGTCCTACATGGATCGTCTGGACACCAAGTGGACACGGTCTGGTCCTGGTGTCAACCTCCTGGTGGACACCCGGATCGTCCAGGATGGAGTTCAGGATGGAATCCAGGATGGAGTCCGGGATGGACTGTGAGACAGACCAGACGAGAATCCATAATGGACATTAGGATGGATTCTACCATCGGGCAGCCGAGATTCGCCGACCTTCCAGGATGGAGTCCGGGATGGACTGCGGGACAGTCCAGGCGAGAATCCATAATGGACACCAGGATAGATTCTGCCATCGGGCACCCGAGATTCGCGGACCGTCCAGGATGGTGTCCGCTGAGTCTGGGATCCGATCAAACGCCGGAGTCGGCGGACACCATCTGAGACTCCATCCGGTACTCCATCCCGGACTGCAAATATTCTATCCGGGACTCCATCTTGGACTGCCAAGATTCCATCCGGGACTCCATCCTGAACTCCACCCGGGACTCCATCCTGGACTACTTTTTTCTGCGCGGGATGGTATGAGGGAAGAGGGATACTGTTAAAAAAATGTACTAGAAAATTACTGTACCGGACTAGAAGTTTTTAATCCCAACCTGTACCATACGTTTCTTGAGTATTACATATTTAAAGTAACAATCTGAAATAAATGTGAGAAATTTGTAAATTTACTGTTACAAAATACTAGGAATTTACATTCTATCTTTTTTTTTGTATGTTCTTTGTAAATTTCGGGCACATGTTTGTCATAAAATCAAAAGCCACCTACAATGAAAGCATTGTTTTCGTATTTCCGAAATTACAGTCAAGGTTGACTGAAAATTTATTATCCGCATTCAATATTTTTGTTCCCAAGACGCATGAAAATTAACGTCTTGAAAAATTCCATGATGATGAACTACTAATTTTTATACAGATATAAAAGGCCTGTATATAAATTTACAAATCGATTAACCAATATTAAGAAAGTAACTGAATTTTACAATTTTCATCATGTAATAACTAGATTACTACAGAAGTTTTGTAATTGTCACAAAATATTTGAAAATTTATTCTACTAATATTAATTTTACAATGATAGCAATCATTATTTCACACACCAGTTTTATAAATTTCATATTAGTTGTCACAGTAAATTTACAATTTTTTTAACAGTGTGGTTTTCATATTGACAGAAAAATTGTCCGTCCTATCCCTCAAAGGATACATTTAATTGGAATTTATAAGAGGACTGAAAGAAAAAATGCAGCTAACTGAAAACGTTTTTTTTCTGGGTGACCCTGCTTCGTTAAAAGGAGAGCCTTTGTGAGATCAATTGCATAATAACGATAATTCTTGGATCAGATTTAACTGACAAAATACACCTGTGCCAAAATATAAAGTCTCCGTTTACCCTGGGCATACTCTAAATCGGTAAAACGGGCCTTGAAGTTACTCGGAGAGTATAATTCTTTGTTTTACTGTTTTTCTACTTTTTCTACAGTAGATTCTAAACTGAAAGCCAACGAAGAGCGTGTAGAGGCCCTGTAGAGGTTTCTAAACCCTCCTATGAATTTCTAGACGTTTCCAGACTCTCCTTGAACCAAATATTTCTTTGGCCACCCGCAAACGCTTGTTCAGTAGGTTCAACCGATTTTTTTAATCTCAGGACACCTGAATATGAACTTAGGTAACATACTTTTCACTTGTTGTTGGTTGAAATTTCGACTCACCTTTCAAACCACGGGCAGGCAAAATATCTGCAAACGGCTAGGACAATTGCGGTGATAATATTCGCGGCAATGGTGGCATAGACGATTCCCAGATGGATCAGTGAGAATATGTAGAGGTTCTTGTCGCACCAGTGATCGGGATCAAACCTTTTAGGCTTGTAGTCCGGCCATCTTATGTTCAAAATCCAGTAGTTGCCTGAACAAGACGAAAACAGAACAACGATTTATTAGAAAAAGCTCAGGGAGTGAAAATCCTTGAACGTTAGAATGTGGAAATAGCGGTGGACTGAGGATTGACAGAGGGTGAACAGAGGATTGATGAGTGAAACTAATACGAAAAAGAATTACACATGGAATTAGAATTAATGTTACGTTCTCGAGGACCATCGCGTCTCACCTAGAACGAACCAAATCGATAGGAAGAACGAGAGAGCTATGGAGACCAATTGCATCGGCGAAATGTGAGGCCTCGTATTCGGTGCGCTTAGGGCCTCCAGTCTACGTGATCGGATTTGCGAATATAGAGCCCAGAACATCCTCAGGCTGCCCAGCGACCCACCGACAATCATGTATGTCGGTATATTAGGCTCTTTCGGGCACTCCTTAATGAACTGCAGACCTTAACACACAGACATTTTAAAGTCATAAGTCACGGGTTCCTCATTTTATTTTATTTATCTGTAATTGGCACAAGACGAAAAAAAAGCTATATTAACAATTACTGTATCGAATAATTTTTTCTACTTTGAACAAAGCTTCCAATTACTTATAATAATGCCAATTATTATCATTTATATCTCTCTATATTATAAAAAGATCTCGCCGCCGCCGTCGCCGCCGCCGCCGTGTCAAGAATCGAGGGACTTAGAATAATTCGGGCTCAGGGCTTGGCGGAAGGGGGGGGGGGGAGGGGGGCACCCTTCGGAGGTGGCAGCCTTAGGTGGAATCGCCCCCACCCAAGGGTGTCCCCCCGAATGGTGCCCCCCCCAAGGGTGCCCCCCCCCCCCCGAACAGTGCCCCCAATAGTGCCCCCCGCTCCGTGGTCCCCCCCCCCAAAGGGTGCCCGCAACCTTGGGGGACCTATGTTTTTGGAAAAGGATTTAGAATAATTCGGGCTCGGGGCTTGGCGGAAAGGGGTGAGGCTAGCCCCAAGCCTTTATCCCCACCCCCTTCTACCAAGCCCTGAGCCCGAATTATTCTAAGTCCCTCGATTCTTGACACGGCGGCGGCGGCGAGATCTTTTTATAATATAGATAGATATATACAAGGGTGCCCCCCAACCTTGGGGAACCTACGTTTTTGAAAAAGGACTTTGAAAAATATGGGCTTGGGGTCTGACAGACCCTCCTGAAATCGAGGGACTTCCCTTGACACGGCGGCGGCGAGATCTTTTTATAATATAGAGAGAGATATACTAGGATATTATTGGGGCTCGCGTTCTGCGCGCGTTCACAATCTTCCCCAAAAAAAGTGCCCGCCACCCAAAGTCGTCCCCCCCCCCCCCCCCAAGGTTGCCCGCACCCAAAAAATTTTCACGTTTGACATGAAAAATTTTGACTTTTGACGGCCCGAATTTTTCTAAGTCCCTAAATTTGGACTTTTGACGGCCCGAATTTTTCTAAGTCCCTAAATTTGGACTTTTGACAGCCCGAATTTTTCTAAGCCCCTAAATTTGGGCTTTTGAGGGCCCGAATTTTTCTAAGTCCCTAAATTCGGGTTTTTGAGAGTCTCAATTTTTCTAAGTCCCTAAATTCGGTCTTTTGACGGTCCGAATTTTTCGAAGTCCCTAAATTCGGGCTTTTGACGGTCCGAATTTTTCGAAGTCCCTCGATTCTTGACACGGCGGCGGCGGTGGCGGCGAGGGTTTTTTATAAGATATATATATGTTAAACACAAATTCACTCCAATGAGTATTTACACTATATAAAAAGAATAGTTTGTTCTGCTGAATAATACAGACACGGTATATTAAGGGGGGAGGGGATCAGACCCCAATCACTGATATTCATTCGCAGATGACTCACTAGTTTATCTACTGATGTCATAAAAAAAAAGTTACATATGCTTTCGAACCTCGAAAGAAAGATTTTGTTGCTGTTTGGCAAAAGCATCTAACTATTGCAAATAAGGTATAGAAAATTTAGGAGTCTTTAAACTTCTTCACGCTTTCCTGAGTTAATCAGTAATCTAAAAATTTATAATAATTGCTGATTGTACATAAAAAGAATTAATTCGACATAAATGTAGTGATTTGAGATAAAGGTAAAATTGGCAAAATGCCAGTCTTGAGTATTAATTTAAACAATTATTTTCATTAAAATCTTCATTCATGCCAAAAAAAATTTTCTAGAACTAGAATATAGTTTATAAAATTTTGGATCATATGACAGGACTTTAAAAACATTCTAACAATCGCAAAAATGACAAACTGTAGAAAAAAATTTGGTTTTATGACAAAAAAATAAATTTAATCATTTGCTATTAACAAATCGATAAATAAATTTAAAAGTATTATAAACTATACTCTGTCCGAATTTGAAGTGAAACGGACGAATAGATTATCCGGGAACACTTTGTTTAACTAAAACGACGACGCATTGTTGCTTATCAATATTCTTTCCACACTTGGCAAGAACCAAATCAAATCTCACACTTGGCAAGACTGTGTATTAATTGTGGGTCAATTCCCAAAATCAACATTCCTATACTCTCTATAAAAAAAATTTGATGACCGACCTATTTTTTGAGTGTCAAACTGATGCAGACAACTTAACTAAACTAAATGTTCCCTCCTTTCGACAATCTGTTTGAATTAATACCAATGTTGTGTCGTGCACTCTTCAACTCATATATATATTATATCGCAATAGTTATTTTTCAGCCTATTTTGTCAATTAGCTGTGACATTGAGGGATGATATTGGTGATCATATCGATCGCAATTAGAGCCTGTTTGGTGGTACACAGTTTTTACTTCAAGTACACGTTCAATTATTCAGGATTAATCTGTTGGTCGAAAAAACCGAGCGTGTTTCGAGTGATTGATCGTAACACTCTGCGCAGCAAAGCTTTTAAGCCCAGTACATGTTTGTTCATTAAAAGCAAACATTGTTTTTTGTTGTTTATTTGACCGTTAGTACGGAAAGTCTGGATAAATTTATATCTAAATCTGAGAATCGTAAGGTGAAGCTTGCTCGTTTACCTTCAAAAATCATCATGCAGCACTCGTGGTAGACGCCAATAAACTAACGTGCAACACGAGTCGGAATTCGGATCAAATATTTAATCTAGTGCATCGTATATTATCAATTAAATCATAACATACACTGTCAGTGAAGGTTAAAACGTTTCAAAGTCGCAACGGTTTTCCCGGAACCAGCGCGAACAGATGTCGATGAGATTTTTTATATTTTTCACCGCCATGGAAAAAATTCTCGCTGTTCGGAAACTTTGAAACATTTCAAACTTCACTGAAATAATAGAAGCTATAACGAGCGCAGCGTACACTCGTGAGTATTTACGTGTTTCAAAGTTTAAAGCGCACAAACTGTAAATCCTATTTCCGCTTCGACAATACTTGGAATCAAATTGTACAAAGTCGTAGAACAATTCATGCATTCATTCTCTTATTTATTCAATTTTTCTGGTAACCGTCGATGAACGATGATGTCCTTTTCGGAATTCCAAAGCAAACGAATGGTATGTCAACACATTTTACTACGCCTAGATTAAGTGGGCAAATAGTTGTTCGTCGTTCCTAAAAGATAAATAGGGCCTTGGGCCAACATTGAATTTAAATAGCTGTAATGCGATCAATTTGTAGTCTTTCATCGTCCCACGCATATTTTTCCGCGAAGAGCTAAAACATATGACTCTTAGTTTACTGAAAATATTTTCTTGTTGCGGCAATAAAATGCTCATTTTCCTATCAGGAAGATGAAACACTTCATTGCCACAAAAGGAAACAAACGCCCTGATGAGGTCATACATACCTCAGTCAATATGATGCCTAACAGAGCTTTGATGGGGTCTGATATCAATCGTGAGTATTGGAATTTCCCGTTCATATTGCGGAACAGGTTATTTTTCAAAAGGAAAAAAAAATTGTTGTTTCGGATTGTATTTGGCGCGAATCGGTTGAGACGTTCAAATTTTACAACGTTTTGGAAATTTCGACAAAAGTCATTTTACGATATAAGTTTCGTAAATTTCGAGATATTAGACTGAAATTTTGTATAAACTTGGACTTACATTCAAATCATGACCGATACTAAATTTGGCGAGAATCGGTGAAGTGGGAACTACCAACGACGTTGGAGTTCCCTTAGCCGACTGAGTTGGTGCTGTTCCGGTAAATATTCCGATTGGCGGTTGGGATCGATTGATCAGTTTTTACAACTACTTTTTTCATTCATAGTACTTATAAGTAGATTTTTGCTAATTGTTGTAATAGTGAAAAAAATAAAACTTCTTTTTGGCATTTCTTCGGATGTTCCTTGATTTGCATGTACTGTTTAATGCATACCTATTCGACATTTTAATCCAATATTCAAGAAAATCGATTTTAAATTGGTTTTAGCGAAATGAACCCTTCGTCCGACTGCATCATTCAGCCTACATCACATTGGCCGACTTTCAACCGGCGGCGTCCAAACCATAGTTCGATGTCCATCTAAAGATAGCCTGACATGCGATCGTCTATAACGACCGAGCTCGAAAGCTCTAATAACACTTCGAGAAAGTAATGGACGTCCTGGTCAGATATCCGTACTCCCATATTTCGCTACCAATATATTAAACTTATCAACGACACACGGTACTTTAAGTGAATATGGGGTAAAACACGTCAAGCCGGCCACACGAATTTTTCATTTCAATAAAAAGTTTTCGAATTTGTTGAGGATGTTGGTCTGGCTGAAAACAAAAATTACAAAAATTTTCAGATTTATTTATCGCATATTTCAGCCGTTACAAAAAACTGAAAATAATAATCGTTCATTTTTTAACGCCAAAACTACAGCTCTCGCAAAAAAAAATCACGTGAGCAAAAAATTTAAGGTATTTAACGTCCTTTTCAATAAATTTTTTGCAAAATCTTCGTACTCTGTTTTATGCAATTTTTCAATGGAATAAAATTATAATATTTTTTTTCTCCAAAACTGCGTTCCCGATTCGACTGAAATTTCTACATTTTGTTCCTTAATATGTCTAGAATCTGAGAAAAAATTGGCGAGATGGGCGGCGAGTTCATTCCACTGTTACAGCTCTTCAAACGATCGAATACCAGGGCAATCTAATGTGTAATTGCTCTGTACGTTCAACAGACTGTCTACGTAATAATTCTAAAGCCCGCACAGCATTTTTTGCATCGGACATTTTTCCCTCTTCAATTTTTGGGTTTTTTAATACATTTATTTTATCGACTGATGGAATTGAAACGTTTTTCCTGATGACACGTAATTCATCATCGTGCTCTTTTCTGACCAATCGAAAATTGGTAAAACGTGGTGAATGAATGTCTCTTGAGTTCAATATTCACGTGCTCAATGTTACACGACCATCGTTCTGCATTGTGAACACAAAGTGTGGACGACAGGTACGGGGGAATTTGCCAATTAATCTAATTAAGAAAAAAAATGTTAAATTAAAAATAACAAAAAAATAAACAAGTAATGCGGGCTTTAGATTTTTTCTATTGACAGTCCCAACCCTGTTGAACGCAGAGAGCAATTACACATTAGATTACCGTTATGTTCGATCATTCGAAGAGCTGTAACTGTGGAACGAAGTCGCCGTCCATCACGCCAATTTTTTTTCAGATTCTTAACATATTAAGGAACAAAATGTAAAAATCTCATCTGAATCGAGAACGCAGTTTCGGGGAAAAAAATATTGAAATATTATTTAATTGAAAAATAGCATAAAACGGAGTAGGAAAATTTGCAAAAGAATTTGTTGAAAAGAACGTTAGATACCTTAAATTTTTTCTTAACATGATTTTTTTGCGAGAGCCGTAGTTTCGGCGTTAAAAAATTAACGATTATTTTTTTCAGTTATTTGTAACGGCTGAAATATGCAATAAAAGAATCTGAAAAAATTTGCAATTTTTGCATTCAGCCAGACCAACATCCTCAAGAAACTTGAAAACTTTTTATTGAAGTGAAAAATTCGTGTGTCCGCCTTGACGTGTTTTTCCCCATATACTAGTACGCTCATGAGTTTTTTGCCCCATCGATGTATCGATTTGCAGCGCCATGATAGAAAAAATTAATTAAGTGGTGTTGCATGCAGTGGGAAAGTCTATACCGTGTCACCTCTCAGTATCAATCAGCACAAAAAGTTCATGGAAACTTTTAGTCACTTAAAAATATTTTGTTTGTCCTTTAAAGCCATTTTTATAATAATTTAATGAATACACGTTATTTAACATGCAAGTTACATCGTATAATTAAATTAATGTTACCTATAAATTAATCTGTACATAATGTTCGAGAAACCAATCAACATTGATAAAAGAGCGATTTAAATTCTTAATTTGTCACTTATAATGGAATCGATCAAACTATTAATGGAAAATTTATATGTAACTTTCATGTATGGTAAAAGTGATGAATATGGTGCACTATGATGGAACAGTGCATAATGACCGACATGTGGAATTGAACAAATGTACAACTTCGTGCTCTCACATGTGTGGATATTAGCGAGGTAATTCTGGTGTTAAATCAAAGTCATCATAAAATTTAACAACCTTACACGAGTTTTCCTGGTTCTCAATTATACCCGGCATTTATTTGACTATCGAAAGAGGCGAAAATCCACATTCACATCCCGTTTGTTAGGATATCTATGACCCACATCACGTAGTCGCCACATTTAACTATAAAATAACTAAAATCTGGGTCGCTAATTGCAAGTGTTGATATATCAACGCTGCCATATACGGCAGTCAAAACAAATTTAAATTATGGGTCACCTTATTACGTTGTAATTTCGTTGCAACAATTAAAGTGTATCGATTTCTATTTACCCTATAAAGCTTGACATACCCTATTCGGCCCAGTGATGAAATCAACGCAAAAATAACTAGCCACAAATTTAAAAAAAAGATCAAACTTGTATAAAAAATTCTGGAAGAAAAATTCTTTAAACAATTTCAAAAAGAATATTTACAAGACCGTTTTTAGAGCATGTCTTTATAAAATCATAAACATCTTTCTAAACTCAAGAATTTTTATCTAAGGGCTCTAGAATCTATCGATTTTTTTTCTCGTGTACTGAGGCCGCAGCAGCCCCATGACACTGAGGAAGATTCTGTAAGAATTTTTCGGCTGCGATTTGTCGCCGTCGAAGCCAGGCTTTGGCGATATATATATACTAGGATTTTATTGTGGCTCGCACGCTGCGCGCGCTCGCAATCGCCCCCCACCCAAGGGTACCCCCTCGCAAGGGTGCCCCCCGCAAGGGTGCCCCCCAGCAAGGGTGCCCCCCACCCTTGAGGGACCTATATTTTTGGAAAAGGACTTAGAATAATTCGGGCTCGGGGCTTGACGGAAAAGGCTGGGGCTAGCCCCAAGCCTTTAGCCCCACCCCCTTCCGCCAAGCCCCGAACCCGAATTATTCTAAGTCCCTCGATTCTTGACACGGCGGCGGCGGCGGCGGCGAAATCTTTTTATAATATAGAGAGATATTTTTTTTTTCGCATTTTCTCCCGCTTATCAAGTCTTTGATGTGAGTCTTACAGCGGGTCGGCTCAGCTTTTCGTACAGTATTATTTAATTATTCATCATCCGAAGCATTTCCGCCGCGAGCCCCCAGAGTGCGGCCGCATCTGACTTCCCCCTCTATATCGCATTCACCATAGCATTTCTCTATGGGCATAGGAAAACTGCGGAAAATCTATGCCGATATAGCCGGTCTCGAGTTCGCCTCCTGGCACCGGAGCTACGTCACGTTTCGTCGAGAACGTAAACACGGACTACAGCTGTATACATGTGACTCCCACAAGTAGAAATACCTGTGTGGGTCTCATGTATACATCTGGAGCTTCATCGCGTCCGTATTTATATTTTCGACGAAAATCGCCGGCACCGGGAATCGAACCCGCGACCTACCGATGCTTTGCACTAGAGGCCAGTACCCTAACCACAAGACCATCGCACCGGTCTAAAAATATATTTTAAATAAGCAGTCTAACTTTTATAGGCGCATTACTAAGATTGTTATTCAACAACGGGTACTTTTTTGGTCAACGTAAACCTGAAAATGAAAACCCCGTAGAGTGGTAAATACTAACTATTAGACCTTATGGTGTTGTCAGGAGAATCTTGATTTTAATTAAAGTAGTATTGAATAATTTACATTTAAAAAAGGATGCAAAGTAGAACCTTGCTTCCTCGTTATTTTTCACATTTGACAAAGCTACCTCTATGAGGAAGTATGTTAATCAATTTTAGCTTCCTCATAGAGGAAGCCTTGTAAAGAGTGAAAAATAATGACTAAGCAATGTACAAGGTTCTACTTTGCATCCTTGTTTTAATTACACAAATAAACATGTTGTGTACTCGCTTTTTCTATTTCGTTATTATTAGAGCATTTCCGAAAGTAAATGAGATAACGTATATTTTGATAATTCAACATTCCATAAAAACAAAAATTTCATACCGTTCGTCACTAAATTATGCATATATAATGAGGAAGCAAAATAAAAATTCCGTGGACGGTTCTATTTTTATAGCTCACCCATGATGAGCATGATGATTGGCATAGTAGCGAGGCAACCGAGACAAACGGTAACAATCATTGTCTTGCTGACGACCCTCATAGCACGGAACACGAAATCGCAAGTGCCACTCGCCTCCCGGTGTGCATCTTTGAGCTGAAATACCAAGGTCCCGTACGTTGCAATCCCCAAAGGGCCAGATGCGGAAGATCCGTTCTCCATGGAATTAACGACACCTCCGCAAAGCCGCCGGGACTCGTCTCCTGAAAACTGAAGCAGAAATCGTGCGGTATGGTTCCGTACGGCTAGCACCCCAATCGATAATTCCTCATCAATTCGCCCTCCGGAATGCTAGCACATCCTACGCGATCTCCTTTCCCAACCATAGAAATTCCGTTCTTTCCCACGTTCCACTCTACTCTTTACTTCTTTATTTTCCATCCGGCCGCATAGTTCTATCTCCGATTAGTATTACAGTCCACGCCCTTTTTTGCCAACACCTTTTCTCTAATAATCTGAAGCTAGTTGTAGTAACAGAACACGGAGAAAGATCTAAATCATTAAAATTACTTAGATAACCTCAGCATAGAGTAAACTTTTTTCTTTTAGAAAAAATAATATTCCATGATTTTTATTATTATTTGATGGAGATCAGTAAAGTTGTTCGAATTTTATAAAAACAAAATTGAATTCTTTGCGTTTTAACTTTAGTTTTCATTTTCTGGCTAAACGGGCTAAACACTTAAGAGTATTTGGCACCAAATTAGTAAGGAAATTTTAAGCGGTAGTAGAAATCATGCATTTCCCTCCCTTGTAGCATAATAACGACGGAGGGAAGTCCGTTATTTTTGTCGAGGGTGAAGTTTATTCAGAAATCACGCTCATACAATGCTTTTTTCTCGACTTCACTAAAATTTACCACATTCCGTGTTGGCAATAAGGACGTAAAAATTGCTCATTTTTAACCAATGTCAAGGTTGTATGTTCAGTACGGCTTTCATCATAGCCAATGAGCGGAAATTAACTATTTTCCTCTCTAGGGAGTAATGAAATTATGTTTTGCAACTTTCTGACCAAAATCTTTTACTTTATTTGATAATAGACGAATATTTGTTTTTTATTTATCGCAAAAAACATTGAGACAAACATGTATTTTACACAGGATAGTGATTTTTTGATTACCTAAATCCAGCGGCCGATTAAACTTCGTTAGAATAGTACATTACGGGACAAGGGAGGGAAGTGCAACTTTTCACCGAGAGTGAAGTTTGATGCCCGAGCGATGCGAGGGCAGAAATTCACACGAAGTGGAAAGTCGCACCCCTCCTATGTAACGTGTACTTTTCTCCCGATTTCGTGAAAAAAATAACCACATTTCGTGTGTGCAACAAGGACGGAGAATAAGCTCATTTTTAACAAATGATGACACGCATACGCAATACGATGATTACCTCCCTCCGGAGATAATGAAAGCGGACTACGCATGCGTAGTACGATGATTACCTCCCTCGGGAGGTAATGAAAGCGGACTGCGCATGCGTAGTACGATGATTACGTCCCTCGGGAGGTAATGAAAGCGGATTGCGCATGCGCATATCATTCGTAACAAATGAGCGATTTCCCGCCCGCGTTGCGGACACGAAATGGGGTTATTTTAGCGAAGTCGGGAGAAATAGTATATTACGCCGCTAGGGAGGGAAAGTAGACTATGTTCAACCGCGTGTAAGATTACACCTCGAGCCCGCGTGGTAATCACGCGGTTGGGGATAGTCTACTTTTACTCCCCAGTGGAGTATACTATTTTTCACCATATCTGCAGCGGAAAGTTCGAATTACGTAAAGCCCGTAGGGTGGGAAGTCGAACTGTTCGCGCAGGTATGTTGAAACATCTGTTTATTACATCTTAATTTTGATTTTTTTTTGTAGTAAGTCTTTTATTTCACCCGATCAATACGTATTGGTTGTAAGCCAATCCTGTTGTTGTACTACCTAAATATTTATTACAGAGTCCGAGTTTGCCGGTTATAGTTCAACCACCTAATTTATTTTCCTGGTGCATGATTTATTTCCAGAGCTCCAGTATTCATGAAGTGCATTTTGCTACATACATTTTTACTCGTATGAAGTTCGAGGGAGAAACAGATGAAGATCAGATTATAACATTGTGCAATACTTTTTCAAGGGTACCATTATAATTTTCCAATAAAAGTTTTCTCATCAACAATGTATATGAGGGAGATTTAAAATCGGATTCAAAGATGAAATGTCAGATGTTTTCTTTTGATAGCTACGCCGTTTTTTAGTGAATATGTAAGCTCCGAGAAACTTCTCTTTGCATTTGCTACTCGTTCACGAGGCACATAAAACGTCTTAGAAAGCGTCATTGTAAGGTTGAATGCAGCTTAAACTTCGACTTTCCAAGCCAAGTACACATTTAGATAGAAACAGCCTCTTTACTTTGAGCTCTTCCAAGCTTCATTGATTGAATCTCCTTCTAAGTGGGTTTTACGTTTTCATATTCTGCAATTCGATTACCATATATTTTATCAGTTGCTCCAATAAACAAAAAATTATCAAATTCAACATTAGCTTTAAATTGTTAAAAAAATTAGTTTTGCGAAGTCGAAAATTATCTATTTCATTGTGAAATACAATTAAAACGATTTTACTACTTTTAACCAAACGAATATATATTGGCTTCTTCTCACGTTTTTGCTGCATTGAAAAGGCAATTACAGCATGGACGGATTTAATTGCATCTCGACTCGAGACAAGAGCAATCACCTCTAGTGCTTCAGAGAGATTTTCAAGACTGTCACCGCGAATACTTGTTGGTTTGATCTTTCATTATGCGGTTCGTAGATTAGGGTGTGTCGAAATTGAACTTTTACTTTTTCCGCTGACCCTACCCTAAAGTTTTATTTTTTACCTAAAGAAGGTCCTCGTTTATGGATCGCGCCATAAAAATATATAAAGAGGCTACACTATTTCGAATTTCAATATGCCGTGTCTTTTTTAAGAGAAAAAAAACATATATGTTTAAAAATCCTTCCCTTCATCTTGGGAAAATGTATATTACGATATGTGCACTGAGAGAAAAGCATATCGTTGATTTAACGATTTTACATGATAAGACGAATATAGGAAGGCTTGCAATGTTTTATGGTTGAAGCAATGATAATATAGTTCAATAAACGATACTTGCAAGGTTATTGGAATCAAACGTTGAAATCGTATATACAACGAATCATTTTGATGATTACTACTATAATTATTTTTGCTATAACCATAAAATAGAGACGTTCCTCCTGGGAATTATATTTATGGTTCATCCAATTATTTTCTTATATTTGCTATAACCATAAAATATAGACATTCCTCCTGGGAAATATAGTTTATAGTTAGATTATCGTCGGTCTAACGATATATTTTTTTTAATTACCAGATTATTCTCTCAGTGTGGAATAGGATGTTACTCATTTTTGCGTGTCAATATCGAACTAATTGATGGTACTCCGCGTAAAAATGATGTGTCCAGGATGGAGTCTGGGCAGTCCGGGATGGAGTCTGGGTAGTCCAGGATGGAGAATGGGATTAAATCCGATCCCATTGTCCATTTTGGACTCCATCCTGGACTGCCCAGAGTCCATCCTGGAATGCTCGGACTCCATCCTGAACTCCGCATCTTTTTTACACGGGACATATAAATTTCCACCTTTTCCCTAATTTAGTTGTATTATTTATTTTATCCTGCAAAAATGGTGTAGTACATAGACGCGTGGCCATTTTAGTAATAAACACAAGACATAAAAGGTTGCCACAACCCAAACATCGGTTGACGTAATCAAGTAATTATTCCAATTTCCCTAAAACTCAGTTTGGTTATGAAAGCAAGAAGAATTAGTTGCAGTAACTAACATTCATTAATAGATAACCCATGACTTGTGGTAACCAACGATATTGTATTATTATTATTTGAAGAGATTGTAACAATAAATTGATTACTTGTCACCACCAATCTTTTCCTTTGGTGTAACCGAATATCACCCTTTCAAAATGAGCCACTAGCGACGTCTACACTCTTACTTTTTAAATAATTCATAAAAGCTAATCGACCTCTAGAAAACTGTCTATGTACACGGAGAGAAATGGATCCACGAATATAGGTGCCAGTTGCAGAAAATATGGTACGGCGGTGACACATGGGTTTTATGGTAATAGCTCGTATAATATTTCACGGCTTACGATACATATCGTAACTGGAACGATGGTAATCGCAATGATTACCATAAATTCGCAACGACTACTATAACTATTTTAAATTCTCCTATATGTATAAAAACAATGACGATAAACCCACGTGTTACCGCGGTACGAGAGTTATAGTAATTAAAAACGGAAACCCTCGTAGCTATCCACAGACTTTTCTCTCCGTGTAGCTCTTCTCAAACAAGGACCTTCTTTAGCTCAAAAACTAAAGTTTAGAGCGGTCGCAGCTAAACGATTTTTTTTAAATCCAAGTTCAATTCGCCCTAATGTCGATAGCTTGGCTATGCATATTCATATGGTCGTTCACATTTTCTCTCGAGTGTATTATAAATTTGCAATTTACAGTGTCGAAAAGGTCTATAAAATGTTGGCATACAGAATCAAATTACCAAACCGCGGAAACTTTGTTCGTCATTATGAACATAAGAAAATTGCCAATGAATCGAGAAAACTAGTTCTTAGTTTCAAGTGTATATAGTTCAGAAAGTTCAATTTGTTTGCTGCGCTTGAACGAAACAAGAGACTTCACACTATAAACATCCATGATGAAGCTTCCGTCAAATGTTTTGTCATTTTAAATCAGGTGATGCAATTTGAAAAGTTTCGTAACGTTGTTCTCACCTGGGAGACTGAGCTGCTGGCCCTTCGGGAATCTGCCCAAGCGTTAGTTCCGTATCCCAGATTTGTTTGAGGGCCGCAATTTCCGGCCGACCTTCCGCCTCCGGGTGCACCCTCTCGCTGTCGATATGGCGAGCAGTTCCGGTTTGTCGCGGCACCTGCAGTCAATACCCTTGCATTGCATATGGTCCTAACCGTTTCCTCAGCAATTATTCAAATAGCCAGTCGCAAATAAAGTTTTTCAATCAGATGACAAATATAAGTGCTCTTAAGATGGTTAAATTAATCGAATCAGTTGTGAATTATTGCAAGCGTTACTCTACCAATCACCATCAATTTCAGATGCTATAAAAAGGTAGTTTTATTAGACATTCCTCAGAACTGATATATCTAATGGACAGCGTTCCTATTTCATCCCATAAAATAATTACTTTCGATGTGCTGTGTTTTTAAGGGAGGATATTATAATCGCTGCAACTTATTATTTTCAAAAACATAATTACAAAGTCAAGTGTATTATAAATTCTATTTCCAAAAGAATTACGAATTTACAACTCTATTCATCACCAAGATCAGCGTCGCTTTTGTTTAGAAATAAAAAAAGAGAACCTTTCACGTGGCAAAATTATTATTGATTTGTTTACTTGGTGCCAAGAATACGCCTGACTCGACCTTTAAGTGATTACCCTAACAAGCCCGTATTAAACTTCACCGTGGTAACCTAGAATTGCCTTATGAGGCCCTTACGTGGCGAAATTATTATTGATTTATTTACTTGGTGCCATGATTAAGCCTGACTGGGCCCTTAATTAATTGTCCTAATATAGCCCCATTAAATATCGGCATGAAACCTTACAGTTTCCTTAGTAGGTCCCTAATTGGCAGTGATATGGAACTCCCTTTTATGGTGTCCACATTAAAGCCCGATAGGGCCGATAGGGATAGTTATCTTAGGGCAACCCTAATATTTTTCTTCACGGGATGCAAAAATAATGATCTATCCATCGATTACTTTTTGTTTCTATGGAGATAGTTCTATTTAATATAACAACTACGAAAAAGACAGCCATTGAAGTCACTGGCGATACGTGATTCTGCAGCAGCCATGGCAGAACAGCGAAAGCGACAGTTCAAAATGCGCGCCATACGCGGCGCCTTTGCAGCGGCACCCTCGATAGACTGAAGTTGGCTCTGAAACAGCCGACCAATCGGAAGACTCGAAAAGCGGCTTCAGGCTTTCGAGTTCGATGTGCCATGTCTTTTTTAAGAGAGGAGTAGGCCCCGAAGTTTGTCGTGGCCGCCTCTGTTAAGCCTAGTAGGGTTCTAGAGTAGATTCCCTATTGTGGATGCACTGAGAAAAGAGTTTGTTAACAGTTAACAAATCTTGGTTAAATATGGCGAAATGAACCATTTAGTTATTCTTATTGAATCTCACTTGAGCCAAATAAGACTCGTTAACTATTAACAAATGTCAGCGAGCTTCATTTGCGACAAGCAAATTTTATTTAGCTCAATTAGAATAACTAAATGGTTTATTTCGCCATATTTAGCCAAGATTTGTTAACTGTTAATGAACTCTTCTCTCAGTGTGCCACGTTTATACCTAAAAAGGTCCCTTATTTAATCACAGCTGCCCGAACTAATGTCTTTTCATTTTCGTTGAAAATGAAAAGAATCTATATTTAAAAAAATCTTTGCAAATATTGAAGGGTTGCTAACACTAATTTGTTAGTACATCAACGAAGGTTAGACCCCTCGTGTGTAGTCAAACTCAGAAAAGCTTTGCAGTCTCCCTATATACGCCGAGGCTTCAAGTCACTTGCGAGAAACGCTTTGTTCCTTCGCCATCTAGCGGAGCATTGTCCACCAGTGTTTCGTGTGATGTCACTAGGTGGCGAACGGACGGAGCGTTTCTCGCAACTGACTTGAGGCCTCAGCGTATATGTAAGACTGCAAAGCTTTTCTGAGTTCGACAACACACGAAGGGTCTAACCTTCGTTGATGTACTTACAAATTAGTGTTAGCAATCCTTCAATATTCGTGAATATCTTTTTTGATATAGATTCATTTTATTTTCGATGTAAATGAAACGAATCTCGGCGAGATTCTGATGTAGATTCTTTTCATTTTCAGCTACCCACTAAAGAATCTCGATAAGAAACTGAGCGAGATTCTCAGATAGATTTTAAAAGAATCTGAGTTCAGCGTGCAACCGTGATTCTCGCTGAGAATCTTGTTAAAAATCTCAACCAGATTCTTTTTTTCTACGCGGATAATTGGAATTCTTAGTTGAACTTAGTTTGCCATATTGCACATAACACTTTTTGTTTGTGGAATTCCCATAAAATATCACAAATCTGATCTGGAATCTATCAGAATCAGATATAATCCTAAGCGGATAAAAAAGATTAGCTCTACCTAGGGTTGGATCAGTCTACGAGGGTTATGAACTGTTGAAAGAGAAATAATAATTACAGTGAATTTGACTATTATTTCTGTCGCGATAATGAGAACAAAAATACCTTTATGGTATTTTTAAGACGTTCTTTGACATCTGCACCCTCATTAACGCTTACTTATCAGACACTTTTTTATTTGTCATCCGAGAAGTATGGGACCAATTGGGAGGGTTGGTGAGCAACGCCTACACCATGACTTGTGAAGCTCCCTATCTTCAACGATCGCAACTCAATCGCGCTCCCAAGGGCCACTAAAGATATGGTCTAATGAGCAACGTTTCGAGGTTATGACAGGACGCTAGGGACGCGCGAAAAGTCTCACTTTCAAGGCATTTGAAGTCGTCTCTTTCAATTTATTTTTTTCCCCGACATCCGATAAACCGTAAGAGATACTATACTTTTACTATAATTATTATCATCAGCAGACGTAACGAGTCCACTGTGAATTGAGGAGGTTCGTTCACTAGGTTTGCACATCACGAGTATCAATGCGCTTTTAGAAGGTTGGGTTAGGTTTTTTTTAGACAATAGTTCTTCAATCTGTTCTTCTCGAATTTATAATAAATTGCTTAGAATTCACTTACCTTGATCAGCAGATGCTCTCCTGGGATCCTGCGGTGTGAGAGCTCGCGTTCGCCTTTCCTGACCGCCAAGACTTCCTCTAGGGCTCCGATCAATATCTGGCCCGATACTGCCGCGAGGACTCCTATTTTTTGGCTGATCCAAATCCGCTTGACCACCGAGTGAGCCTCGGGGGGTCCTGTCGAAATCCGGCTGACCGATGGAGCCCCTCGGCGATCTGTTCAACTCGTGAGGTGCTATAGAGCCGCGAGGACTGCGGTTGCCATCGGGGCATATCGACCCGCGGGGAGATCGGTTAGGATCGGGCGCGATTGATCCTCTAGGTGATCTGCCAGAATCTGGCATTATCGAACCGCGCGGGCTTTGATTGTGATACTCGAGAATTACGGATCCTCTTGGCGTTCTGTCCATGTCTATAGGCGCGATGCTTCCTCTGGGCGACCTTGACATATCTGGACATATCGAGCCACGAGGGCTTCTATCCTGATCCGTCGGAGCAATGCTACCTCGTGGTGATCTCAACACGTCAGGACATATAGAGCCACGTGGACTTCTGTCGAATTCAATGTTTGCCATGCTACCTCGTGGACTTCTCGACCCTTCGGGCAACAATGAGTGCGTAGAATTTCGGTTACTTCCATTTTCGGCTGGGATCAACGAATTTCTCGAATGGCCCAAACCTCCTGGTACCAGACTGTTCCTCGGACTACGATTGTACACCGACTCAGGTGGCACCAAAGAACCTCTTGGACTCCGACTATAATCTTCGGGTACCAAAGAATTTCGGGGGCTTCGATTCACCCCAGGCATCAAACCACCTCTCGTTGAGCTTATCAACTCCGGATCCGGCAAGAATCTCCTTCCCACTGGCTATATAAAAAATAAAAGAACATTCGTGCGGTTCATGATACATATTTTATTTAAAAGCCAAAAGATAAAAGTAGAGGCGAACACACAATTAAGAAGGATTGATTTCGAAAATATTTCAGAACCATTGCGCCCGATCGGGTAGAATTATTGATAGAGGTTTTAAAAAAGAACTGTGAATCAGTTTCTTTTCGAAGGTAGCCCTCGTGGCGACGCGAGTGTGAGTGTGTGTGACGTTTGATTTTCCCGAAACGTCGGGGCTCGCATGGTGCGGATCGTGGACCACTCCCTACCCTCCCCGTGCCCGGTTTGACCAGGATTGCTAGTGCAACGCTGCGGTTATAGAATTTATTTGTGCGAATCTGAGCGAACCATGAGCGTATCACGTAAGTAAAGAGAGATCTCCCGCGCTAGGACGGTGGCATGATCATTCCCGCGTATACGAATAGTTTTCATTGCGTCAGTCGAATTAACTTCATCGTAAATTAACGGTCGTAGATTTAATTGGTTTAATGTAACAGATTTAATTTGATTCTTATTCATTTATTTATTTTTGATAGTTTTCATTTTTGTAGAGTTTTGTACTGAATAAAGATTCGCTTGCTACAGCTTTTCCCTTCCAACCGGAAGGGTCTTTATGCCGAAGCAAGTGCCTTTGTTGTTTCCACGAAATTTGTGTATTTCTTTGTACAACCTTTTACTCACTCTTCCCTGTCCTTTTTTTTGTTCAGAAATCACCTTAAGTAGTTCGATTAGTAAACACAGTTGTATTATATTAGGCTATTATTCTATATTCTAATATTTTAAGGTAAAAGAGTTTCGTTTTTTTTTAGTTTTCACACGTTTAAAGAAAATTTCAGGTGGTTGGTTGAAGATTGTGTAAAGAGAATCAAATGACTACGTACTTCATCCGGTGTGACATCATCGTTGTCGAGAGCTATATTCGGTACCATACTTCCACGTGGCGAACGTTGTCGGTCCATCAAACAGTCAATCGTCGTTTGGCCCAAGGCCTTATCTGTAGCGACGGAAGCTCTTCGCCCCCTTGACATTGGTGGCGACGTCGCGAAACCACTTCCGCTGTAGCCTTGCGGCGAACCCCCGGCGTTCCTCGGCGCCCTGGTACGCCGGGTCGACGTGCTTCGTAGCAACATCACGGAAGCTTCTTAAAGCTGCAACATAATAGTTAAATATGATTATTTTATAATATTCCAATCGAGATTTTATTTCTATCAGACAAATGAACGCAACAACGACATTTGATCAAGAGTCGCGGTAGCGACTCGACGCCAAGTTAAAAAAGAAATTAATGTTGCCTTCACACTACGATTTGTCTGTCTGACTGGACGGGCTGTTACTCCTGGCGCGACGGTCGCTACTGCTACTCTATTTATTCGGAAGGCGGCCACTCACCGGCCGTTTTCAAATTATAACTCGAATTATATTTGACCACACGTCGAGAACGGAAGATGTGTCAGGTTCAATATTTTTTATTTTTTTTTCTCTTTCAAATGAGACCTGCGGCAAGGAAATCTGTTTCTTTAATGCTGATATCTGGCATCTTAGTAATTCTCGCCGAGCGACTTTATGTTCCTCCCGTACGGCCGCACTCACACAACTTTAAATGTCCCAACCTATATTTGCCGACGTATTATCTCTGACCACATGTCGCGAACGAAAAATGTATCATGATCAATATTTTCTATTTTTTTTTTTCTTTCGAATGAGACCAGTCACAAGAAAATCGGTTCATTTACCGCTGATATCTGGTCTTTTCAAAGTTTTTCATTTTTAACGCACTCACACAATCTCGATTCACGTATTCACGTACACACATTATATAGAAGCGCCGCGCGCAGGCCCGAGTGGCGGCTCGCGAGCAACCAGTGTGTGACGTCACACAGTCGGCAGCGGTTCAGTCAGTCAGCGCGTGTTGCACAGCCGACATCATCAAGAGTCGCGGTAGCGACTCGACGCGAAGTGTACATTTTTAATGAGTAATAGAACTCACATGCATCACCCATTACTTTTTTAATGAGTAATGGAACTCACATCCATCACCGTTTTTTAAATTAATGGGTAATGAACGTGCTAATGGATATATGATAGTCCCATTACTTTAGAAAAATTTGCTTAATAAATAAATATATAAATAAATAAATCGGAAAATCGTTCAAAAAGTTAATAAATAAGTAGATGAATAGCAAAATCGTTCGAAAAATTGAAAAATAAATGAATAAATATAATATCATTAGAAGTCTGCGGTTAAAACAGGTCGCGATAGACGGGCGATTTCTCAGAGACGAACTATCCGGATACCTGAAAATCTTAGCAATAGTCATTTGCGACATGTTGCATTTCTAACTTTTGACTAACTTTTAACTAACTTCTAACTTTTGACTAACTTTTAACTAACTTCTAGCTTTTGATTAACTTTTGACTAACTTTTGACTAACTTCTAACCTTTGACTAATTTCGAACATTTGACTAACTTTTGACTAACTTCTAACCTTTGACTAATTTCGAACCTTTGACTAATTTCGAACATTTGACTAACTTTTGACTAACTTGACCAACTTCTAACTTTTGACTAACTTCTAACTTTTGACTAACTTCTAACTTTTGACTAACTTCTAACTTTTGACTAACTTCTAACTCTTGACTAATTTCTAACTTTTGACTAACTTCTAACTTTTGACTAATTTCTAACATTTGACTATCTTTCAACTAACTTCTAACTTTTGACTAACATCTAACTTTTGACTAATTTCGAACATTTCACTAACTTTTGACTAACTTCTAACCTTTGACTAATTTCAAACCTTTGACTAATTTCGAACCTTTGACTAATTTCGAACATTTGACTAACTTGACTAACTTCTAACTTTTGACTAACTTCTAACTTTTGACTAACTTCTAACTTTTGACTAACTTTTAACTAACTTCTAACTTTTGACTAACTTTTAACTAACTTCTAGCTTTTGACTAACTTTTGACTAACTTCTAACTTTTGACTAACTTTTAATTAACTTCTAACCTTTGACTAATTTCGAACATTTCACTAACTTTTGACTAACTTGTAACCTTTGACTAATTTCAAACCTTTGACTAATTTCGAACCTTTGACTAATTTCGAACCTTTGACTAATTTCGAACATTTGACTAACTTTTGACTAACTTGACTAACTTCTAACTTTTGACTAACTTCTAACTTTTGACTAACTTCTAACTTTTGACTAACTTCTAACTTTTGACTAACTTCTAACTTTTGACTAACTTCTAACTTTTGACTAACTTCTAACTTTTGACTAATTTCTAACTTTTGACTAATTTCTAACATTTGACTAACTTTCAACTAACTTCTAACTTTTGACTAATTTCTAACTTTTGACAAACTTCTAACTTTTGACTAATTTCTAACATTTGACTAATTTCTAACATTTGACTAATTTCTAACATTTTACTAACTTCTAACTTTTGACTAACTTCTAACTTTTGACTAATTTCTAACATTTGACTAACTTTCAACTAACTTCTAACTTTTGACCTTTGACTAACTTTTGTCTAACTACTAACTTCTTTTGACAAACTGTTGACTAACTTCTAACTTTTTATTAATTTCTAACATTTGACTAACTTTCAACTAACTTCTAACTTTATACTAATTTCCAACTTTTGACTAACTTTTCAGTTACTTTTAACTTTTGACTAACTTCTGACTTTTAAAAGTTAAAAGTTAGTTAGTAGGTAGTCATCAGTTGGTGAAAAGTTAGTAGTCAGTCAAAAGCTAGAAGTTAGTTGAAAGCAGAGTTGTGAAATTTTTAATGTGAAAATAATGCATAATTTTTTATGAAAAAAATTGATAATGGAACTCGAATCCACTACTCATTACTTTATTAATGAGCAACGGAGCAGAGGTCCATCACCCATTACTTTATTAGTGAGTAATGGAGCAGAGGTCCATCACCCATTACTTTTTGCTTCCCCATAGAAGAAGCTTTTTCATGAAATTTTTTTTTCGAGATTTTCATGTCAGTACACTCAGAATGGGCCAAAACGTCGAGAAAAGTGATTTAGAAAAAAATGTCTGTATGTATTGTCTGTGTGTGTGTGTATGTTACACGATCGAAAAATGTAAACCTTTATAACTCGGGAATGCATTGAGATATCAAGCTGAAATTTGGACAATAGATAGAGGGATCAAGCCTCATCGTTCATACAGATGTTTGTTAAAGTCCACTTCATCGTTAAATTATTACGCGTTTTTTAATTTTTTGAAAAATGTCTGTTTACTCGATAACTCTTTCAATTTTCGAGATTTTGATCTTAAAATTGGTATGAATGTGAGCTTTCATACGCCGGTGATCGCTATTGAATTTGGTTAAGATCGGTTGAACCATTAAAATTTTATGATGTTTTGAATTTTTCAACAAATTGACATTATCGCTCTATTGTAACTTTTGCAAAACTTCAGAGCATTGCATCCGTCGATGTTGGATGATGGTATCATCCTAAGTCTGATATCATCAAGAGTTGCGGTAGCGACTCGACGCCAAGTTAAAAACGAAATTAATGTTGCTGTCACACGACAATTTCTCTGTCTGTATATATATAATGGAATGCCTCACCTCCGACGAGATTTCGAGTCTATAGAAATTTTGGTTTCATTGAATGTTTTGAGTTTGCAAAGTTAGACAAGAATTCTTGTAGAATTCTTATTGCTGCCTCTGTTCTTTGTAAACATGCAGGATACATTTAGTAGTGTCTACTTACCTTCATTTACTGTTCATTGTACATGAACTTTTTAATCAATACACAGATATAACTAAAACATGTGTTCTCATTATTTTTTTAAATTACGTTTTGACTTTCAAAAAGAGAGCAAATAACACCAAAAATGTTTTCCCAAAACAAAAATGGTACGCCAAGTTAAAAAAATTGCTTTCAAAAAAATTGCTGACAAACAAAATTCCTTGCAAAAATATTAAACCAAATCCAATATATTAGCCAAGTTAAACTCGCTACAAAAAAAACTTGGTGTGCCAGGGACTAGCTCCCGTACATAGTCCATTAGCCAACATAAACTCGCTACAAAAAAAACTTGGCGTCCCAGCGACTAGCTCCCGTACATAGTCCATTGAAGTTAGGACGGGAGGCCAACGGACCTCTAAAAATGACCCTCTAAAAATGGCTCGCCCCTTGGCCAGGGCGGATGGGGGGGGGGGGGGGGGGTCATTTGCTATTTTGACTCTCGTTCTATTCAAAACAATCAAAATAGCGAATGGCTAAAATAGCGAATTTCATAATGATGGCCATTCTAGATTCCGATGTTCATTATTCTAAAATTCGCTATTCATGTTTTTAAGGGTACCACGTGGGCGTGCGGGGGGGGGGGGGATGATCATTCGCTATTTTGACTCTCATTCTATTCACAGCAATCAAAATAGCGAATTTCATAATGATGACCATTCTAGATTCAGTCAAGAGTCGCGGTAGCGACTCGACGCCAAGTTAAAAATAGTATATTATGCAACAAGGGCGTAAAATGCGATTTTACACACGAGCAGTGATCGTCGTGTAAAATCGCATCACGCGATTTTACACACGAGTGCGATCACGCGAGTGGGTAAAACGTACGCCCGAGTCGCATACGACATTTTTTAGCATGACGTGCGTAAAATTCGCATTGTGTTTAGGGGAATACAACGCGGGGGTCCAGGGGCGAAGCCCCGGTGGGGTGCAGGGGTGAAGCCCCTGCTGGGGTCCAGGGGCGAAGCCCTGGTCGGGTGCAGGGGTGAAGCCCCTGCTGGGGTCCAGGGGCGAAGCCCTGGTCGGGTGCAGGGGTGAAGCCCCTGCTGGGGTCCAGGGGCGAAGCCCCGGTGGGGGGTTGGGGGGGCGAAGCCCCCCCACTGAAGACAGAAATAGATTTATTATGCATTCGCAAAAAAGACAGAACGTGTTTAATTGTGAGTAAACTTTGTTTATAACTATAATTACTTTATTTGGTAATATAATTATTAATTATAGCATAGATGAAAGAAAATTAAAAATAATTTTTTTATTTTACGCACACTGTTTCATAAAGTTGCATTTTACGCACTCATATGGGTGTGTAAAAACGAATTTTACGCACACTATGCTAAAAAGAAATTAATGTTGCCTTCACACTACGATTTGTCTGTTTGATCTTGACTGGACGGGCTTTCTCCTGACGCGACGATCCCTACTGCTACTCTATTTCTTCCGAAGGCGGCCATGATTATTATCCTGAAATTCGCTATTCGTGTTTTTAAGGGTACCGCCTGGGCAGAGGGGGGGATCATTCGCTGTTTTGACCCTCATTCTATTCAAAGCAATCAAAATAGCGAATTTCATAATGAAAGCCATTCTAGATTCAGATGTTCACCCTGGCAATTTGTGTCACCGTAGTGTTAACCGGAAATAACTGAAGTTAACCGACATTTTAACCGAGGAAAGATAAGTCTCGATTAGTCCACTATTTCAGCAGTTTTAACCGACAATTTAACCGATTAAAAACGTTTCGTTCGGTTTAATTGTCAGTTAAAATCGGTTAAATTCACCAAGCAAAATTGAGTTTTATTAATTCGGTAAGAATGTCGGTTACTATCGGTTAATTCACCAGTAAAAATCGCTTAAAAAATAACAATTTCGGTTAAAAGGTCAGTTAAACTGGGTGAAAACGAGGGTTAATCGAGACTGGTTAAAACACCGGTTAAAAAGTCAATTCAGAAATTCGTTACTTTAGCCATTCGCTATTTTGACCCCCACCGCACCGACAGTTCGAAGAATAATAATCTTTCAAAGATTTATATATATTAAGATATTATTAGATTAAATGAGGTCAAAAGAAAGTAGGGATACAAACTGATAAATTAGATAAAAGTAATGAATAAGGTACGATATGCAACTTGAGCTCACTCTGCAGGTTCGGTAATACGAAACACGAAATATCATTAGGAATTGTTTTCTCCCGCACTTACTTCAATGGACTATGTACGGGAGCTAGTCGCTGGGACGCCAAGTTTTTTTTGTAGCGAGTTTATGTTGGCTAATGGACTATGTACGGGAGCTAGTCCCTGGCACACCAAGTTTTTTTTGTAGCGAGTTTAACTTGGCTAATATATTGGATTTGGTTTAATATTTTTGCAAGGAATTTTGTTTGTCAGCAATTTTTTTGAAAGCAATTTTTTTAACTTGGCGTACCATTTTTGTTTTGGGAAAACATTTTTGGTGTTATTCATATATTTATAAAAGTCTTAGTACACTGAGAGAAAAGATTTCATTGACGCTAAAGGAATGGGTGGATATTTTTTTGTGGAAACATTTTATTGCGTCAAGTTGTACGGGGTTGTACCGCTCGGTTCAGAGATTGTTTGGTGCAGAGATTTTGTATATAGAGCTGTTCGGTGTATAGTTCATTTGGTGTAGGAAATGTCGGTATAGAGATTGTTACGTATTGAGGTTTTTGGTGTACAGTTTTTGTGTAGAGATTTTATTGTGTCAAGTTTTTTGGTGAAGACCTGATCCGATCCCCTCGGGTTAGAGATTGTTTGGTGTAGAGATTTTCGGTGCCGAGATTTTGTACGTAGAGCTGCTCGGTGTATAGATTATTTGGTGTAGGAATTGTCGGTATAGAGATTGTTTCGTGTTGAGGTTTTCGGTGTACAGTTTTTGTGTAGAGATTTTATTGGGTCAAGTTTTTTGGTGTAGACCTGGTCCAACATAACTAAGTTCTCTAGTACGTGACCACAAACTTACAACGCCTATAGACCTGTCCCTCTCGCACCTAAATTCACTTTTTTTGTTTTCCGGCTCTCCCGAATGAACGGCTTCGAGTTTTGAGGAGCCAGAAGCTTAGCCTATTTCTGACAATGATCATTCTACTAAGGAATGATCATTGATCGATCCTTAGTGGGATCGGTTGCTTTAAACTTAGAGCTTCGAAGCTCTAAGTTTATAGCAACCGGTCAGTTAAAAATATAATGTTTTGATCGAGTTTAGATCACTGTCTTCCAGAAAAACGTTCAAATTTTCTTCTAGCGCGAGGCCTATATCAAATACTGTAGTAAGAAAATGTGTTCTAAGCGGCTCATAGATAGGACAACGTAAAAGTAGGTGTCCAAGAGATTCCTTTTCGTTAAAGCGACAGTGTATACAGATTTGCATAGGGCCGTATCGGTTAAGCGTTTTATTTACTATAAACCTGCGTGTATGCCATGTAGCCAGCCTGAGCTGCATTTTTACCCGCATGAAATTGATCGCGCAGCGCCCCGGTTAAAAGCTAGTAAACTTGTCATCGAGGTTTCTTGATAGCAATATCTGACACACGTTTGACTCGGAAAATTTATGCATGTTACCTTTTTTTAGCCTTTTCTCAAAGTCGTCCGATAACGCATCTTTTCGATCTTCCCAATAGTTGCTATCTAAATTCTGCAACAAGTCCCCCAATTTTCGGCTCCCAATACTGCCTTAAGCTGAGTTACCCAATTATATTGAGGCCGCGTATTGCTTTTATCTAAGTGTACTAGTCGGCGTAGGCAGGTTTTAGGTAAACGATTTTCCTCCATTTTTAGAACTTCGATAACCCAGCCAGTCGCCAGCGTTACTATCTTAAGGGGAACAGCGCTGATACCCAGCTCGGGTCTGGGTGCACATCCTGGCGTACATTTTGGTAGTTGAAAAAGACGTTTAAAAAAGTTTATTTGTACTTTCTCGAGGACTGCCGTATACCTGAGCCCCCAGACTGAAATGTATATTAAAGTCGAGGCAACGACTGCATCGAATAATTTAATCATCGCTTGACAAGAGTCCCCTCTAACTGAGGCCATCATTGATAGAACAGACGACGTACACTGAAAAAAAGTTTTGTATGAAAATTACTATACCATAGTGATGCGGACGAGCGAGATGAGCGAGAAAATGTCGAGATCAAGACTAAGACTCAGAATTTGACAGCTTGATTGTCATTTCAATTCGAGATTATCGACATAGCAAGATTTTTCTCTCGTTCTCGTCTTGAATTTCGCTCGAAATCTCGTCTTGACAGCTGGATATTGTTTTTCGTTATTTCCCTATTATCTTCTCTAGTTTTAAATTATTTCCAATGATATTAATGTTTCAGAAAATGTATAACGCTGAGAGGAATAGGGTAAATTGTGAAATTATTTATATTAAATATCTGGTGCTGTTATTCTAGCCTTAAATCAATTAAATTATTAAATCATTGGAGTACATCCACCGCTACATTAAAGATGAAGGTCACGTTTTTTGTTCAATATTAAAGAAAGTGTTTTCACTTCGTAGAACTACGCTAACTTTTTGAGGTTCCAGGATGATGTTTTCTTAATGATAGACGTTTAGATCGGTTTTTAGGTAGACCTCATCATGTACAGGACACCTTTTGAGGTTTAAGTCAGTTTTCAAGGACGATTCCATGTCTACGATGTCTACGATCATATCCAGAATTTCAAAACAATCCGAAGTCACCCGTAGTCCTCGTATAATTCGAGACTGAAATCCATTTTTACGTAGTTGTCGTAGTCAAACTCGACCTGAACCTTGGAATCTAAGGAGACGACGTATCAGAACGTCGTTCTGATACGCATCTTCGCCAATGAAATTAAATACGTATCAGAACGTCGTTCTCATACGTATTTAATTTCATTGGTGAAGGTTTCCGTGATTCAACGGAACTTTTTCGCTCGGTGTGGTCTTTTTACACTAGACAATCAACGTTTAAAGCCCTTGGAAGCCTACACCATACCAAAGAATATGGATGTACATAGAAGTGCAGATCCTATGCTTCGGCTGAAGCTGAGCAGAAACTGGAGTACGCACCAAAAATGACGAAAATGCGTGGTACTCCAGTTTCTGCGCAGCTTCAAGAGGAGCATAGGATTTGCACTTCTATGTACATCCATATTCTTTGACCATACTTCTATGCTGACATTTTGGAAAGCTGTTAGGCACACAATTTCATATTCGTGGTCGGTGTTAGAGCCTAACGGAGCATATCCTATCGTATCGTGCGATGCTGTCGCATTCAGAACCATAACATAGCCTCTATTTTGTTGACAGTTTATCTGTCATAAGTTTCAAGATCTCGCTCGATCTCGCTTGTTATTTTAAGTAAGATCGAGCGAGACTATGATTTTTTTTTCATACTGCAAGCTCGAGACGAGAACTTCAGACAAATGACAAACGCAAGAAAAAACGAGCGAGATTCAAGATAATCTCGTCTCAAGCCGCATCACTACTATACCAGTATTGAAAGCTCGGATGCATATACCGCATATTAATTTTCATATACATAAATCTGTAATATTTAAAGAATCGGTATACACCGAGAAAAAAAAGTAGTTGGGTACACCCAAGAAGTAGTTGCACGGACTCACTTTTCGTAAGTCCACACAACCATGAATTTTGTGAGTTGAGGCAACTAATTTCTGTTAGTTGTATAGGCTGGTTTGCAGTGACCACCTATTACGGTTGTGCACAACCCACCGGTTAGTTGGCACAACTAACACGCCAAACAGAGCACGAATGACACGGCTATCGGTAGAAATGTGCGTATTTATTAAAAATGCGATGAATTAACGTATAGTCTATAAAATTTATGCGGTCTGCGGTTATAGTTTTTTTAATTGATGCGGTTTGTGGTTATAGTCAATCAAATTAATCCAGTCCGAGGTTACAGTTGATAAAAAGAATGCGGTTTGAGGTTATAACTTTTTTTTATTTCGTGAGTTTCATGTCAGAACACTCAGAATAATCAAAATATCGAGAAAAGGTAGTCAGAAAAAAATTTCAATCAACTATAACACAAGAACCGTTTAATCGATTGAATTGGAATTTGCATGCAGAAATATCTATTTCGTAGCTTTTTGAATCTTTTTAAAAAAGGGCGTGAATTGCTCATTAAATTGAATAAAATTTAAGATATTTTGCTAAATAGTTCATCGTAAATGCTTGAAAAGCAATAAACGTATACCCTCATTAAGGTGGATTCGTAAAGAGTTAAGAATAATGAGGATGACCAATATGCAAGATTGTATGTATTTTAATTTTGCCCCTAAAAATATACATATTAATGGAGCGTATTAAAATGTCTCTGTAAACGGAGTATTAAGGAATATGAGAGTAAATAATGTGATGGGGTCTTCGATAAATAACAAACAATATAAATACCAATAATATCATATATTTTCATAAGTACAGTGCAATAAATTAGAATTACTCATTCTTAACTTAGAAAGCATGTTTTGTCGTAACAAACTCTTGCCCGCTTCCCATTCGATGAATGATGCAAGGGAAAGGTGACAATAACGGCGAAGGTTCTTGGGATTGAACTTCTTCGGTTCTCAATACTTTCCATGCATCGAACCTTTCACAGAAATTTTCAGTTGAAAGCAATGTACACCTCAATTTTACTTCCTTGGCCTCGTTGTGAAGTATACTATTAAGGGGAGGGAGTCAGGTCAAAATAATTAAATTTGTAAATTCAATATCATCCAAATTCTCTTGCATATAAAAATGATCAATGAACTATATTGTTGGTACTCGATGAAAGGATTTTTTACTGCCATCTGACTTGCGTATGCCTTTCCATATTATCTTAAGCAAAGGTCTTAGGTTTTCCACTCTGCGCGTGATTCAGACCAAACTGCTAGGCAGATTGGGCTAGTTGATGTCTCATTTTCTTCTTCATGAAAAGATACACCGGCTAAATGGAGCAAAATATTTTTTTTTCATTCTGAAAGCAAAGTTAATAACTGATTTAGAAAATAGCATAAAATTTATTAAGTAATAATTATGTCACTTGAAAAATATTACCTTTTATTAACTTTTGCTCCATTTAGCCGGTGTATCTTTTCATGAAGAAGAAAATGAGACGTCAACCAGCCCAATCTGCCTAGCAGTTTGGTCTGAATCACGCGCAGAATAGGTTTAAAACCAAGTTTCGGCAAATGGCATCTAAAGCTTACCACTCAAATGAAAATGTTTATGCTGTTTTCACCTTTGGGGCACCTTAGTACCTTTAATGAACAAAATAAAAATATTATTTGCAAGTCAGATTACAGAATATTATTAATAAATGTTTTTTTTACAAATAAATAAGTAAATGAATGCATAATTTGAAAAAAAGCCTGTAAATAGTATGGGGATGATCACTTTTATTGACAACATCACTGAAAATTTATCCGGTGTTGACACATTCACAAATGTGCTGCACAAACATTAAATCATCATTTCATAACAAATTTACATATCTGATCACTTCTGATGGTTGTTGATTCTGTTTTAAACACTATTGATTTAAAAAAAAACCGTAAATGGCCAACGGAATCAAACTAATAACATAATATGAACGAAAAATAAAAACGTCAATTCGAGGTTATGCGTCTCGCGTGTAGCAGAAGTAACTTCTCGGGGCAGTAACACGCTGCGCATGCGATACGTGCTAAGATATCACAGCGCATGTCCGATTATTCGCGCGAATTCGAATATAATGTAAGTGTTACGTGTTACGTTGAAGACATCACACTCTCATCGCGTCATTAGTATCGCGTTTCGCTAACTGGTTTAAAAAATGGTAAACAAATAAAAATTTATTTACAAATACGTAATAAACTTTTTATTATATAGAACAAAATCATTAAAAAACAGGTATATTGCAAAAATCGGCCATTTTTTGGGCTTCAAGTCTAAGATTTTGCAGGTTCAGAGGGTATACTTAACTAAACGAAACTGCCGAAACACCTTTGTAAAACAGTCACGAATAAATTAAAACACTAGCGGAGTCCACATCCAGGATATGCTTATGATTGTGAAGATATAATAAGCCACTTCATAAAATTAGCAAATTATCATATTCGAGAGCCATACCGTGGAATCGGGAAATCAACTCCTCGTGATTCCAGAGGATCAGTAAATCATCGATTGAGGTGATCTCTTTGATTCCTCCTTTGTTACTCCAGGATTTTCTGGACATCGCTGGTGGTCGTCTAAAAAAATGGATTGTACAGTTAGAGCATCGTTAAAAAAATTATACATTTCATTTCATCTCATTTATTTTCCATAATTTTTATTTCAGAATTAATAATCACATAGATACAGATTTGGCATGAAAGATAATATTTTTTTACAAATAGGTGTATCAATAGCATTTTTTTTTCTTACAATAAATGTCTATTAACAAACCATTCTACAAAAAATGTCGACTTTATTTTTTTTTTATGGTTCAACGTGATTAAAAAAAGTCTCTTCTTAATTTAAAAAAAAAAAGTGTCTATCGATTCAATTTTTTTACAAAAAATGTCTATCGGCTTAATTTTTTTACAAAATATATCTATCGACTTAACTTTTTTACAAAAAATGTCCAGCGACTTAATTTTTTTATAAAAAATGTCTATCGGCAGAATGTTTAAGAAAAAATTGTTATTCCCATGTTTGTTCAATAGCAACAGGACTTTATTGTGAAATCCATATCTATGTCACTTTTCCTGGGGATATCTGTATCGCTGTGACATGTGTAGCAATGTGATAAATCCTTAGATGAAAATTACATTGTTACACGTCAATTGTAATTTACAAATATATATGCACTCGAATGTTTTGAGAAACATCTGTCTTGAAATGTGCATTATTTCCAAGCATAAAACAATGTTTGATACTTGGAAATAATTTTACTTCAAGATCTATACGGAAAAACAGGTCAGTTGGGCCATCAATTTGTTGGTTAAAAGTGCGCCAGATGATTAATTAGTTTGATCAACCAAGATATTAGTTACGACAACCAAATGCATGGTTGGTATAACTAATTAATCGGCTGGCGCATATTTAACCAGTAACTTGTTTATCCCAACTAATCTGTTTTTTCCGTGTATGATATCGATTTAGAGGTTAAAACCGTTAGATTGATTATACTTCTCAATAATTCCTGCAATTAAAAAAACAAAATGTAATTATTTAATTGAGTACTTACCATACAATAAGGATACGAAAAACTGCACGAAAAACCGATGCCGACCTTGTGCACACTTCGAAGATGACGAAAAATAAACGACTGCGAACGCTCGTTATTGAAGTACAAACCAATTGGTTGCGCGATCTCACTGATTAGTTGGGCGAACTCACTGGAGAGTTGCGCGGATTCACTGAAGAGTGGCGCGGTCTCCCTGGTGAGTTGGTCGAACTCACCGGTTAGTTACTCGCGCCTTTGAAGTAGTAGCTACAACTACTATCGTCATGTGTTGAAACAACACATGAATAAGTAGTGCGAAAGAACAGATTCGTTACTCTGACACTTTAAATAGCTGCCATAACTAATAGTATGTGTTTTGTGCCAATAAATCGAACGAGGTTAGGACTACAACTAAAAGTGGTGGAGATGACTTTTACAAATGAGTTATCCCAACCACAGAATGAAAAACTATTTTTAATGGGTTGCGACAAGTATCCGAAAATTTATTCTATCCGAAAACGCTTATCTTAAGGGGAGGGAGTCAGGTCAAAAAAATTGATTTTGGAAATTCAATATCATCCAAATCCTATTGCATATAAAAATGCTCAACGCATTATATTGTTGGTACTCGATGAAAGGATTTTTTACTGTCGTCTGACTTGCATGTGCTTTTCAATATTATCTTAAGCAAAGTTCTTAGGTTTTCCATTCTGCGCATGATTCAGATCAAACTACCAGGCAGATTGGAATGGTTGACGTCTCATTTTCTTCTTCATGAAAAGATACACCGGCTAAATGGAGCAAATGTTAATAAAATGTAATATTTTTTAAGTGACACAATTATTAATAAATAAATTTCATGCTATTTTCTAAATCAGTGATTAACTTTGCTTTCAGAATGAAAAAAAAATAGTTTGCCCCATTTAGCCGGTGTATCTTTTCATGAAGAAGAAAATGAGACATCAACCATTCCAATCTGCCTAGTAGTTTGATCTGAATCATGCGCAGAATGGAAAACCTAAGAACTTTGCTTAAGATAATATTGAAAAGCATATGCAAGTCAGACGACAGTAAAAAATCCTTTCATCGAGCACCAACAATATAGTGCATTGGACATTTTTATATGCAATAGGATTTGGATGATATTGAATTTCCAAAATCAATTTTTTTGACCTGACTCCCTCCCCTTAATATGGACAAGTACCTCCTTCATTAAGTAAGAAATTAAAAACCATGTCTGTAACCGTTTTGGCATCGTTGGCGCTGGCAGAAACAGTCGAGTACCGTTTCATCTTTGAAACGTTTCAAACTTCACGGACATGTAATTATCCGGCTCGTGATAGCACAGGACAAACGAGTGTGTGAAAAATAACCGCGAAGGATACCGCCGAGCGTATCCGAAATTGTATGCGAGTGAATTGTTAATAAATACGTGTGTACACGACGTTGGTTAAGGAAAACCAACCGCCGGTTCGAGAAAATTTATTGTTTCGTCGCGCCCCCGAACCACACTCCCTTTTCAGCTAGCCGACTGAAGGAAACAGGAAGGACTGGACAAGACCGCCGGTAGTCGGGGCTAATAAGTGGCTACCTGGCGCCCAGGAAAAATCATAAGTGTGCGGAGAGTTTGAGAAAAAGTTAATACTGAGCGTCATTGAATTTGGTCGACGCTCCTCGCCAAGTCACCGAAATACTTGCACGAGGGGCTCGCCATACTATATAGTTGGTCTAGTTGGTCTAGTTTCCGAATTTAATGTGCAACCCATTTCGCTGCTCACCCACCTAACTTCTTCTTTATGACCTCCGCTGTAGCTCACTCTTGAAACCGACAATGATCTCCTTCAATCTTCACGAAAAATTACTTCCATAGTCTCAGAAGATAATCTCTGCGCCACTGATGGAGTTAAGTTATTAATTATTTGCCCTTTCGTTCAAAACCGTGTAGAAAACAAAAACCGCGGATAGTCCGTTATTTCGCACGTACCTCCGGCGATTCGTTGCCAGTAGACCGTGAAGGTCCATTAATAAATCGTTGCGTGCCTCACGCGAAGCCACAAAGAAAGTATCGAGAATATATTCCTCGTAAGAATCGAGTCGGATAAAATAAAGACGAGAATTTCCCGAGAATCACGTGAAGCTATGGTTAATGATCGATTAATTATTTTCGCTTTGCTTGTAGAGTCGAATCTTGCATATTACTTCTTCATTATTTTTTGCGATTTACATAACTTCCTCTATGAGGAAGCCAAAATCGATCAACATATTATCTTATAGGGGTAGCTTCAGTGCTGGATTTAGGTCTAGGCCGAAGAGGCAGGTGCCTAGGGGCGCCAAACGACGGGGCACTTTTCTTAGAATTTTTTTAAAGATTTTTTAGAAAAATTTTGCGAATTTTTTACACGACGTTAATTGTCATTCTATGATAAAAAAAAAATTTGACTTTTTTCTTTTATCCGCTAAGTATAATAACATAATATCAGCAGAAAGAATATGAAAAGTGAATCGACGCGAGGCATCTTTCAGTTTAACTGGCCACAGTGCCATTCATGGTTTATCGCACGTCTTTCTTTCCCGTGCAGGAAACATTGTTTGTTTACACGGTTGCAGCGCAGGCGGCGCGAACGGCGCTTGTGAGAGACGAAGAGTTAACGGCATGAAGTGTGAATTTCAACGTGTTCGCGTATAGGATTCCCGGCGGAATAACCGATTAACGATCGAATAACGAAGATTTCTTTTAATCATCAACGGTTATTCAACGAATCGTGAATAATGGGAAATTGTGTATGTTCTGTTCATAGTCATAAGTGATGCGAAGAAATTAAGTGGTTGCCAGTCTCGAAAAAGCAAACTCTTCTGACGATCCACGCGGAAATGACACAAAAAAATGAACTGTGATAAAATTATTGACAAATTTGCGACTACCAAAGCAAGGCGCAAAGTAGTTAAATAAGCTCGGGTTTGTTTTTAATGGTTTCGTTTAGATTTTTATTGAAATGTAAGAATTTATTTGCCTTTAAGCAATAAAGAAGGGTTCAAAATTTTCAAAACAATAAAGGTTCAAAATTAAGCTATTTTTGATTGATTTTTGGGGCGCCGATCGACGGGTAGCCTAGGACGTCAAAATATCTAAATCCGGCACTGGGTAGCTTTGTAAAAAGAGAAATCCAATGGGGAAGCAATGTGAAAGATTCTACTCTTCATTCATTCGGATATATATATTCGAATACATAATCCGATATACATTGTTCCGTGCCGTCTGTTTCAGGTACTGAATGCAACTACGTGCTAAAGTTCCACCTTCCTCTCAATCAGTTTGTAGGCGAAAGCTCGGCTTTTGAAACGCAACGTTTCGCCCGTCACTCAATTACACAACGAGAGCCAGCTATGGGCAGCAAATCACGCCACAAACATTCGCTCGGCTTCTACTCCAACTGGTGGAAATGCGTGTGGCGTATGCTTAATTTAACAGTAGTACCGTAATTTCAAGATACTTTAAAAGCATATTGTGGATTTGACGATTTCATATGATAAAACGAATATAGAAGGGCTTAAAATGATTTATGAATGAAGCGATGATAATATCCCGTGTAGAAAAATAGTTGGGGCTCTGACTTGGCCCTTTCTCGTTTGCCCCAGTTCTATTAGGGGCCCTACTAGGCTAGTCACTAGGCTTGAAGTACGGGGCCTTTACAGGCTCAATGTGAGTGACCCTAGTGTGGGTTCCACAACTAAGCCTGATTAGGCCCCGACGTTTGTCGTAGCCGCCTCTGTTGAGCCTAGTAGGGTTCTAGAGTAGATTCCCTATTGTGGATGCCACGTTTATACCTAAAAAGGCCCCATATTTAATCGCGGCTGCCCGAACTAATTTCTGCACGGGATGGTTTAATAAATGATTGTTGCAAGGTTATTGGAAACAAAAGTTGAAATCGTATATGCAACGAAACGGCATATTTGAAACGATTAGAATAGTTTTTGAAACTATTATCATTTTGATGATTGCTACTATAATTATATTTGCTATAATCATAAAAGATAGACGTTCCTCCTGGGAATTATAGTTTATAGTGAGATTATCGTCAGTCTAACTATATTTTTTTTTAATTACCCGATATTTCTCTCAGTGTGGGAAGATCTGCACTATGAATGTTCAATGCCACTTATAGAATAATATTTTCAAACAAAATAACTGTATGTGTTTAAAGCGCAAGGTTTACTGTTGGCTTTTAAACTTTCCTTTTCTTCCGAAAAGCTCAAAGGAAGAAAATGCGACAGGATTTGTAGAGTCTATAGTCGCAGTCAACCTGGGTTGTGAAAAGTCTAAAGACTCAAGGGCCTTCATACTGCCGTCAGTGTCTATGAATACATAGATAAACGTACATTTGTATTCCAGTAAATACGACTTATGTTGGTGGTGCTCTAAATGAGTCATGCAAAGCAAGCTTTGCATGACTCATGCACTAAGAAAAAATGTTCTAGCTTCTATCAAACAAATTTTAAACTGAGAGAAAAAAGATACTGGTAACTATAAATTTATAGTGAAATACAACCTCAGCTATTTACAAAAAGTTACCTGTACTCATTATTTATAGTCAATGTAACAGTTAATAATAGTTGTCGTAACAAAAAGTATATTGTTTTTAAAATTTAGCGATAGATGCGACGTACGATTCATAGAAAACATAATCACGAACATCGCATTCTGCGAGAAATTGTTTAACAATTTTGAAATCGTCAGTGAAAGTACAATAATGAAGTTGCACTAACTATGAAAAAATAGCTAAGGTTGTATTTCACTATATGTTCACTGTTAAAGTAACTAGGACATTATGTTAAGCCAACTATAGAATTAGTTACGGTAACTATAACGTAGTTAATTTAACCAATAAATCAGTTAAAATAACTATTTAAATTGTTGCATAGACTACAAATCTACAGTTACGGCTTAATAGTTGCCTAAACTATCGCGATTTCTTTCAGTGTAGGTTTCTTCAGTGATGACTTGATTCCGAAGATCAATACGTGTTTTACGCAATAAAAAACCATTTGCTAACTGAAAAGTAATTCAACATCCCGTGTTTGATGAATCTCGTTAGGGGATAACGGGGGAAAGACGAATATTAAGCCTAAGAAAGAATCGAAATTAAACACACAAAAAAGCAAGTAATTGAATATTTTAAGACTCAAAATCACAGTTTGACATGTCTTTTCTGATACAGTGACAACATTTTTTGATATACTATCGAAAAATAAACTTTTTCCGCGGCTGTAGAAAATATGCCAATGTACGGCATTACCCTCACCGTCGGATAATAGCGAACAGGGAGTGCGCAATCCCGAATAATGCTTGCGGAGATCTACAAAATAAGTTTTTAGGCACTTCAATAGACTCAAACTAGGAGAATAATCAGGAACTTTTATTTTTATCGAATACTCAACACAATTATAATTTAAACATGAGTAATTTTTATTTGTTTGCCGTCAAAAAGTTTGCTCAATTTCTTAATGGTTTCTGCCATCATATTTTCTTCCGTTGCCGTAAGTACTCGCTTGCGTCCCATTTGCGGACCCGAAATCTGAAGGTCTGGAGACGAATTCAATCGACCATGCAGTGTCGTGGTGGGAATGCCGATTTGTTTTGCCGCTTTTCCAATCGACGTGCCTTTTTTCACACACTGCATTGCGTTTTCTAATTGGGTAGCTGTCCACGACGCTTTTTGCGTCGTTCGCTCTCGATGTCGAGGCCTCTGCAATAGCATTTTCATAGAGTATTTAGTAAATAATAAATTGTACATACCCCTGGTAAAAATATATTATAGAGATTGATAGAGATCGATAGAATTTGAATGAGATTTAAACGTATGTTATCATCTCTATCTATTCGGACTTTGATCAATTTATACAAATTGAATAGTTGTTATTAGTTTCCTTTAGTTTTCGTTTTCTATTGGTTAAATACGATAGATATGTTATCAGGACGTATGGTACACTAACGGATTTATAATATTTTATAATTTTTTTTTAACTGATTTTTTAATAAATTCTTAGACCTCTTATTGTCCAAAATCAATGCTCTTATTAGTATCTTGATATGCTTGATTATTTATTAGATTTTGCTCGTATCGCGAAGTACTCAAATACGGATAAAATAAAACTTTCGGTAAGGAATGTATACGTCAAGCATTCTTACAGAGTTAATTAACATAAATAATTTAGTAAGAAAGATGCTAACGAACTGCTCAATTTACTGTTGTTACTCATAAGTACGTGAAGCGGCTTATATATTATTGATGTATATTATCTTACAAGAATGAGTTTGGATGGGTGACCAGATGGGTGACCAGAAAAAAAACGAAATTATCCGGTCGATTTCTTTTTTTTTGCTTGGAATAGTACATCGTGGGTATATACGTACAATCGTATATTATTATTATTAAATTAAATACAAAAATTATATTATTTACAACAATATTATAGGATATGGACGAAACATACAGGATTTCGATCGTAAATTTCTGATAGTACATCGTAAATTCACGAACCAAAGTCCGTATTCGGAACGATAGAATTTTTTATAATCGTTTTCTATAATGTATTTTTACCAGGGACGTAACCTTGAAATTCCGTAATAAACAAATTGTATTCGCGAATAAACTGATACTCAATACATCAGAATAATATAATTCCGTCGACCAGACATATTAGACAATAAAATAATTCCGTCGACCAGACATATTAGACCACAAAATAACATTATTTCATCGATACCACGAGTTAAATAAACAATAAATATGATACTAACCTCGGTCGCCGCGTCCGCTCGGCGTTAGACGTCACTCGTGCCACGTGTTCGCGATTACCAACAAATGCGGTTCGCTATTACCCCGAAACGCCTTCACAATGTAATATTTGTCTGCAGCCGGTAACTCGTGCGGAAATTAATTCGAGCAGTCGCGATTAAATAAGTGGCCTTTTTAGGTATAAACGTGGCATCCACAATAGGGAATCTACTCTAGAACCCTACTAGGCTCAACAGAGGCGAGCACGACAAACTTCGGGGCCTAATCAGGCTTAAATGTGGAATCCTCACTAGTACTTCAAGCGTGACTAGCCTAGTAGGGCCCCTAATAGAACTGGGGCAAACTAGAAAGGGCCAAGTTGGAGCCCCAACTATATTTCTGCACGGGAATATTTGGGCGAGAACAATTTTTCAAAAACGATATGAAAGTAAAAATAATAACGAATACATCAGAACATCTTAAGTAAAATATTAGCGAATACAAATAGGAAGAAATCCTTATTTCGTTTGAGGTGAATTTTAGATCGTGAATCGACAAAAAATGTCAGATCTCTTTTTAAATGTTTTTATAATTATTTAATTTAAAAAAAACAACGATTTAGTCACACTTCGTGTACATTAATCGACGAAAAAAATTGTAATCCGATATTATCAATACATAATGAGTTATCGGGCTGTTCGGTATTACCCACTGTACGCCATTGCCCCGTTCTCCCCTAAACCAAGTAATCTATTTTCTCGGTGTCAAGGACGATGAAGTGAAGATAAAAATTTCTCAAATATCATGTGATTTTTTTAAAGCTCCAACCTTGCTGGATATGCACGTTTTGTTATCAATATCTGGACTTATTCAAGCATATTGATCACTGTTTCGCATTCTAGTCTCAAAAGCTAAGATATTCCACCGGGATAAACAGGCAATGCTATAGGAAACATTTTCCATGAAGTCAAGGTTGAACTGCTCATTTATTCACTGTGTGAACGGGATTATTTTTTAAATTCTACTACGAAAGTTGATCCCCTCTAATCCCCAGATTCTGGTTGACATATTCCATAAAACTAATCCCCGCGAATCTCGTTTTCCAGGCGTACGCAGTGTGTACTTTGTGACGATGCTATTCGCGAGGCACGGATGATGTTTTGTTTGGAATGTCGATCAACAACAAGGGTGGAAAAAAAGTTCGGAACAAGCGCGAAAAGTAGACCGGTGAGCGACTCGTATCATGACGCAACAATGGGTTCAATAGGTCAAGGGTCAGTTTGCGATCAGTGAACCGTAGATGTGAGCTTTTTATTCCCACGAGAATGATTAGAGAGCTATATTCAGACAATTTATTGAAACAGAGATTTGTCGACTGAACGCACACCTCACAAAGAAATTCGTAAAAAGTAGAACTTTGCACATTGCTTCCTCATTATATTTCGCTCTCTACAAAGCTATGAGGAAGTATGTTGTTTGACGTTGGCTTCCTCATAGAGGAAGCTTTGTATAGAGCGAAATATAATGAAGAAGCAATGTGCAAGGTTCTACTTTGCATCTTTGTTTTATGCAATAGATCAACATGGCTGAGTATTATTTTGTTCACATATTGAATTTTGGCTTCATATCAAGTTTTTCAAAATTTAACGCGATAAAGTTAATATTTAAAATAATTAGAAAATCCATAAAATCATAATTATTTACGTTTCGTCACTAAATTATATATTTATAATAACTAAATATGATTTCGTTTGCATACCAAATTTGGGCGTGATATCTTAAGTTTTGTAAAAGTTAATGCGATAAAGTTAGATTTTTGATAATCCAAAGTTTCATCAAAACAAATTTCTTTTCCGTTCATCACGAAATTACATATCTGTCATGGGTGCATATTAATACGTTCACGTATCTAATTTGTGATTGGTATCGCATGTTTTGCCGCAGGTAATGCGATACCGTTAATTTTTTCAATTATTCAAAATTCCACAAAACAAAAATTTTTATATCCTTTGTCAGTAAATTATATATTTATAATATATAATTTTTAGCTGAATATTATTCTGTTCATGCACGAAATTTGAACTTGATATATCAGATCAGATTTTGGAAAAGTTAATGACATAATGTCAATGTTTTAAACATTTCAAAACTACCGACCGATTCGAGCCAAATTCAATACCAAACAACATCAAGTGCAAATGCTCTTATGAAGAACTATTTACCATAATACACTAATTTTTACATAAATTAGAGCGACCACACCCGCTTTCAAAAAAATTTTATTCAGTCACCGTTTGCAGTAATTAAAGAGGAGCTGATGCTCCAGTTGTGTGTCAATTTTCCTCGATAGCTAAAATGGTTCTAGAGTTATCAGCGTTTGAATTTTCAAAGTTGTATACATACAGACATACACAAACACATACATGCGGACATTTTTTCTAGACCACTTATCTCGACATTTTGGACCATTCTGAATGTCCTGATATAAAAATCTTGCAAAATTTATTTTCATCAAAACAAAGCTTCCTCTATGAGGAAGCCAAATCATAACAAAGCAGAAATAGGCCATTTTTTCGACGTCATGTCTAAGATTTTGCAGGTTCAGAGGTTATACTTAACTAAACGAAACTGCCGAAGAGAAATAATAAAAAATCGTTTGATTTCATTTTTATTTTATATAAAACAATTTTTTTTTTCGACACCCTTAATTATTTTGTGTGAACAAAAAATCGGCCATAATATCCGCATATAAAAACAATTAATAAATAAAATAATTTAAAATTCAAATATAATATTCTGATAATTTTTTGCAACTTTTGAGAAAATTAAATATGTATGGTACCGTAGAATTTGGCCATTTTTGCGAATTCCGGTTTATAACTTTATTAATACATACATTACATGAAAATGAATGTTTTCACAGAAAAAATTAATCGATTTTTAAATATTTTTTGCCTGACTTCCCCCCCCCCCCCCTTAAGTGCGTCATACATGCACAAGATTAACTAGCCTACTAGTTGTCTTACATGACTTATCTAGGGTTGGATTAAGTGATTTCCTCTGCTCTAGTTGGCTAAAACTCTCCATCTCCAACTTTCCTGGCGTCGAGAGGTGAATTTTCGCCTTGCCTTAGTCTAGTTGAGCATCTGACGCCTCCCTACTCTGCGACAACTCTTAACTGTTCTCTCTTTCGACCCGTTGATGCAGGGGCCTTTGATCGGGGCATGCGTCGGTGTCTGGAGGGTTATAAGTTTCAGGCGCATAGTTTCTTGGGGATGTATCACGTTCTTTGCCAAAGTGAAGCGCTTTAATATGCACATTGAAGAGTGATTCGTACATTGTTATATGTCCATAACGCTGAGAATCACTCAGAGGGATGGATTTATTAAGAGATACATGTTCATTTCTTAAAAGATGCTCCATAAAACTACCACCTTGATATTTGATAGTATTAATCGACTAATAATTACATTTGTTTATAAGAACGCATTTTTATCCGATCTGAACAACAGAGTTTGCATAGTACAATAAAATTGTTTACTTTTGAATGTCCATCGTAGCATATACATTTGCCAAGTACAGAGGTCTAACTTTTTTGTTGCGATCAAATTTACAAAACAATACATACCACACAGAAAGAAAAAATTAGTCGCGATAACCATTTCCAGCATATGCTGTGCCGTAGATAAGTTACAGAAACGAAATTGAAAAAGTATCCTCAACTATACGTGATTGGTAATCGAAAAATAGTAAGTAAGACCGACGAGTTGGTTCCGACAACCAATCATAATTGTGTCCTTACCAACAGCCATGAGGTGGCGCAACTACTGGCGGCAATAGTTGTAAACACGATTCGAATGTTGCCGGCACCCTACGAGTTGGTTTTCAGTACTGATCACTTCCCTCCCAATGGGCTTGTCCTCGTTTCAATGACTACAGACCAGCTCTTTTTAAATCTTTGATTTCCTTCAAAATCTTCCTCCCATACAATGTTGAATCCTTCCTCGCTTCTCCTTCAGCTCGTACCGTAAATATTTTCACTAACTTTCTCAGCAATTGCAAGCTCGAATTTTAATTAATCTCTCTTCTTTTATTTTTCTAAGCTTCGCGATAATTTACGTTTCCTCTCTACTTTTATTATCTTCCGATTCTATTTTGTTCCTCTTTTTCAGAGGTTCTCTCCCTGTAAGGGGAGGGCGACATCATCGTCCCGTTGCAAACGCTGGGCGAGGCTGCCGCTCTCAGTCTTTGTTTATTTCAGATCTCACATAATCTACGCAACTCTAGCAACTTATTTGCCCATGGCCGTATGGTAAAGCTACTACAGAGTAGCGATCGGAGCCAGCCCCAACTAAATAACTAACTAACTAACTAACTTCCCTCCCAAAAGTAATTGGTTGGTTCTTGCAACTAACATTTTTAGTTCGCGAATAACAAAGGCTAACAACGATTAAAAGCTAACAACAATTGTGTTATATGAAGAACGTGACGTGACATATGGAAGTGCGAAGTGACAAGAAAAGGAACTTACAGCGGACCATACTAAATATAGGGTCATACTAAATAGTGTTAGAAGCACGGTCTTACATACAGGTCTTGAGACTCCCTCAGAATTCTGTGGTGGGGGTATGGTCGCTTAGTGAGGTTGAATTTAGTTTCCAGTATAGCCGCAACTCGTCGCCGTCATCGGGCTCGCAATTACACTTAACCTTAAAATCCGGAGTTTGTTTTGCTCACAGTTTTTCGTTGATAGTTTAAAAAAAATAACAACGTGGTGTGCGGTCCCGAATTGCAGTCCCGAACAACAGTAGAACCGAGAAAAAGTATTCTGTGTTTCGTATGACGAGAGACGTGGTTCAGTTACAAAATGGTATTTTCAAACGTTTTACAGTTTAAAAAACGTGTAAGTGGAGACCATGTGTGAGACTGAGACAGCCAGACACCCTCTGCCCGTCCACGTCCCTCGCCTAGATGCAAAACCTTACATGCAACGACTCTACCGGCGACTGAGGAAACTTAAAATGGCTTCACTAAGCGACCCACCCCCACTACTGCAGTTGCAAGACCTGTATGTAAGACCGTGGTTAGAAGTAGATGCTCTTCATTTTCAAAGAATTGGGATTTGGTGATGATCCATGCCATTATGAATATATGGAAATGGCGCTTCTAACCTCATTGTTCTCATTTTCTTAGATATATGGCGTGAACGTATCTATCGATGCCCTTCTTCGTCAGTTCGGCAACGACAAGCTAATTCCGAAATTCAACGTTTCTAACCCGGAACTGCACTAAAACAGATTGCATGTACTAACTAAGCGTATAGCTCGGGTTGCTATTTCTGTTGGTTAGAATACACGTAGTGTATTCTACCAACGACATTTCAGTTCCGTTAACTGACTAAGTAGATGCTTTAACTAACTGAGTAGTTAGCACTATATCAACTATTCCGGGTGGTTGTGAGAACCCATTTGTCAGTTTTACCAACTACTTATTTCTTTCCGTGCATAAATATTTTTTTTTATTAATCTCACAACTTCTTATACTTATACATAGTATACTGCGCAAGTTTTTGAATAGGATTAGATACCACTCATGTAAATGTATTTCTCTGAAATATGTTTTATACGTCGCGTCGTTGGGGGGATATGTTGTACCGAGAATAAAAATGTAATATTTTTATGTGACCCTTAATCCCTCCTCATTCAGGTTTTTAACACTCTGCGCAAAATCCAGAATAAGCTGCAGTTTATTCTGGAAAAGGCTGAATCGACTTTACGAAGAAAAAGGATTATTTAACTGGCTTTAACATCAACGAGAGCCGATTAAGCGTCAGATCGAAGAATTGTAACCTGTTTGTCGGTACAACAAATCCCCCAGCATAGAGAGCATAGAGAAAAATCCTATAAGCATGCTGCCTCTTATTCTATGCAGTATTATTCTGCACGAATCGAGCTGAGGTGTTTTTATTTTTAAGGGCCTGATAAAATTATCAACTAATTTACAAGATGTCAAAATAATGTTGGCATTTGGAGATACGTAAGTTTTTAATGACCCAGAAGTTTAATGCATCTGCAAAATTTATACTTTGACCAACTGTAACTAAGTAACGCGGCGGACAACATTTTTTTCCCTAGGCAGGTTTTGAGTCGTACCATTATCTACAAGCACGCTTTATATATATTTTTTCCTGCTAATATTTAAGAACTGGCGGCTATTTTCGACATAAAATTTGCGTCTTTTTCGGTTGACCGAATACAGAACAATAGCTCTATATTGCATCACTCGTCAAATACTTTTATGATTTCATACACATAAACAAACCAACACGGCTATACCCGTGGTAGCTAAAACAGGGTCTTTTGCCTTTATCATTAATTAATCTTATGAATTATTATGAATTAATCTGTCAATATTTTGAATAGGTGTCTGCCTTGCTTTGATTGTCCAAATTCTCTATTTTAATCGTTCTTTGTCAATACATTATCAATTAAATTACGTATTGACAAAGAACGATTAAAATAGAGGTCTTGGATTGTCAAAGCAAGGCTATTCAAAATATAAACAGATTAATTCGCTAATAAAGGTAAAAAGAACTGTTTCAGTTCCTTTTCGTTGTAGTACTTAAATAAAAACGATCCCAACCCAGAAACGTTAGAATCTCTATAATCCACGGGAAACAACGATGTGGAGGAAGGAAGCTTTCTTTTATATCCTTTGTTTGTATCCGTTTTTTTTTTATATTAGAGATTATATTTTATATTTTATATTATAAGAGGTTGCAATAGTTTATAATAGCTAGTAATAGCTAGTTTTTTGCGATATCGACAGTGATGCAGGAATACCCTGTGATTTTTTCAGCCAAAAAAATCCGTTATTGAATAAAAAAATAATTCCCCCGTTTTTTCGAAACTTCCATATGAATCATTTTTTTTTATACTGGAACCTCGATCCGTGCCACTCTGATGATTTTTTTTTTGTAATATCGACAGTCATGCAGGAATACTCTGTAATTTTCTTAGCTGAAAACAAAATGACCGTTTTTTAATTTGAAAAATAATAATTCCCCCGCCCACATAGAAAAATATATATGTAACATATACGTTAAATATATGGCGCCAAAAAGTTCTATATGCTGCATATATTCTGCATATATGTGTGCAAAAATATATTCAAAATATATGGGATATATGTATGGAATATATGTAAAATATATTTCATATACGTTTAGCGCCAAAAATTTCTATACGTCGAATATATCGTGCATATATTTCTATTTCCATGTGGGCGTTTTCGAAATGTTCACACAAACACATTTTTTAAAATCTGAATGTCGACCGGTGCGGCGCTCGTGAACTCTTTTAGATATCATCTGTTATACAGAAATAGTCTGTAACTTTTTCAATCCAAAAAAATATCCGTTTTTGAATTTAAAAAAAAAATTCTCCGTTTTTCGATAAAAAATCATACTCACTGGAACGTGACAAATATTTCAAACATTCCGCTGGAAAGCTAAGAAAAAACGACTACTTTATGCGGAGACATTGGTTTTCAGTAACTTCAAGTTTCTGAGATGTTTGCACTTGAAAAAACAACATCATTTTCTGAAATATTTTTTGAAAAATCTGAAAAAATTCACATTGAGTACCTTTTATCGGTACATTGGTATAACCCATTATGGAGCAGATCGGAGAGGGTTGAAAATACAGAGTGCTGAATCGACAGAGAATGTTTCATGTATTTTATGAATGTTTATAGAAGTCTTCTACATTTTACGTGTACAATTTGTGAACGATTCGCCTTACCTCGTTTATGAAAAGATCCTCCAATTTCAGGTTAAGAAAACATATTTTATTATTTTCTCCGATGAAAAAAGTTCCCGTGAACTTTTCTCATCGGCCCATACGTCTGGATATTCGTGACTGTGTTCCGGTTCTATAAAGAAAAAGTTCAATTGCGAATGTAAGACATTGTAAGACAAGTTTTTTTTTCACTATTGTTTTTATTGCATTCTCAATTCTTTGTAAGTATACTGATACAGCGGATCATATTTATCACTTTTACTCTAACCCTAGCAATGTGTTTTACTTTCTTGTAATGCAGGAGCAACAAATAAAGACGACGAATGACGTTGAGTTTAACGGCACCTTGGGTAAAAGCACGGCCGATATAACCTTGTAATAAAGCGTCGAGTCGCATTAATACCGACGTGCTGCGTAACCGCTCGTACTACTAGGTGTTGAGTTGAGAAAGCCCACCACATCAAGAGACCCCCTACTATATTGTTGCTATAACTTGATGCTTTGATAACACCCGTTTCCAACAGCTCTGTTTATTTATAGTAGTCCCATGTCTGTTTTATATGACAAAAAAAATCTTATGGCCACACACAAATCTTCTTTCTCTTAGGCACACAGCGAGAATAAAAATTGTCTGACGAAAATCTGAAACTTGCGCTGTAAAAAAAGACTGCAGATTTAATATACATACAAATATGAAATTTACAAACTGCCTACCACTTGTTGTAAATTTTTTATTCTTTTGCGAAATTAATTTACCTGACAGTAAATTCAAGCAATTGTTATTGTATATTTACAAAAATTGTCAAGTGATTGTTCAAATAAATTACAAGTACATGAAAATTGTTGCACTGAACTGAAATTTGCGAGAAAATATTGTTGAATTTAAGTATAGGTTATGCCATAGGTTTCAGATATTTTCTCGGGCGCTTGAGCGATATCGGGCTCAAATTTGAACCACGAGTAAACTTTCGTTAAACAAGGTATGGGATTGAATTTGGTTAATCCGTCAAGGTTAATCCGTCAAGGTGTTCAAAATTAATGCCATTTTGAATTTTTTGGAGAATGTCAGCTCGGGCTCTAACTCCCACAATTTATATGATATCCGACTCAAATTTGGAGTAGAAGTGGACTGTTATCAAATAATTTTTGGGATTAATTTTCGTGTCAATCCGTTAAGAGGTTCAACATTTATGGCATTTTGAATTTTTAGTTCGTGCTCTAACTACCGCAATTTTTAAGATATCGAGCTCAAATTTAGTCCACAAGTAGACTGTAGTTAAACAAGGTATGGGATTGAATTTGTACTGAATTCGTCAAGATGTTAAACAATTATGATTTTTTGAATTTTTCGAAAAATTAGTTTTAGCGTTCCAACTTTCACAATTTTTAAGATATCTGGCTTAAATTTTATACGCAAGTGAAGTGTGGGTAAACTAAACATCAGTTCGAATCTGGCGAGAATTTGTCAAGAGGTTAAAAAACAATGCCATTTAAAATTTTTTAAAACAAGGCTGCAAAGTAGAACTTTGCAAAGTGCTTCGTCATTATTGTTGGATTTTTACAAAGCTTCCTCTATGAGGAAGCCAAAATAGATTAACATACTTCCTCATAGAGGTAGATTTGTAAAAATCCAACAATAATGAGGAAGCACTTTGCAAAGTTCTACTTTTTTTTTCTCTTTTCTCAATTTAAAAAAACTGTTGCATCCCCTGAGGAACTAGCCTAAAGTGTCTAGGCCAAAATCCACCACTGGCAGCACGTGCGTCATGTACATACGTGCGACAGAAAAAAAATAAGTACCGCTATTTTTTTGTGCGTGTTTATATTTCACCCTCAAGCGTGTGGCAAGCCGGATAGGGCATAAATTCAAATTTCAGTGCAAACTGGAAGCGACCGCCTACGTTACCTGGAAGCATCTCGCACTGCCGCTTGCTTACCTGTCGCGTGATAAAAAGAACAGCCCCTCTATAGCAAAGAGTTTATGGCAGCAGACACAATTTTTTCCAAAGCACAACAGATCCTCTGATTCCATTCCCGATAATATACGTCGAATGAGATATGTCTGGCAACAGAAAATGCTGCACTTTGAAAATGCCAGTTGACGCAACATCGACAATCTCGAAGCGCTGAGATTATTCTGTCTGTTTTGTACTGCATGTAGAGTGCACAAAACGTTAATATTGCCACATCAACCCTTAGATATGATGGCGCTATTTTAGTTTAGAGCCCCTAATTTAGTGTTATAATCTTTAACACTAAAATTTCTTCTCAATCTTCACATTTTCCTCATCATATACATAGTATGTACAAAAAAGAACTAAAAACCTAAAAAGAATAAAATCCTATATATATATATATATATATATATATATATATATATATATATATATATATATATATATATATATATAGGATTTTATTCTTTTTAGGTTTTTAGTTCTTATATATATATATATATATATATATATATATATATATATATATATTCCTCAATGCAACATAACTGCATAACTGAATCATAGCTCTTTTTACTTTTTCTGTGAATGAGAATTATAAACCCTGCCGAGGTTTTAAGTTGAATCTCAACACCGAAAATTAATTTTATACACAGAAGACCCATTAAATTCCATGGCTCGCGCAGTGCGCGCGCTCGCAATCTCTCCCAAATTCGGGCTTGGGGGTCCATTGAGGGACTTAGAATAATCCAGGCTCCTACTTCCCTGCCCCCCCACCCTACCCGTCCTAGCCCAAGGGTGCCCTCTACCCAAGGTTGCCCCCCACCTAAGGTTGCCCCCCACCCAAGGGTGCCACCCAACCAAGGGTGCCCCCCACCCAAGGGTGCCCCCCACCTTGGGGGACCTATGTTTTTGGAAAAGGAGTAAGAAAAATATGGGCTTAGGGTCTCACAGACCCCCCTGAATTTTTCTAAGTCCCTCGATTCTTGACACGTCGGCAGCGGCGACGGGGGCGAAATCTTTTTATAATATAGAGAGACAAGGATTTTATTGTGGCTCGCGCTCCCTCCGAACTCCCCCGCTGAACTCAGAATATTCACGGTAGCATGATATGCTACTGCTCGGTCGATAACAGAAACTGTAGTGTCATCCTCCACCATAATTGATCTTTTGGGCAAAATATGAGACGTATTGACGGTGTCTGAAGGACGGAAGGAAAGTTTGAAGGACTTAGAAAAATTCGAGCTTCGGGTTCCATTGACGGATTTAAAATAATCCGGTCTTGGAGTTTCACAGACCCCCATCCCCAATAATCCCCCCTAAGCCCCCCCATAATCTTCCTAATTTTGGCTACACCCCCTCGCCCCCCCCCCCCTCCCCCTAAAGAATTCAGCCTTTGGGGGAAATTGACATGGAATGCCCTATATGCCTATATATATGGATATCTCTCCATTATAATAAAAAGAACCGACCCGCTATAAGACTCACATCGGAGACTTGATAAGCGGGGGAAAATGCAAAAAAAAAAAAATTATAAAAAGATCTCACCGCCACCGTCATGTAGGATAGTTCCTTCAGATACCCCTAGATCGTCTTTTGTTCTTCCTTCCGACCATCTTTTGTTTCCCCTCCCGATTGTATTTTGTTTTACCTTATGATTGTACTTTGTTTTACCTTATGATGATTGTATTTTGTTTTACGTTACGATTGTATTTTGTTTCCCTTCCATATCGTACTTTGTTTCCTCTCTTGATCATCTTTTGTTTTACTTCCCGATTGTCTTTTGTTTTCTCTTCTGATCGTGAGGTCAGCCACTCCGTCAGTTTAGCCACTCCGTGACTTTAAGCAATTGGCTAACATACCGTCTTGTATACGGCGGCGACGGCGAAATTTTTTTATAATATAGAGAGATATATAAATATGTAAACTCTAAAAGAGTAGATGAATGATATAAATATGTAAAGAATCATAAATATTCATAGGGGTCGAGAATTTCATTCCCAAAAACCATCTTCAGGAACCCTTAATTCAGAAACGCCTCGGTATATTTTAGAGACATTTTACACAATGAAAAAGCTTGTTGGATCGATAAAGTAGACATCAGTTAACTATGAATTGAACACAGTAGTTTCAAATCGTCCGCCGGTGGTACGTACGTGTAACGATCTATACAGCTCAGCACACATAGAGGAGGTAGCAACGTAAAGTAGACAACACAGTGAGTACGGTGAGCGACCAACGGCCCCGGGATCGATCGTTCATCGAGGGCAACTCAGACTTTGCAGCTCTGCATAGTGTTAACCCTCGGGTGCAGAAGAACTTGTGTATACCTAGCACTCGGCTGCGTACAACGTCTCAGCCACACGCGAGAAGTAGAAAATGCCGGATATTACCTACCTGACCGCAGGGTAACGAGCTCGCCGCGCCCCAGTTAGTCCGCGGTACTCTACCTATGCTTCTGGGCGAATTCTAAGTAGAATTCCAACGAAGAAACTCTGAAGGGCCGTGTTTCTTCCAACATTGAGGGTAACGTTTGAATCTCGGTCGAGAGAAGAAGACTAAGATGAAATAAAAGCTACTACATGAAACTGAAAAAGCAGTGCAGGGCACGTTTACAAGTGTCCGATGCACATCCTGCTCTTTTCAATCGTTGGGGCAAGTTCAAAATACACCACTTTACGTTCACTCCGTGTGTTAGTTTACCGTTGCCACTTTTTTCCCATTTCTTCTTCTTCTTCTTCTTCTCGTCCTTTGAATTTTAAATAAAATAAACTCTGCTCTTTCCACTTGAGCTGTGAAAACTATGTATGCTCAATCTTCTCCTAACGAGGCACTTGAAGCTGACGATTTTACTCGTACATCATTTATCTCCCAATTATTATCCAGACATCGTATCTTCAGTTCTTGAATATCGATGTAGAAGGAATTTTGTTTATCTGTTCTGTTCAATAATCGAATATTAATAGTGGACTCCAAAATTGCAAATATTTATTTGGTAAATGTTTGTGTTACTTTGAAAACATTCTTTTTCCACCATCATAGAATGTGATACGCCATTATTTTTCAACCACAAAACCTATATAGTTTCAAGCAATAATTTCGTAATATGGTGTAGTGTTCGTCACAAAACTAGTCTTTTTATTACTATAAACATTTTGAACACTGCAAGATCCTCGCTAAGAAGATTCTCGCCGAACCGAGATTCTTTTTAAATCTGTCTGAGAATCTCGCTGAGATTCTAGAGAATTTCGGCCAGCTTTTTACCGAGATTCTTTAGGGGTTCGCCGAAAATAAATAGAATCTCTATCAGAATCTCGCTGCGATTCTAGAGAATCTCGGCGAGATTCTGATAGAGATTCTTTAGTGGGTAGCTGGAAATAAAAAGAATCTCTATCAGAATCTCGGCCAGCTTCTTGGCGAAATTCTTCTCATTTTTATTTTCATTGAAAATGAAAAGAATCTATATAAAAAAGATCTTTACGAATATTTTAATATTGCTAACAATAATTTGTTAGTACATCAACGAAGGTTAGACCCCTCGTGTGTAGTCGAACTCAGAAAAGCTTTCCAGTCTTATATATACGCTGGGGCTTCAAGTCACTTGCGAGAAACGCTTCGTTCTTTCGCCATCTAGCGGAGCATTGTCCACCAGTGTTTCGTATGATGTCACTAGGTGGCGAACGGAGAAGTAAAAAGATTTTAAATGAATGAGATTATGTAGAATGAAGAAATATTGTTAACGAAAGAAAGTGAATACGTTGTAAATGAATGAGATTTTAAAGAAAGCGAAAATATTTGGTATGAGTGAGATTGTGAAGAAAATAAAAAGATTTTGAATTAATGAAATTTCAAACAAATTTACTTCACAATCTCATTAATGCAAAATCGTTTCGCTTTCTTCAAAATCTCATTAATTCAAAATCTCTACTCTTCCTTCACAGTCTCATTTATTGAACATTTTTTGACTTTCTTAAAAATTTTACTCATTAAAAATTTCTTCGAAATCTCATTCATATAAATGTTTTTCACTTTCTTCAAACATCAATCATTCAAAATCTTTGAGATAATAGAACATTTTTCTATCGACCTTCGAGATGCCCAATTCTCGTCTCGTCTCGTCTCGTCTCGTCTCGTTTCGTGGCAACAATAATGCACAGAGGCAATTCGACAGATAGCGATCGAAAATGGATCCGGAATATGGTAGTAATGAACAAAATGATGATGAACCGTTAGTAAAAAAGAAAAAATTAATGTCGAAGAATTAAAAATATGCAATCAACGTGGAGGAATTAAACGGATCAAAATCGTCATCTATTCCATTCCTTTCCTGAGAGTGTGTTATTAGCAGCCACTCATTTCCAACGTACTACTGGATCGCATTTGCAGGAGGACACGGGAGAACTGCTAAATAGCTGATCGATACGCAGTCATCTATATTTTAATGAGAATCCACTATATGAACTCCAGAAACTAACAATTGTGATTGTTAGTTTCATACACGACGCATCCGTGCATCATTTGCTGTATCTATGGATATCAATACATGAGAGATTATGTAACCGGTGCGGTGGTCTAGTGGTCAGTGTACTGGCCTCTAGTCCAGAGCATCGGTAGGTCGCAGCTTCGATTCCCGGTGCCGTCGATTATCGTCGAAAATATAAATACGGGCGCGATGAAGCTCCAGATGTATACATGAGACCCACACAAGTATTTGTACCTGTGGAGGTCACATGTATATAGCTGTCCGTGTTTATGTTTTCGACGAACCGTCACGTAGCCCCGGTGCCGGGAGGCGTACTCGAGACCGGCTATATCGGCATAGGTTTACCGCAGTTTCCCTATGCCCATAGCAGAAATGCTATGGCAAATGCGATATAGAGAGGAAGTCGGATGCAGCCGCATGGGGGCCTGGTTACTGACACCGCGGAATTTCGACACGCCGTAGTTCGACATTGCAAAAGTTCGACACGCAAAAGTTCAACACAAAAAAGTTCTACACCTTAAAAATTCTACACCGTAAAAGATTGATACTGCAATAGTTCGACACCGCAAAAGTTTGACACGCAAAAGTTCAACACGAAAAAGTTCTATACCTTAAAACTTCTACACCGTAAAAGCTTGACACTGCACGAGTTCAACACGCAAAAATTGTACACGCAGAAGTTGTACACGCAAAAGTCCGACACCGCAAAAGTTCAACACGCCAGAGTTCGACATCGCAAAGTTTTACCCGGTGCATCTCTACACCGTCATAGTTCGACACAGCCTCATCTTTACTCGCGCTATATTTCAACAGTTACCGACCGAAACTGTTCAAATATGGTGCTTTACCGACCGATACTGGTAAAATATGGTGCATTACCGACCGAAATTGGAAAAATATGGCGCGTGTAGAGATGAGCATGTGTAGGGATGAGGCTGTGCCGAACTATGACGGTGTAGAGATGCGCGGTGTTGAACTTTTGCGGTGTCGGACTTTTGCGTGTACAACTTCTGCGTGTACAATTTTTGCGTGTTGAACTCTCGCAGTGACAAACTTTTACGGTGTAGAAGTTTTAAGGTGTAGAACTTTTTCGTGTTGAACTTTTGCGTGTCAAACTTTTGCGGTGTCGAACTGTGGCGTGTTGAAATTCCGCGGTGTCGGAATTTTGCGTGTAGAGCTCGCGGCGTGTAAAACTTTCGTCATGTAAATTTGTTGCGTGTAGTAAAATTCGGTGTACAAATGCTCGTGTAGAAATGAGGCTGAGTAGAGATGGGCTCTGTAAAATCGAGGTGTTGCCCCCCAGAGTTAGCCAGCGTCAGCAAAGCGGTCAACCATCTAAGTATTGATTTCCAGTTGTCAGCCAAACGGTCATCCATCTAAGTATTGATCGCCAGGGTAGGCTTGGCGGTTACCCAACCGAGTACTGAAAGTCAGAGTTTTCCAGGCGGTCACCTATCGAAGTACCAACTTTTAGAGTGAACCCGATGGTCACCCATCCAAGTACTGACTTTTAAAGTCATCCCGTTGATCATCTATCCGATTACTGAGCGCCAGAGCCAGCCAGGTAGTCACCCATCTAATTCGCGCAAACAATGAAACAAGCAACTTCGTTGAATATGTTTACAGATAATAGAGTTGGGGCAAACTAGAATGGGCCAAGTAGGAGCCCCAATTATTTTCCTGCATGGAATAGGTGCAGAAATTACACCGATTTATGTAAATCTTTTCCATATTCTGGAGAAATTAACCGTTCATAAATTTGTGTTAATTCTACAGTGTTGAAATAAAATTAAGAAAACTAAGAATCTTGCACTGTTCGTTTACATCGTATCAATATAGGATCTATATCCATATTGTTAAAATATGTTAAAACGGTGTTATCATTAACACCGTTTTTTTACAGTGTAGCTATTTCTGAAGTTATCATTGTCAGACATTACGATGTTATGCCAATTATAGCTACTAGAACGAGAATTTTTCAGAATGTATAAGTGCTGACGTTCAATAACTGGCAGCACTATAAAAATTGCTATTTTAGTTGAAGTTCATATACCTTAAAAATACGTTTCACTTGAAAACAGCAATATTACTCTTCTCCGAGTGAGTTTAGGTTTCTAGGTGAGTTAAGCGCCGAATATAGACGAACAGTAAAGGTATCTGTCGATACATACACGACTACCCAGAGATTTTACTCGAAATCCTCTTTGCGCGTTCAAATCGGCTTCGTTTACGTTAAAACGTTAAAATAACCATAAACCTGGCTTTCCCAGATTTGTTTATAGAATATGGTGGGCTTAAAGCGCGAATAAATTCAACTTTACTTAGAAATATTTTTTCAGGTAAATAAGAAAATGAAGTTGCTACAGGATTCCAGTATATATTTATTGACAATTTGACATGAAGACTCAATTTTTCTTTGGATAATGAAATAAATAGGTTTAATCATGTTTTGCAAAATTGAGACAAAACTTTTAAAAAACGTTTTTTAATAATTTCTTAATAGTAGTACCAAAATAGAATGGTACACATTATCAATAAAGTGGTGAAATAAATAAAACAAAAAATATGAAATTGTATTATATCGCAAAGGTTAAGGTGTTCCTATGGACGCTCGCTACGAGGGCGTCAGAGGGGCAGATATCAATTGTTCTCCGTGCAAGACAAACAATCAACGCTTTGGTGCGAGAAAGCGCGATAACCCGAAAATGCATGAGTCAGAGAGAGAACAGATACTTTTCTCTGATGATATCTCAAAAATAAAGTAGGCAATCGACTTGAAATTTGGACAAGTTGGGGAAGAAAATTCTCTTCTCGACACAATTTTTTGGCTTTTTTTTCATTTCATCATCTATTCTTTCCAAGCGAGTGTAACTATGGCGTATACTGTATGAATGACTTTAACATTGAATATTTCCGAAGTACGGTAAGCGATCGGATTCAAATTGTGCAGAAAATTTTCAAAATTATTGGCGAACATTCTATAAGAATTTCAGAATGATGGCATTTAAAGTGCATCGTCCATAGCAACACCTTAAGGGATCTTTCCAGTATGAAAAAAAAAATCGATTTTTTTTTATATCTCAAAAATAAAGTAGGCAATCGACTTAAAATTTGGACAAGTTGGGGAAGAAAATTCTCTTCTCGACACAATTTTTTGGCTTTTTTTTTCATTTCATCATCTATTCTTTCTAAGCGAGTGTAACATATGGCGTATACTGCATGAACGACTTTGACATTGAATATTTCCGAAGTGCGGTAGGCGATCGGATTCAAATTGTGCAGAAAATTTTCAAAATTATTGGCGAACATTCTATAAGAATGTCAGAATGATGGCATTTAAAGTGCATCGTCCATAGCAACACCTTAAGGGATCTTTCCAGTATGAAAAAAAAAAACGATTTTTTGTTTCGGCTTATCCATTACTATATACGGTCAAAAACATCCTCTCAAATTTTTACAGTGAAGTTCGAAATACTTCGCTGGCATACTTTATGGACCTGGCATCGCCGATTAGTCGTAAGTACACAATTTAGGTATATAAATGGAAGCTTTTTTTTTTAACGTTCCCATTTTTTTAAACGAAAAACTGTCGAAAAAAACGGCTGAAATCGGTAATTTTTTTTCGAACCGCCGCCATTTTATCAATTCTGATTTTAAAAAAGGTCTCCATAGCGCGATAGCCAATTGTATACTAATTAATAATCCTTCGGGTTTTTTTTTTTTTTTTTCAAATCAAATTTGTGACACTTAGGATGTCCACCATGAGGCTATCTTTTTTATCAACATTATTTTCAACAATTAAAAAAAAAATTTTAACAATAAAAATCGTTTTATAAAAAATCATTTTCTGTCATTCATGATTACCTTAATATGTCATAAAAATTTCAGATTGATCGGCGTATAGTAACCGTCCGAAAAGAAATCGTGAAAATAGGCTATTTTTCGGGCCGTCACAGTGGAAAGATCCCTTAACAGACTATTGCCACTAAAGCCCGTGCGCAGTGCACCGATAATTATTATTGGGTTTTTACCGATTCGCAATAAATTTCCATGGGTGACTAATCGACTATGATTCATATTTTTCACTCTGACATAACAATTAATAGTTGTATCGGGGAGTCCGGATAACTTGGAAGATTTTTGGTTTGCCAATTTTTAATTTTTTACTAATGCATAGGCCATTTTTTATATTTCGTCTTACTCGGCTTTAAATGTTCCTACTTGCCTCAGTCTTTGATTCTATGCGCAAACTCTCGGCGTGGGAGGCACTGAATGCCATATCTTGGCATTAATTATAAATATTAGTTCAGGATTTAAAGGAAATAATGTTTCAAGGGGCTGCATTCAATAGTAGCTATGTGAAACTATTTTAAATACGATGCACGGAAAAAAAAGTTTAGTTGTGGCAACTACGTTTTCGATTTGCTGTACACAATGTCTAAAAAATTAGTTGCCTCAACCATATCGTATAGTAACCTCAACTATTCACGATTAGTTCTCGATTGGATAAGTTAGGGTAACTAATTCAATCGTTGGGACTACCACTCGAATAGTTGGGACTACCATTCGAATCGTCGGTAATATCATTCGAAACGTTGGTATTACCATTTGAGTTGCCAGGGAAATGGAATAATCGATTGGTTGTGTCAACTCATTTGTTGGTTAAGGCGACTAATCTTTTTTTTCCGTGTGATAGAAGTTTAATTTACAACGCTTAAGTCGTTTTTATAATGTAATTATTTGAGATTTGATCAAGTTTTTCCGTAAGATTAAAACTTTAGAGTGCATTTAACGTACGAATTTTAACGTAAGTGTTTCAACTTAATCGGCTTTCCAGACAGCCACGATCTCCCCTACCATTATAATTATTTAAGTTGATTCAAAGACTTGACTTTAATGCGCAAAGTTCATTGTGCTGTAACTTTTTATCCGACGGTGACCATTCGGCGAATCTTCATATTCTTTTCTCTTTAATCACTAGCAAACCTATTGTTGTATAGATAATGTTTTGAGCTAATTTAATTCGGAACTTTGTTCTTGAGCATGCTGTTAATGCCTACATTGTGTTCACTTTTTCTTGGTGGACGTTCAATTCAGTAGCAGCTGCTGGTACTGAAGGTAAATACAGTGTGAAGGCAGGTACAGTACAGAGTAGGACATTTTTTAATGGCGTTATTAGGAGTGTTCTAACTAGATAAAAATATTGCGCAGAAACTATGAACTCAATTTCCTCGAAACTAAATTTTTTACGATCTTACCACGATATTCCGAGAGCAGACCGGAGAATTATAACTAAATAAGATGAGTTTATTATATCTGAAAACATGTATTTTTAAATATTATACATACCAATTATATAATAATATCAAATAACTAGAAATTATACAAGTTGTAGTTTTCTGTTTTTTATTTTTCCATCTATAACCAATACGGAATCCTGAACAAAAGAAATATTCCTGAGATTTCCCAAAATCTTAATCCATTTGACCGCAATCGTGATAAAACTTGATTTAACATAATTTGCATATTATTAATATAGTAATGGCACTCGATTGATCTTCTTATTTCGTAATTTTATTGAAAAATATCTTTAAAGAGAAGAAAAATTATATTTATTCAGTCATAAAATGACAATAAGCGAATACTCAGTTCTCGAATAATTTGATATCATCATTTATTTGTAAAGATGACCCAATAAGGAAACTGCTTTTTGCCCGTAAAATCCGACAAGGCTCTTAATGACCTGATTTTTATGAATATTAAAGTTGCTCATCTGCGAATAAATTTTCAAAGTCCGTAAATTCAACAGATACTGAATACTTGTTTTCGCATTAAGGTAATTCTGCCGCGAACGCAATGCAAAGTTTCGCACATGATTTCTTTATATATTATTCTTTAAGTATTCAGCTTTATGTTTAAAAAAATCCAAGATTGCTTACCGATCATTTCGAAGAATAATTAAATGTTACAAAATTATATTTTTATATGGGCTCTTATGACGGAAACGTCCAATCTCATGTTTCAGTTAAAAATTTTGATATTTAGATCAAAGATGGCGGAAATATGAAACGCGTTACGTGTTCCCTAGACATTACGGATCGCGACAAATAAAAAAAAACGTAGGTTTACCCGCATATTTGAAGAAATAATTACATTTAACGAAGCTAATCATACGAGGAGATGAGGCTGTTTGTAATCTAGAAAGATGGCATCGACGTTTGGCAACAGCGCTTCATGATAGAAGCCTATAGGTAGCGCTGATTCGCGCGGTAGATTTGTATGTTCCGAATTATATTTATGAATGGCGTATATGCTGAAGATCGTTTACACTACACAATAATTCATTCGCTAAAGTAGTCACGTCGATAATGCGAATGCAAGCATTATGATTCTCAATCACGGGCTTCTCGGCATATCGAGCGTTCTTTTCTGCAATTATATACTCGATCCATAGTTTTCGCTTGCGGTTAATAGATCTGCCCTTCCCTTTTCCATTCTCGACTCTTATATTATAGTTTAGACTATTCACAGCAGTCATTTTTCCCGAAACACCAAACCATAACCTCGAGTAAACAATGGACATAAACAATCTCACATAACCTCACATTACAACGTTGTCACATACACGAAAAAAAAAGATTAGTTGCCATAACCAAGAAATGAGTTGACAGTACCAATCGATTATTCTATTTATCTTACAACTCAAATGGTAATACCAACGATTCGAATGGTAATACCGACGATACGAATGATAATACCGACGATTCGAACGATAATACCGACAATTCGAATGATAATACCGACGATTCGAATGATAATACCGACGATTCGAATGATAATACCGACGATTCGAATGGTAGTCCCAACTATTCGAATGGTAGTCCCAACTATTCGAGTGGTAGTCCCAACGATTGGATTAATTAACCTAACTAATCTCGCGGGAACGAAACGTGAATAGTCGAGGTTAATATTCGATATGGTTGAGGCAACTAATTTTTTAGACATTGTGTACAGCAAATCGAATCACAACTTGAACGAAGTCAAGCTAGTATTAAAAATTACAATTTTATAACAAAAATTAGCTTTATAGAATTAAATTACGTCGTGAAAAAATGTTAATTATTCGTGCAACTAATTATTATAATATTCTGAGGTCATAATTTGTTACATTTAGTCTCTAGGATCCATGACTTCGGCGTAGCGGCAGATCTACCTTAAGTAAGATTCTATAACGGTCCCCGATCATGACATTCAGTGGGCGAAGGTGACTCCATGCCGGGAGTTATCCAAGTGAGATGTCCAATCACGCGTAAGATTGGATCGATAAGTGCATAGACGCGTAAGCCTTCTTACTTTCCATCCCCAATTAATATCTATGTCATAAACAATTATTTGACGTAACGACGGAAAAAAGTAAGATACCTTCACTTAGATTTATTTGTTCAAGCTCATTATTTTTTCTTCAAGCACTGTCTCCTTCTGTCAACGTGAGTACATAGTAAGGAGTGGATCGAGACAGTTAGCCGAGAGCTAACCCTTCCAATTGGTCGGTACCAAACCGCCTACGTTGATTCGAAAAAACCTACTCAAAATCTAAATTAACATGTTGTAGGCGGTACAGCATAAACGTATTTTCCATAAATAAAATTTTCGAGTTGCAACAAAATGCACTATTCAAAGGGTATTTGCTTGCTGGTGAAATACGAAATACATATGAGAATACGAGAAATGCAAAACGAATATTTTTTATATCAAAATATCATTAGCGAAATTTGGAAATGAAACGTTTCCTCAAATAGAGTTAACCCGAGTTAAAACTAAAACCCTTGCAACGCCCTTCGTTGAATTAAAATAGATAAAATATACCACTTTTGGAGGTTTATGTAAGGGTCTAAGAACGTCATCTCATTCTGTACAACCTTATTGGAGGTCAAAATAAGAATTTCAGTCTACATTAGACTCCGTTTACTCCATTCGGGTAATATCTGCCATTTTCGGAGGTTTTGACGAGTGTCAAAGGAATGGAGGAACCTTCGCTTATCCCGCGGAACTGCTACATTTAGGTTTTGAAGACGGTCTAAATTTCAACTCGGAAATGTTAAAAAATGTTATGTGACGATTAATACATTGTATGGAAAGTTTTTTTAGCAGATGTTGCAAGTTGGAACACTCAAGGCGGGCTGAGCTGAAACAATAAACAATGGCTTATGGCATACAATTCTAACGCGTTTCGTGCCATTCAATATGAGTATACGATGCAGGGATACAGTACTCTTACTGGAGCATCACGTGGCGCTAAGGTCTTCATTTCAAGTTACTAATTAAGTGTTAATAGCGCTGAGGCAGCATATTCTGCTCTGTGATTGGCGCTTTTAATTCCGTAAAACAATTCAATTGGATGAAAAATATTCATGATCATCCAATCGGTAAGACAATTCCAAATTGACAAACTGAAAAGTTTTTGAGTTATCAATGTTTCAATTTTTCCAACAATCCAGACATTTTTTCTATTAAATTGACGACGTCGATCCAAATGTCTCTTGTATTTACTGCGACTTTCCTTGTATGTATTCCTTGTATCTCGGCACGCTTGTCATCAAGTTTGGCAATTACATTTATTATTTTTCCATTTTACTACGTACTACGAATTTTAGCTCTATGCTTTTTAATTGCATGGTCATATTCCAGGCTGCCATCACCAAACGAAACGTTTTGAAAGCAACCGACATTGCTTCTGCAAATCCAACTTCGTTTCTAGATACTCTGGAGTAACAAAAGATCAAATGGACACTGCATTCGCCCGTGCCATCTACACCAGCGCTCTCACTCTTTTGATGACGGAAAGCGAATACTCGGAAGAGTTTTTCCATCTGTTCCGGCCGGCATGGCAACCTCCATCACATGTTTGTTTGTAGTCCAGTCAAAGGAGGCCAAGAAAATGGAAACTGCGGATTCCTTGACTGTAAAGTCAGTCGGCTAGACTGACATCAATGGAAACTCTCTGATTAATATCTTTCTGGTAACCCCAGAACCGATTGTCTACTTTTCATCCACAGAGATGACTGTGCAAGTTCATACTGGTATATCCATCGCCCACATTTTCGGAGAAGCCGTTGCGAGCATTGAGAGTGACAGAATTAATGGAATAGTCACTGATATGCATTGAGCACAAAGCGGGCGCGGAACCTATTGCAAGATAAGTGTTCCCACTTCATAACCTACGGGTGTTTCCCGTATCAGTACAATCAATCTACTCATCAAAGACATCGTCTCCATTCCAATAATGCAAAGGTTCATGAGTTACGCCGAAATTGTCATAAAGTTGTTCCGAAACTTTCAAGTGGCGAAAAAAATGTTGAAGATACAAATCGAAAACGTTTGAAAAGAGATGGTATCATTTGCTAGTGGAGACACGCAGTGCGGTCGCACTTCGCAGCTTTCGATAATCTTTTGTGCACGCAAAATGACTTGTAGGTACGCACAAGGAAGTTTTGTCTAATAATGAGATTTAAGATTTCTGCATATTCAAAATAAGACTTTGGCAAGCTATATCTTTCGAACTATGGACTAAATCAAGAACAGCTCCCTTAATTTTGGACTTTAAAAAAGAATTAAAAAATCGTCCATCAGAGAATATGAAAATAAATATTTTCTACTTTTTAGTTTTTTTTCTTGATATCATAGTTCGAAAGATATAGCTTACCAAAGTTTTATTTTAAATATGCAGAAATCTTAAACCTCATCGTTGATAGAACCTCCTAGCCCTCTGATAAAGATGATTAGAGGTAATTGTGCTCATCTCTCGTACGTTGTGATGGGGATCAAACGCCTATTGAATAAATGATATGAGAATCTATTCTTCGTAAGCGCCAATGAGAAGACATCTTAAGAGCATGACTCGTCAAGTGCCAAGAATTCTTATTCCATCCTATACAGCTGGAAGAATACGTCTTGAATCCGATGATCGATGTTTCTTAACTCTTGAAAGCCGAAGAAGCAATGGATACAATATTAAATCGGGCACTATTGATGAATTTCAACTGATTTGGGCACTTATCATACCAATATATAATGTAAATGAAAATATATCTTACGTTATCATTTTCGGTACATTAGTATCTACTTCTAGCTATACTTTAAGGCGAGTTCATCGGAAACCCATGAATCTGGTCCGGTCTGATTCGGTTTGAGAAGCTGACATGAACTTGACCCCAACGGCGTGATGGGAGAAATTGTGTGCTAGGCAAAAGCTCACCATGTTGGCCGTAATCATTTTAAGGTAGTTATGTCAGGAAGGAAAATCAAACTGATATTCATGAACTTTCAGCCTATTGTAATTGAGCTATTCAGCTTTAGTTCTCCAAAATTCGGATGGTTCTTACCGATAAATTGAATAAATAATAAATACTTGAAAATCAATCTTTTTACACGGCACTTACGGGATTGTTAGCGAACTTAATCTTTTAATTGCGAATTAACATATTTTTAGATCAGCCCCCTGACACGCTCGTTATTTATTTGGTGACAAAATGATGCCGCCAATACGCGGCGCAGTAGGTCACCTGTTTGATAACCGATAGACTCGAATCTCAAACTACGAATCGCCTACGATAAATCCGAACAAATACAATATTTGTATAAAAAATATTGCATGAATCACGAAACGACCTCGTAGTTCTCTTTTTTCATTCTTTGATGTCCCGATGACTTTTATCGCGTCGTTGGCAACTTTATTATAAGAACTTTATCGCTATTATCGTTTAACTTAGGTTAGAAATTAGCAAGCGGCAAACGTAAACAACAGACAGCGATCGAGCAGATGACCGCCAACGCTCCTGGTGAGCTCGCTTCGACGGCGAGAAATTTCGGCCAAAGAATTCTTACAGAATGAGACTCAGTGTCAGGGGGCTGTTTTAGATCAAAGATAGAGAAAAGATAAAAAGTGCCGCGAATTCGAAAGTTATTTGCAAATTTTTGAGTATCATAAAAGCGAAGTGAAATTCGTACTGAAAAAATATGTAACTTGCAAATAACTGTACCAACCTAATTGCAACAATTTTCAGAAAATCTCGATTATTTTTGGTATTATCCATGAGGTGTTAGTTAAAGGATTAGCAATTCATGCCAGGAATTTGAATTGAGATTCGATTATTGTGTATTGGTAATACTGCATTTCCTAATTTCACCCGTAAAAGTGGCAAATGACATAATTTATTATGTCAACTGGTTACTGATACTATCGGGACTCTATCAACGAGGTTATAGTTTGTTTAATAAACTGTAATCAACTGTAAGTACTTGGTGCTATGTTAACTATTCCGCTTGGTTGTCAGAACCGATTGGTCAGTTTTTACAACTTCTTTTTTCATCATCAATACTTTTTAAAAGTCATTCATGTGTCTGCAGCAGCACAGAGTATGTGATGCAAATTTTAGATTCTTCTGTACATATTGATCTTTCTGACGAACCTTCCTCGGACATCATTTGCCAGGCTATTTTACCGGTGATTTAACTCTTCACATCACGAGTCGTTATTGAGCTGGTCGTTTTCTTCGAGAATTTCTGTATTTACGCTTTGGGTACTTAAATTTTGTAGAATCAGGCAATTAAAAGTTGCGCCATAATTTATACACAGGTACTCGAACACATAAAACAGTTCTATAAAGCACCAAGCCTTTTTGAAGACCGTGAATCGAGAGCCACTCAAATCCTTGCCTGCACCGTGATTACTACGATCGTCAACTACAAACAAATTTAAAAAAATAAAGGTAGTGTCTTATGACACACGGAGAAAAATGCTTGGTTGGGCTTACTAAGATTTTGGTTAAAAATTTTACCAAGAAAAATTAGGTCGGCGCAACCAAGTTATTGATTAGGCGTACTAAATACTTGGTTGTCTTAGCAAATCCTTGGTTATGTTAGCTAATAACGTGGTTATGTTAGTCAATTACTTGGTTGTGCCCACCAAGTTATCGACAAACATTTTTAACCAATTTTTTGGTAATTCTAACCAAGCTTTTTTCTGAGTGCATATACAATGAAACGGACCAATTTACGTGATATTTGCGTGTGTAGTCAAATTAACCGATAAAAGTTATTTTTACGTAGACGCAAAAATGACTCTTGTAGAATAGTGAAAATGAGGATATTTTTTTGTGTTATGTGTTTATTAAAGAAATTAAGTACTATCAATTGTCCTTGAAGATCTCGCCTAGAAGAAGATTCTCTTAGACTTACAAAAATGTTATTGTATATATAGTATAGTATATTATAGTAGAGTATAGTATAGTAGGATTATTAAGATCCTGGAATTTTTAATTCCCTAAGGACCATAGCGTACAGAAAAAAAAAACAATAATAAAAAGCAATAGAGTACAGTAAGTAAATCTTTAAATTTATGAGTGAGTGTCTAAAAAGTGCAGCTCGTGCTGATATGTTGAAAGATCGAAAATTCTGTCCATCATTTTGATTTTGTTATGTTTCAATCTGGAAATGGAAAAATCCATATTTTTGGAGGCATTCGGCACTAAAAATTTGTTCAAAAGAACCTTATAAAAAACTTTATCTCTCCTTACTGATGATACTTTGTGACAAAAAAAAGAAAATTTCCTCGGCACTTTTTGTTTTTATAGGTCTAAATGTGCAGATGCTTTAAAAAGTCATATTTTTTTTATGAACTTGATAGTAAAAGTAAGTGGAAAAGTTTAAGGTTAAACTGAATATATCAAATGAAGGAAATTAGATGTAAGACGTTGTTCCGAATTGTTATAGAGAATTATATAAATTGTTGAACAAACCATGCATTGAAAATTCTATTTTTATGAGTGTAAATTGAATAAATTTTTAAAAATGCCTTATTTATTAACATCTTATTTTATGTATTTTTATACGAACTAGTCGTTAAAAAATAAAAAAATAAAAATTTGTGCCTATGCATAGGCCGTCAGAAGGAAATTTAATTAGTTAAAAGGTTAAACGAATAGGACTCCACAATATTTTCAGAACATTTTCAAAGTCCAAATCGCGAAGCCACAAAGGTTTTCATTAAACGTTGAGGATGCTGCGTCAACCCGAGAAAACTTGATGAGATTTGAGTGTCTCTCTGGGATATTAACTTTCTTATAAATAGCAATTGCCCCGCTCATATCATGTTGTTGTGGGATTGTACCGAGCTCTGCGAATTGCAGGCAACTTTGAGAGACAGGAAAGATAAGTTTCACGATGTACAATATAACATGTCTGAACTTATAATGTCGCGGTGGGTAATGCTAGAATACTAAAGAGAAATGGAAATAAGATTTACTGCAGAAAAATGTACATTTTTGTAACATTTTCTCATAACAGCACCTACCAATAACACCTTCAATTTTATTGCTTTATATTATCCTTGTAATATAAGGAACTAGAAAAACAATGTAGTCTCGTGTTTCAGCAATAATTTTTCAACGCTTGAAGAAATTGCGATAGTTCCGGTAACTCTGTAACAACTGTTAACCAGTGGCACATTTCACTTTTTTTAAAATTAGTTCGACTAATTAATAGTTTAAAGAAGTGAAAATAAATTGCAGTGACGACGGGATTGTTGATGTAGGTAACAATACAAATAGCCGCACGTACAGAAAATTAATAGTTGCATGGAAAAAACGACTTTGTTAGGTTAACGAAAAAAGTAGTTGGACCCAACCAAGCAACTTAGTGCTCTGACAGACAGACGATTTCTTGGTTAGGTCAACTATTTTCAGGTGGTTGGCTCTGATCGTTGCTCGAACTAAATAACTAGTTGGGCCAACTACTATTTTGGCCCCAACTATCTTACTTAGTTGAAACACGAATAAAATTCGTTGTGTGACCAATTTAAGTCAGCTAATGGTAAATGTGACTAATACCAGCCCATGTAGAAATCAGTCTGGACGTCCCAGTTTGAAACTCGATTCTGGTCGGGATTGGCTCGGGTTTCCATAAATGGCTTATCCAACTTGGAATCTGAATAGATCCCAAATAGATTTCCGGTTACGCACTCGATGATAGTTTATCATCGATTAGGATTTGCTAGGGTTACCCTAAGAGAGCCGTCCTATTTAGAATCGGGATGGATTCCGGATCGGGACCCAATTCTGAACGACGAGCTGTATTACCGTGCATCGGGATTTGTTAGGGTTACCCTAAGAGGGGTTCTACTTGGATTCTGAACAGAATCCAGATCGTCTTCCCGTTACTCAACGATTTGTGCGGAACTAATTTTACTTCATCCTTTATGTAGTAAAATGTTACAGAATACACGTACGAAAAACTTTTCCTTAACTCGCGTGATTATAACAACGTGTGCGGTTCATGTGTCCCCAGACGCGTCCTCGTCGTTGCCCATGCAGAAATTTAGACAAGGATCCAGCTGGAATCAGCTTGGTATTCCCAACTTTCGACAAGGATCCAACCTAGTATGCCCATCTAACGGCTGGAATCCAGTCAGCCAGCGGATCGGATCCCAGTTCGAGATCCCGATCGGAATCCAGTTTCCGCGCGTTGCATTCCATGTCTGGAATCCGATCCGATGACGGACTGGAATCCGACCGGAAGATGGGAATACCAGGCAGGAACCTGCTGGATCCCTGCCGAAATTTCTGCATGGTTGCCAACCGGTTGGTTGTGGCAACAAATTTTCACTTAACTAATAAATAGTTAGTTGGCCCAACGAAGCCGTTTTTCCGTTTGTCACTCGACCACAGTGTAGGCTGCCACCGTTATTAATTACTCTAAGTCCTCGTGTGACCCCCTCGGTCTCATAGGGAGAGTATAAAAAATTAGGGCCTGGAAACGGGTCTCATAAGAAATATCATCCCCACCCCCTCCCAAGTCCCACAGGACCAGATTATGCTAAGTCCTCCCATAAGCCCCACCTCAAGCTTGGATTATTCCAAGTCCTCTTAAACCGCCTACCCTCTTCGTTTTTAAATTTCCTTAGCCCAATTATAGAATAAATTAACCCTGAGTGCGCGAGGGCCACTACAGTCTATTAGTTACGGTAGAGCAAAACGGCAACGCGGGACAGTACGAACGAGACGGGGTTTGCTATCCCCTTAGCACCGAAATATTTCTGAAACGTTCTCAAAATACTCCTTTGCAATAATGCAACATCGCGAAAATCTTGTGAAACATATTTGAAACATTTCTAAACTATTGCAGCAATTACGAATTAGCCCAAAGCTAATTCGTATCACATTTTACCGTTATAAATATGATTTTTTGATTGCGAGTTTTTAAGCAGCACCATTGGATGTCCTCGATAATAATCCTATTTATTGGAGAAAAATATATATATATACTAGGACTTAATCGTGGCTCGCGCGCTGCGCGCGCTCGCAATCGCCCCCCACCCAAGGGTGCCCCCCCAAAAGATGCCCCCGCCAAAGCCCCCCCCCCCCCCCCCCAAAGGGTGCCGCCACCCTTGGGGGGCCTATGTTTTTGAAAAAGGACTTAGAATAATTCGGGCTCGGGGCTTGGCGGAAAGGGGTGGGGCTAGTCCCAGGGGCTGGGGCTAGCCCCAAGCCTTTAGGCCCACCCCCTTCCGCCAAGCCCCGAGCCCGAATTATTCTAAGTCCCTCGATTCTTGACACGGCGGCGGCGGTGGCGGTGGCGAGATCTTTTTATAATATAGAGAGATATCCAGGATTCGAACTCATAACCTTACATACGTAGCATATCCGCGTCGAATTAACGACAAGTAATTTTAAAAAATGATCCTGCTTCAAGAATATATAACAATATTAGAGTTTCATTAACTATATTTGTTCCTGAGGTGAACAAAGACCAAATACTTACCTACCCTATCAAACCTGTTTAATGACCTAATGTCTGTCACGTTAACCACTTGACTATCGACTACTTGTACAAACGTTATACTTTTATCCTTCATGTGTTCTGTCAACCAAGACTGATGAATTAAAAAATAAAGATAGAACAACACCTTTCAGAAAATTTCTGGTGCATGACAATATTGTAAAAAAAATCGATTCATATCGTGCCGCATTTTCTAGTACATTCTAATGCGGCTTCCAAATTCTCTCAAATTTTCTCAGTATTGCCATATTTTATATTTATAATTATATGGCGACTTCACGATGGAATTTCAGTTTTTTCAAATCGAATGATCCTCAAGAAAACGAGGTGAATTCTTTTTTATCGCGAAATACAGATCATTTGAAATTCATCTTTTCGAACGCATTAAAAAATTTCCATTCGAAATGTATTGGAATGTTGCAAAAAAATTCCATTGTAAAATTTGCAACATCTAATCTGGAATCTTTTATTCAAAACTTTGTGAAATATTGTTGAAAGTCTGGGATGATTTGTTTCACCGGTAATGTTCAGAAATATTCAAAAAATTATTGGTAATTTTTTTACCTTCAACGATATATCTGAATGTTAAGTTGAGAATATCGCAAATAAATATATGTAGATATTCGACTGGAAGTTGACCGAAACATTCCTGTGTAATGAAATATTTTTAATATTCCTGCAATATTCAGGAAATGTTATGTGCTATGTGGGTAGAACAGGGATAAAATATCACACGTGAAAACAAAAATTCGTAAATTGGTACGCGACATTCCGCAGTCTTATTGATTTGCACAGATATTTTTCAAATTGAAAAACGCCAAAATTTTCCCATTGTTATTCGACTGAATGCGCGCGACGGAAAAGAAAATAATTTCTTTTTTAACTTGGCGTCGAGTCGCTACCGCGACTCTTGATAGTACTTCGACCCATAGCATGAAGATTGGTGATTTACACAAACGTTCTTCATAACATAACGAACAATATAAACAATGACAAAGCTCCGGATTATTGAAAAAAATTCACACTCATTTGCTAATGCGGAAGAGGATACACCATGCCGCTTTTGCAGTGGCCTGTACTCATAATCGACGGAGTCGTCGGTACGTTGCAATACGTGTGAAAAATGGGCACACTTTTCGTGTGCTGATGTTGATGAGGATATCGCCCAATATATTTGTAAACCCTGCGTCCAGTGTAATTTAAAATAAATATAAAATGAGTTAAGTATTCGATGTCAAAAACTATAGATGTTTATATTCTATTAAAGTTAATTTCTAAGATATCGTGAGATTAATATTATGGCAATTAAACCATAACATAATTCCTTTACGATTTACGTTGATGCCATTTTGACAAGGTGTGACATTATGCCCCTGTTCCATCGTGCCTCCCCTATACTATAAATTCTCTCTGCAAACCAATTAATTGTTTGATGGCCATCGATAACTAACTTTTTTCCCGTGCATAATATAATAGGGGACAGAACAGGCCCGCGCAAAAAAAAAATACTATTCTAATTCCGTTTTCATCAAATCACAAAAATCCTCAACCGATAATTTGCATTAAAAGCTAATAATAAGGATTAAAAGTGTAAACCAGTGGTATTTTTAAAAATCCTAAACATCCTCTCTGAGATTTTAAAGCTGTAGATGAAATTATGCTGCGTTGGTTCAAGGTTTCGGAAATAGAGTTGCCAGGCGGTGGTGTTACGGTACTCGTCGGATGATGAACAGTATTAGGAGGTAGTAATAATGTAGACCTTAAAATATAAAAATCTTCTTTCCTCTCCTCTAAAGTAAGAGGAAAAGTGAGCAACGCTTTTCTGCTGAATTGCTGATCCTTAATTTATGAACCTCTGTTCAAACGTGAATTACATCATCTAGAATTAATCTACAACCTTCGGTCCTTCTTGATATTTAAAAAAACAATTCTGAAAAAAAAAAAAAAATTGTATAATATTTTTTGTCTTCGAATGATATTAACTTTTTCCGTCAAAATGTTGATTGCTGCACAAAGTTTATTATCTTATGAAATAGTTATATGTAAGTTTTGACGCATCGGAATTGATGACTTTAATTTATTTAAGTTTTGTAATAGACATTGTCCGTATCCCGTACACGGAAAGAAAGGCTTGGTTGAAACAACCAAGTGCTATGGTTATATTTGCGCCAGACAATTAATTGGTTAGACCGACCAATTTCTTGGTTAGGCTACCAATTTCTTGGTTAGGCTACCAATTTCTTGGTTAGGCTACCAATTTCTTGGTTAGACTAACCAAGTCACTTGGTAAGCTAACCAAGTGACTTGGTTAGACCAACCAAGTGACTTGGTTAGACCAACCAAGAAATTGGTAGCCTAACAAATTACTTGGTTGGTCTAACCAATTAATTGTCTGGCGCATATATAACCATAGCACTTGGTAGTTCCAACCAAGCCTTTTTTTCCGTGTAGTGCGCAAAAGGTCAGTCTATTGTGAGCCATCGTTAGATTTCACGTTAGATCAAATTTTGTCCGTGAAGTATCTCTATTTTTCATATCAATCTTCCATCTTAGATGTCACTATAAAAATGCGAGTTTTTGTTCACCGCCATTTCATCATACGGTCACAAAGATAACACAAACGATTTTCACGTTGCCACGTTTGTTATTGTATTAAAAAATCCGAATCATTGTTCTCCGTCTGTGAGACAAAATGAGTTTCTTTAAGTACGTCATTAAATTAATTAACAACGGACTAATGTTGATTTCATAAGAAATAATTATATCTAATAAGTACTATATTGCGAAGATACCAAAAACAATTTAAATTGTGCTTTCAACTGAAAGTACTAAAAGTTTATAGAAATGTAACTTATTGTACCTCACGCTTTGTTATTAAATCAAAGTCTTGGGATAACTCGAATTTCAATTACTTAATTCACTTTGCGTAAGGGTAACTTTACGTTACCCTTCTTTCTGGCTTCTCTTTGCGACGTTGAATTGTTTGAATTTTGTGGCAAATAGGTGATGGTATAGAGGTATAGGTGCGGAATGACGCGAACGAGTTTAAACAATTTAAACGTTCAGTTTGATTTCAAAAAATCATTTTATCTTCATGACGATTTTTATCTGTCTTTGATTCTCTACACAAAACATGTCACTATAACATTAATTATGCTGTCGAAATAAGATATTGTATTTTGTAACTAAAACTTACCACATCACGAGATAATGCAGTCTAGCCATGAAGCTAATGAGTTCTGTCAATTGTGCAAAACCGCTAAAGAGGCGTACACTAACGCCGAGAACTTGTTTGCCTCAACTATCCTCACATGTAGTTGAAATATCAATTAAAATTATTTCATCGTTGCATTCAAAGTTGCACGTACGTGTGCAAAACAGTTGTGATTTTATAATGAGAGGACATAGTGACCGTCACAGTTTATGTATTGCAAAAAGCGCGCGTTCGTTGCGTCGAAACAGAATGAACGACGGAAGTAGGAGCCGAAGTGCAAACGCGCGACGACCTACCCCATTGACGGTTCCGATGTTACTGAGCGTATGAAGCGGCCGCTGGACTCAAATATAGGGTAGCTTCGGCGCACGGATTTCCGCCCTCGCGAATACACAGTCTTGCGCCCAGTTTATCTAATCGAAATGTACGAAGCAGAATTGTATAAGACACACAAAACATTCAAAATCGCAATATACACTCATTTTTTGTTTTGATTTTATATCACGTTGAAGTACAAATATCAAATTTATTACTTGCTGTAAGGTATTACAGATTTTATGTATTAAGAAGGGTTCTATCGATTTTAGGCAAAACATTCACTATATTTTTTAATCCGTACGTCAATAATATATTTTTTTTTTATTTCCCGAGGGCGATTGATTATAACGGATTTTCTGATCATGTGGGCTTTTTAAAATGTGATAAATATTTGAAGTGGGCTTTTTAAAATGTGATGAAAGCAGTATAGTTCATATATTCTTACTTATGAGTTTTGTACGTTGTTTTGGTACGATCAATTTCAACGGTAAAAAAAAACCATTGCACCATTACAGAATGTAGTGGTTCTTTCCGGAAATATTATTATAACAGTCCGCACAAAATAATCATAACTGTTTCCAATGGTTCGAAACATATATGAGCAATTCTGCATGGAATTTGAAAAAGCATGTTCCTCTGCATTTAACGGTATATCAACGATAAATTATTGCATGTTTTTGATGTTAACATTTATATGTTGATTTTTTGGAACAGAGGCAGCTAGTTCGTAAAACCAAAATTTCGAGAATATACGAGTTATTTTGGTAAAATTGACTGAAACGTCCTTACCGTCCGTGTCCCTGACACAGATATTTATTGTTTAATGATCAAATAAACTTTTGTGGCGTTCCTTTACTATTCTGGAAAAATTATTATTGTTTTTGTCACGGTAGTCGTCGAACATACGCAATCGCAAATTAAGCGTGTTTGACTCTGTATAGTCATAGGAATTGATAAGTGTGTGTCCCGCGGTTTTGGTGTCCTTATTGTCCGCACTTTTCAGAGCGGTCGCAGTGCCAAACACCCCGTGCAGAAATTAGTTCGGGCAGCCGCGATTAAGTAAGGGGCCTTCTTAGGTATAAACGTGGCATCCACAATAGGGAATCCACTCCAGAACCCTACTAGGCTCCACAAAGGCTCCCACGACAAAATATATAGTAAAAAATGTCCACTTGGGGGCCTAATCAGGCTCAAATGTAGAATCCTCACTATGGTCATCCATATTGAGCCTCTTCGTTGCCTACAAACGTACCCTTTACAGACAACTGTATAGGCAACTTTATAGGCCCTTTATAATCTGATTTTTTTATATTTTCGGTACGTATTCTGCAATAGGTATGACAAATTATTCCCTTACTGAAACCGGTCGGAGTTAACCAGGTGATCACCCATCTAATTATTGAAGGTCAGTGTCAGATAAGCGATCACCCATCTATGTATTGACCATCAGCCGCCAGCCCCGCGGTCATCCATCTAAGTATTTACCGTCAGGCTAGGCGGTTATCCAACCTAGTACTGACAGTCAGAGTTAGCAAAGCGGTCACCCATCTAAGTATTGACCATCAGACGTCAGCCACGCGTTCAGCCTAGTACTAACCCTCAGGTCAGTCAGGCGATCGTCCACCCAAATGCTAACGAACTAATGCGCGCAAGCAATGAAATAAGCAACTTCGTCGAATATGTTTATAAATGACAAAAACGATACAATGTATCATTTTTTATATAACCGATTGCCGTGAAAAATAACTGAATGTGCTTCTATTATTACCACAGCAGACGCAATCATATAAATCTATAAAGTTCGGACTATATTACACGAATTTCATTTTATATTTCATATTACCGATATTCAAATGGACAAAAAAAATTGTATAATCATATGATCTGAATGACCGAGTGAGCTGAAGCGCAGTGCAACAACATCATCCGGAGGGTCCCAGGTTCGATTCCCGTCAATGTCAAAAAATATTGATATGTTTTTTCAGTGATTAATATGTACCTTCATGTAGAGGAAGATGTAATATCTACTTAAAATGCAGGATTACTCGATTTAATAAACAAAAATTAATATTTTTCAATCAATTTTCTTTATTATTTTAATAGGGGCTTAATAGGGCAGCCTTTATAGGCCCTAACAGGGAAATCTATAAAGGCCCCATACTTTGAAGCGTGACCAGCCTAGTAGGGCTGTACTTAGATTTCCATACTGGGCCCCTAATAGAATTGGGGCAAACTAGAAAGGGCCAAATAGGAGCCCCAACTATTTTTCTGCACGGGACGGTACAATAAATAATTTTCTCGGTTGCACCTAAACTGGACGAAAGTAGACATTACGAAATTCACTCGCTTGTTAATTTTTATACCTCAAGGGCGATGGCCCGTTAACAAAGTCCGTGCGAATTTGGGTAAGATTTAATATTATGCCCTTACCGTCCAACGCAAGAACTATTCCGTGGAGCCTATATTTCTGATGCACTGAAAGAAAAAAGTAGTTGGAAGAACCATCTCCAGCATATGCTGTACCGCTGAATAGTTGCAGCAACTAACTCGCTCCTGTAACCAATCGCAGTGCTGTTTTCACCAATACAATAGGTGGCGCAACCAACAGCGATTTGCTATAACCAACCACAGCGGTTCGTATAACCAACGAGTAGTTGTCATAACCCACTGAGTAGTTGTCATAACCCACTGAGTAGTGACACTATTTCAATTCTTTCGTATGGTTGTCGGAACCCATTTATTGATTTGTCCAACTACTTTTTTTTTCTCCGTGTGGTCTCGATGCCTAGTAGATCATATACAGCGAGATTCTTGTGTGAGCAAACATTTTGCATTGCAGTGTGGTGCTAGCATTTTAACCTCTTTTTTTCACGTAAAAACCAATTTATTTACCGAAATTCCGTGTCCTTACCGTCCACTAATCCGTTTCGACTTAGGAAAACTACTATAAAGGCTTAAATAATATTGTGTGAATATGAAGAAGCGTTAAAAAAATTGCCCTTTTTAATATCGGTTACATCAGATGGTTTGCGAATATTAACAATATTTTATTAATATAATTTAGCAAATTATATTACACATACTGTACTACTATACTAATAAACGTCACAATTTTAAGGTAAATAAAAGCGGTCTATTTGAAAAATAGTGGATTTTATTCGTATTTTTTACTTCAATCTTTTTTTATTTTTTATTTTATTTTATTTTTTTCATGCTGTGCTCACATTTTTTTACGATGGCACACATTTGATCGAGTAGGTATGATACCCTGGAGTTAGCAAAAAAATTCCCATGGATGTGCCTCGAATACTTTTCAAAATTTTTATTTTTCGCATTTTTCAAGTTCCATGAGGAATTGCTCATATATCAAATTGTAGTCCCGATAATTCGGAATCGTGATCCCAAATTTTGTCGATTGGTAGCACAAAATAGTACGTGCGACTAACGACTTAGTTTCTGCAACCATCGCGGTTGCTGTCCAATCCAAATGATTCTTTGCATCAGCCAACCGGTGGTTGAGGTTATGATGTCAGCTGATTATTGTTAGAGGAGTTGCCGCTTTTCCGACTCTTCAGGTTGCTTGTTGGCAGCGTTTGCAACTACTTTTTTCTTTCTATGTATCATTCGTCTTAGCGTTAGTTGAGTTTTCCCTTCTTGAGCCAGTACAATTTGCTCAACTTCAATTGTAAAATGTCTTTCGTGATCAATCTACCTTTTTTAGGTCTCCTACTTCCTTTGTCTGGTGATTACTTATTATTCTCGCTCAGGTATTGAATTTTCTTTTTTGTCGATACCGCTGAAATATACACTGAAAAAAAAATATCGATTCAATAAATCCATCGTTTGCGGGCTGCCAAAAGAAGTATTTTTTAATTAACTCTAGTTCTTATTCGTTTAATCCCATTTAACATTGAAATAAGAAAATAACACCAAAAATGTTTTCCCAAAACAAAAATGGTATGCCAAGTTAAAAAAATTGCTTTAAAAAAAATTGCTGACAAACAAAATTCCTTGCAAAAATATTAAACCAAATCCAATATATTAGCCAAGTTAAACTCGCTACAAAAAAAACTTGGTGTGCCAGGGACTAGCTCCCGTACATAGTCCATTAGCCAACATAAACTCGCTACAAAAAAAACTTGGCGTCCCAGCGACTAGCTCCCGTACATAGTCCATTGAAGTAAGTGCGGGAGAAAACAATTCCTAATGATATTTCGTGTTTCGTATTACCGAACCTGCAGAGTGAGCTCAAGTTGCATATCGTACCTTATTCATTACTTTTATCTAATTTATCAGTTTGTATCCCTACTTTCTTTTGACCTCATTTAATCTAATAATATCTTAATATATATAAATCTTTGAAAGATTATTATTCTTCGAACTGTCGGTGCGGTGGGGGTCAAAATAGCGAATGGCTAAAGTAACGAATTTCTGAATTTCAGAATAATGCCCTGGCAAACAGTGTCACCGACTTTTTAACCGGTGTTTTAACCAGTCTCGATTAACCCTCGTTTTCACCCAGTTTAACTGACCTTTTAACCGAAATTGTTATTTTTTAAGCGATTTTTACTGGTGAATTAACCGATTGTAACCGACATTCTTACCGAATTAATAAAACTCAATTTTGCTTGGTGAATTTAACCGATTTTAACTGACAATTAAACCGAACGAAACGTTTTTAATCGGTTAAAACTGCTGAAACAGTGGGCTAATCGAGACTTATCTTTCCTCGGTTAAAATGTCGGTTACCTTCAGTTATTTCCGGTTAACACTACGGTGACACAAATTGCCAGGGTGAACATCTGAATCTAGAATGGCTTTCATTATGAAATTCGCTATTTTGATTGCTTTGAATAGAATGAGGGTCAAAACAGCGAATGATCCCCCCCTCTGCCCAGGCGGTACCCTTAAAAACACGAATAGCGAATTTCAGGATAATAATCATGGCCGCCTTCGGAAGAAATAGAGTAGCAGTAGGGATCGTCGCGTCAGGAGAAAGCCCGTCCAGTCAAGATCAGACAGACAAATCGTAGTGTGAAGGCAACATTAATTTCTTTTTAGCATAGTGTGCGTAAAATTCGTTTTTACACACCCATATGAGTGCGTAAAATGCAACTTTATGAAACAGTGTGCGTAAAATAAAAAAATTATTTTTACTTTTCTTTCATCTATGCTATAATTAATAATTATATTACCAAATAAAGTAATTATAATTATAAACAAAGTTTACTCACAATTAAACACGTTCTGTCTTTTTTGCGAATGCATAATAAATCTATTTCTGTCTTCAGTGGGGGGGCTTCGCCCCCCCAACCCCCCACCGGGGCTTCGCCCCTGGACCCCAGCAGGGGCTTCACCCCTGCACCCGACCAGGGCTTCGCCCCTGGACCCCAGCAGGGGCTTCACCCCTGCACCCCACCGGGGCTTCGCCCCTGGACCCCCGCGTTGTATTCCCCTAAACACAATGCGAATTTTACGCACGTCATGCTAAAAAATGTCGTATGCGACTCGGGCGTACGTTTTACCCACTCGCGTGATCGCGCTCGTGTGTAAAATCGCGTGATGCGATTTTACACGACGATCACTGCTCGTGTGTAAAATCGCATTTTACGCCCTTGTTGCATAATATACTATTTTTAACTTGGCGTCGAGTCGCTACCGCGACTCTTGACTGAATCTAGAATGGTCATCATTATGAAATTCGCTATTTTGATTGCTGTGAATAGAATGAGAGTCAAAATAGCGAATGATCATCCCCCCCCCGCACGCCTCGCGGCTTCGCCCCTCGGCCCCGCCCACGTGGTACCCTTAAAAACATGAATAGCGAATTTTAGAATAATGAACATCGGAATCTAGAATGGCCATCATTATGAAATTCGCTATTTTAGCCATTCGCTATTTTGATTGTTTTGAATAGAACGAGAGTCAAAATAGCAAATGACCCCCCCCCCCATCCGCCCTGGCCAAGGGGCGAGCCATTTTTAGAGGGTCATTTTTAGAGGTCCGTTGGCCTCCCGTCCTTACTTCAATGGACTATGTACGGGAGCTAGTCGCTGGGACGCCAAGTTTTTTTTGTAGCGAGTTTATGTTGGCTAATGGACTATGTACGGGAGCTAGTCCCTGGCACACCAAGTTTTTTTTGTAGCGAGTTTAACTTGGCTAATATATTGGATTTGGTTTAATATTTTTGCAAGGAATTTTGTTTGTCAGCAATTTTTTTTAAAGCAATTTTTTTAACTTGGCATACCATTTTTGTTTTGGGAAAACATTTTTGGTGTTATTTGCTCTCTTTTTGAAAGTCAAAACGTAATTTAAAAAAATAATGAGAACACATGTTTTAGTTATATCTGTGTATTGATTAAAAAGTTCATGTACAATGAACAGTAAATGAAGGTAAGTAGACACTACTAAACATTCCATAAAATCAAAAATTTCATACCGTTCGTCACTAAATTATACATATATAATGGCTGAATATTGTTTCATTTTTATTCAAAATTTGAGCTCGCTATCTGAAGTTTTGCAAAAGTTACAATAGAGCGATAATGTCAATTTGTTGAAAAATTCAAAACATCATAAAATTTTAATGGTTCAACCGATCTTAACCAAATTCAATAGCGATCACCGGCGTATGAAAGCTCACATTCATACCAATTTTAAGATCAAAATCTCGAAAATTGAAAGAGTTATCGAGTAAACAGACATTTTTCAAAAAATTAAAAAACGCGTAATAATTTAACGATGAAGTGGACTTTAACAAACATCTGTATGAACGATGAGGCTTGATCCCTCTATCTATTGTCCAAATTTCAGCTTGATATCTCAATGCATTCCCGAGTTATAAAGGTTTACATTTTTCGATCGTGTAACATACACACACACACAGACAATACATACAGACATTTTTTTCTAAATCACTTTTCTCGACGTTTTGGCCCATTCTCAGTGTACTGACATGAAAATCTCGAGAAAAAAATTTCATGAAAAAGCTTCTTCTATGAGGAAGCAAAAAGTAATGGGTGATGGACCTCTGCTCCATTACTCACTAATAAAGTAATGGGTGATGGACCTCTGCTCCGTTGCTCATTAATAAAGTAATGAGTAGTGGATTCGAGTTCCATTATCAATTTTTTTCATAAAAAATTATGCATTATTTTCACATTAAAAATTTCACAACTCTGCTTTCAACTAACTTCTAGCTTTTGACTGACTACTAACTTTTCACCAACTGATGACTACCTACTAACTAACTTTTAACTTTTAAAAGTCAGAAGTTAGTAAAAAGTTAAAAGTAACTGAGAAGTTAGTCAAAAGTTGGAAATTAGTATAAAGTTAGAAGTTAGTTGAAAGTTAGTCAAATGTTAGAAATTAATAAAAAGTTAGAAGTTAGTCAACAGTTTGTCAAAAGAAGTTAGTAGTTAGACAAAAGTTAGTCAAAGGTCAAAAGTTAGAAGTTAGTTGAAAGTTAGTCAAATGTTAGAAATTAGTCAAAAGTTAGAAGTTAGTCAAAAGTTAGAAGTTAGTAAAATGTTAGAAATTAGTCAAATGTTAGAAATTAGTCAAATGTTAGAAATTAGTCAAAAGTTAGAAGTTTGTCAAAAGTTAGAAATTAGTCAAAAGTTAGAAGTTAGTTGAAAGTTAGTCAAATGTTAGAAATTAGTCAAAAGTTAGAAATTAGTCAAAAGTTAGAAGTTAGTCAAAAGTTAGAAGTTAGTCAAAAGTTAGAAGTTAGTCAAAAGTTAGAAGTTAGTCAAGTTAGTCAAAAGTTAGTCAAATGTTCGAAATTAGTCAAAGGTTCGAAATTAGTCAAAGGTTCGAAATTAGTCAAAGGTTTGAAATTAGTCAAAGGTTAGAAGTTAGTCAAAAGTTAGTGAAATGTTCGAAATTAGTCAAAGGTTAGAAGTTAGTTAAAAGTTAGTCAAAAGTTAGAAGTTAGTCAAAAGTTAGTCAAAAGCTAGAAGTTAGTTAAAAGTTAGTCAAAAGTTAGAAGTTTGTTAAAAGTTAGTCAAAAGTTAGAAGTTAGTCAAAAGTTAGAAGTTAGTCAAGTTAGTCAAAAGTTAGTCAAATGTTCGAAATTAGTCAAAGGTTTGAAATTAGTCAAAGGTTAGAAGTTAGTCAAAAGTTAGTGAAATGTTCGAAATTAGTCAAAAGTTAGAAGTTAGTTGAAAGATAGTCAAATGTTAGAAATTAGTCAAAAGTTAGAAGTTAGTCAAAAGTTAGAAATTAGTCAAGAGTTAGAAGTCAGTCAAAAGTTAGAAGTTAGTCAAAAGTTAGAAGTTAGTCAAAAGTTAGAAGTTGGTCAAGTTAGTCAAAAGTTAGTCAAATGTTCGAAATTAGTCAAAGGTTCGAAATTAGTCAAAAGTTCGAAATTAGTCAAAGGTTCGAAATTAGTCAAAGGTTAGAAGTTAGTCAAAAGTTAGTCAAATGTTTGAAATTAGTCAAAGGTTAGAAGTTAGTCAAAAGTTAGTCAAAAGTTAGAAGTTAGTCAAAAGTTAATCAAAAGCTAGAAGTTAGTTAAAAGTTATTCAAAAGTTAGAAGTTAGTTAAAAGTTAGTCAAAAGTTAGAAATGCAACATGTCGCAAATGACTATTGCTAAGATTTTCAGGTATCCGGATAGTTCGTCTCTGACAAATAGCCCGTCTATCGCGACCTGTTTTAACCGCAGACTTCTAATGATATTATATTTATACATTTATTTTTCAATTTTTCGAACGATTTTGCTATTCATCTACTTATTTATTAACTTTTTGAACGATTTTCCGATTTATTTATTTATATATTTATTTATTAAGCAAAAAAAAGCACTGATTTAAAGTATTAAGCACTGATTTAAAATATTACGCACTGATTTAAATTTAAATTATTAAACACTGATAAAGTATAAAAATACGCGAATTATAAATGTACACTTCGCGTCGAGTCGCTACCGCGACTCTTGATGATGTCGGCTGTGCAACACGCGCTGACTGACTGAACCGCTGCCGACTGTGTGACGTCACACACTGGTTGCTCGCGAGCCGCCAATCGCGCCTGCGCGCGGCGCTTCTATATAATGTGTGTACGTGAATACGTGAATCGAGATTGTGTGAGTGCGTTAAAAATGAAAAACTTTGAAAAGACCAGATATCAGCGGTAAATGAACCGATTTTCTTGTGACTGGTCTCATTCGAAAGAAAAAAAAAATAGAAAATATTGATCATGATACATTTTTCGTTCGCGACATGTGGTCAGAGATAATACGTCGGCAAATATAGGTTGGGACATTTAAAGTTGTGTGAGTGCGGCCGTACGGGAGGAACATAAAGTCGCTCGGCGAGAATTACTAAGATGCCAGATATCAGCATTAAAGAAACAGATTTCCTTGCCGCAGGTCTCATTTGAAAGAGAAAAAAAAATAAAAAATATTGAACCTGACACATCTTCCGTTCTCGACGTGTGGTCAAATATAATTCGAGTTATAATTTGAAAACGGCCGGTGAGTGGCCGCCTTCCGAATAAATAGAGTAGCAGTAGCGACCGTCGCGCCAGGAGTAACAGCCCGTCCAGTCAGACAGACAAATCGTAGTGTGAAGGCAACATTAATTTCTTTTTTAACTTGGCGTCGAGTCGCTACCGCGACTCTTGATATTATTTTGCTTATTTTAGAGTTATTGTTTCGATCTCGTATGGAATTGGAGGAATTAGAATTCATATTAAGTTGATAACGCTTGTTTTTGGCATTCCGCAAAGGATGGATTTATTGAATCAATGACATTTTTTTCAGTGTAGTTTATTATGCTGCAAAACAGAGCAGTGCGTGATTTTTGCCAAAGGTGAAGCGAACAAACTTCACACTCGGTGAATAAAACTGGAATACGCACGTATTCCAGTTTCCGGTTTATTTTTCCCTGGCGTACGAGTTAGAGGTTAAAAAAGAAACTACATATTTACATAGACCATAAAAAAATTACATACTTTCGGGATAACATTTTATAGATACGATTAACCGCTTCGAATATATTCCCATATAAGTAAAAAATATTAAAAAATTAAAATTGACCCCATAATATTTCACTAATAATATATTTCACATTTTGAAATATATTAAATAATTTCACATTTGTGCATTCATTGGTATAATATAACCTGATTTTTAGAATTCGTTTGAAGAAACTTTTTATCTTGAGTGGTTGGAGGGACATAAAATGCCTCCTATATAAAAAGTAGTACTTTATAGTGAAAGCCACTTTACAGTCAGATAGTTTCTTCCGACAAACTCGTCATAACAATGTGTGTACTATTCCTATTAAACAGAAAGTGGTATGACCACGTTAATGTTTTAGTAGATGCTTTTGAAACGTGTATACACCGTAGAGTGATATTTACCATTGTAACTCGAGGATGATAATCGATATTTTAACTAGTTTGCATCGCCCAAATCGTTTGGTGTCGATGACCAGCACAGTTCTAGTACAACAACTGGTCGCGTTAGCAAGTCGTTACACTGAGAAAAGAGTTTATTTGTGGGTACTAGGATTTGTTAACTATTAACAAATCATGATCTTAAATATGGCGAAATGAATATTTTGTTATAATTAACAAATCGCTTATTTGACCCTTTCAATTGGCACAAATAGTGATTTATTAACAGTTAATAAACGTATATTTGAACTCCTAAATTGACCCAAATAATGATATCTTAATAGTTAATAAATTTATATTTGAATGAATATTTCCTTTATTGGTGTCCACAGAACATTAAGTTGACTCAATATTGCATTGGCTTTTAATTTAAACAATACTTATTAAGAGCTACCATTATAATAATTTGCATCTATTAATGCATAGCTTGACAGAACGGTACATTTAGTTAGTTGTACTGTCCGATCGGATGAGTTCAAGTAAAGGCAAAACTACAAATAAATAAACGTATATTTAATGAGAAATATATTTATTATATATTTTAAATGATTATTATACGATATCGTTATGCATTTCTCATAAATAAATAAATAGTTTTGTGACTCCGTTATAACAATATAAACGCCGGTTACAATTACATTAACAAGGTCATTCCTATCATTGTTTCTTATGTAAAGATTACATTTTGGTTTATGCGTAATATCGTTTACTCGAAGCCCAATGTTACTTCGAAACTTGGGGAGTCAATAACAGGCAAATCGACATACTCCACGTTTTGGGTTAGTAGTTCTCCGATGATACGTCCGACATCGATCGAATCGGCAATCCCTATCTCGCTCAAAATACGATATGTAAGCTGCAATTGTAACGTGGCATCGTTAAACTTTCTTACTTGTATATGCTCGTAACCTATTTATTAGTACATTATTTCTGTACTTATGTTCGAAGGCTTTTTCCAATTCGTCGTGCAAGCTTCACGAAATGAGAAGGTCGTCCATCTTATCCACTGTTTCGCTCGCACTGCCAAACTACGACTGTGGCGTGATTGCGTCGAGAACGAACTCATCCTCTGAGGGTCAACGGTTGTAAACAAACATAACAGTCACGCCAAACAGACGGTACTTGACTCAAATATAGATTTGTTGACTATTCACAAATCTGCGTTACGGCAAATAATGATTTGTTAACTATTAACAAACCTGCGTAACGGTAAATAATGATTTGTTAACTATTAACAAATCTGAAGTTGTCCGACTATCTTTAATCATGTTGTTCCAAATCTTTCTTTATCTCTCTATATTATAAAAAGATCTCGCCGCCGCCGCCGCCGCCGTGTCAAGAATCGAGGGACTTAGAATAATTCGGGCTCAGGGCTTGGCAGAAGGGGGGGGGGGGCTAAAGGCTTGGGGCTAGCCGCAGGGGCTGGGGCTAGCCCCACCCCTTTCCGCCAAGCCCCGAGCCCGAATTATTCTAAGTCCTTTTCCAAAAACATAGGTTCCCCAAGGCTGCGGCCCCTGTGGGGGGGGGGAGCACCCTTGGGGGGGGGCACCCTTGGGTGGGGGGCGATTGCGAGCGCGCGCAGCGCGCGAGCCACAATAAAATCCTAGTTTATAACAAATACCTAACGACTTATGTAAAAAAAATTGCATAAGCAATTCATTCATTTGACGGAAATGCCGTCAGAATAAGACTATGTTATGAGAACACTCATTTTTATTTGCTGTTAATAAATTTTGATAACTGTTAACAAATATTTTAAGAAACAGCTCAACTAAATATATTATGTTGTAGTGAATGAACTCTTTTCTTAATGTACTACTTCCGGCTCCCTGCCGCGATACCTATCCTAGTACTAGCCTAATAAGACAAGAAAAGTAGTAAAAAAAAAAAAGAAGTGTACTTGGTTTTATGTTTCGGATGTATAATTTAAGTCTGTTTTTACTGCACTACAGTGCAGTCTCTCTGTAGATACAGGATCGATATAGTCCGGAAGACTAACAACAAGACAGTGCGCTGCCGCAGTAATTTTCAAATGTCTAAGGCTTACGATACCTTACATTAAGGGAAGGATTTGTTTGGGAGCTTGTGAGACATCTCAGAGGGTGCAACCCTCACAGCCTGTAATTATACACTCCACCGAATAATTTATATCGCCTTAATATTCGTTTAACTCGAGAATGCGTAGACGTATATTCGACGACGATTCACATTCAAGAGGATAAATGATCCGAAAAATTGTAAACTCGACAAGGCTATAATGAACGGGAAACGATGTTGAAAAATTTAATCAAGATAATTGAAACAAGTTTGATATGACAACGATGGTGATTAGCAGATATTTCGTTTCGTCTCAATCGAAATCTATATATGAAGAAACACGGCAGCGCCCAAGAACAAGTACATTTATTTGTCTACTATTCTGACCGAAGCGAGTCACTTCAAGACTCTTACTCGAGTTTCGCGCTTAAACCACTTTTTTTTAAGTTATGAAATACATCTGGGGTACTTTGTGTCAACGGAGCCACTTTTTTCCCTCTCAGATCTCTCCCTTAATTCGCCACATTTAATAACCGTTTAAAGACACACTGCACATTATTTCAGATTCTAGAATTCAGTTTTTCAGGAAATGCTCTTTTTTAATTCAACGTATCCCGAAAACTATAAGTGACAAAAAAATATGCTATATTCCTAGCAACGACACTTATGTTTTAAAATGTTTCTAGCAAGATCGACTATAAAGCCCACACACTTTTACTTAAAACTTGAAAGATACGGAATATATAGAAAACATATGCAGCATACACTGCTTGCATACATTTTTCTGCACGATTTCTTCTATAAGGTATTCAAAATTATGTTCTTTTTATCGACTTCCAGCTATAATTCAAAGGCTCTTTTTTCTTCGGAGATCCCTGATAAGCATGGTGATCATAAATTATTGCTCGCTCGCAATTCCAAACGGAGATACATAAAATTCCAACAGCAAAAACTGTGACATTCTTTCGCTTAGTTCGCTTCAGCGCGCTTATCGATCCCACGTGCTTTTCTCCACTGAGTCTACGAACGATGCCGCGAGCGGCAGATTTCTTATCTATTAGGTCGAACAAAACAAAAAATATATATATATATATATATATATATATATATATATATATATATATATATATACATGAGTCTAAGCCAGCAAGAGACGGAGGAGAAGCATAGGCCATTCGTATCGATACAGTCTTTATTTATTTCCATTTATCAACGGATCCGAGGGTGACAAAAAATCATCATGAAAATATATTCTACTGGAACATGTTACGACAAAAGACTAACAGCAAATTAGTAGTATTATACAACAATAAAAAAATATAACGAAATAAACCTGCAAAACATATAAACTTGGAGCGAAGGATACTTATCGCTTCCAGCTGTTATTACACTGAAAGCAGGGATGTAAACCCGTGCAGAAAAATAGTTGGAGCTCCTACTTGGCCCTTTCTAGTTTGCCCCAATTCTATTAGAGGCCCAGTATGGAAATCTAAGTACATCCCTACTAGGCTGGTCGCGCTTCAAAGTCCGGGGCCTTTACAGATTTCCCTGTTAGGGCCTATAAAGGCTGCCCTATTAAACCCTACTAAAATAATAAAGAAAATTGATTGAAAAATATTAATTTTTGCTTATTAAATCGAGTAATCCTGCATTTTAAGTAGTATACTTTTTTTTGTCCAAAATTAAGGGTGTTGTTGTGGGGGCCGGGTTAAAGTCCCGAATGGTAAATACACGAAGGTCTAAAATTCCGAAATTTAATAACGAATCTACATTTTTGACGAAATGTTTTTTACCGAATTTCATCAAAAATGAAAGTGAGATATCAAATTTCAAAATTTTAGACCTTCGTGTATTTGCCATTCGAAACTTTAACCTGGCCCCGTAGAAAGCTTTAACACTTCCCTGGTAAAAAAGGTCAATACAAAATTATAGGAGACAAAGGATTTCAGAACCAATGTCACGATGCGTATCGTGACCAAAATCGTGTTGTATAGATATGCAATGCACGATTTAAGTGATCCACTCCCGCAATGGCAAATCTCACCCTTTCCTTTGAAAAACAGGATTTTCCGGCTTAAAGCGGGATACAAGAAAAATGTTACTTTTTCCTTGTACAAATAAATATTGTGATTCAGGTGCTTCCTAGATATGCAATGCCCCACCCTCACAATAGTAAGTGTCACCCTTTCATTCGAAAAACAGAATTTTTAGGTTATAAACGGGAAATAACAAAAATATCACTACGGCCTCGTACGGCTAGATCGTGTGATTTAGGTGCTTCCTAGATACGCAATGCACCATTTAGGTGCTCCACCCCCGCAATAGCAAATCTCACTTTTTCATTTCAAAAAAAGGATTTTTTTTATTCATTAGGAAAATGAATTCATTATTCATTACTTTCGTGAATGCACCGGGAAATCAGAAAAATATACGGCCGTCTGTACCGGTACGGGTTTTCCGCAGTTTCCCCGTGCCCATGGCAGCTAAAAGTCGGCTGCGGACGCATTGGAAAGTTAGGTTAGCTTAGTGAAGTGCGGGTAGGGAGTGATAGGAGTAAGGGTGGGAAGGGCGGTAAAAGGCGATTGAAGCCATACCATGGAAAGAATGAAAATTTAAAAAAAATAAATAAATAAAAAATAGTATTTTTTGTAACACGTGCATGAACAGCGGTGCTTTTCATGGCAGTTTTGCGGGCCGAAAGTGGCTAGTTTCATAGCAGTGTTGAAACGATAGGTTGGCGCATGCGCAGCTCGCGATTCCTTCACTTTCGACCCTGCTGTTTCACTTTCGACCCTAGGGTGGAAAGTTGGTAACCTCACTTTTCACTGTTCGTCCCGCAAAACTACCATTCAAAGCACCACTATTCATGCACTTGTTACAAAAAGTATGATGTGCAACACGGGCCAAAATTGGCGTTTGCGACTCGTGTGATTGCCGCCCGAGCGAAGCGAGCAGAGTGTGAAACCTCACACTCATCGCAATCGCCAACTTTCGGCCCTTGTTGCACAATATACGATTGCGATACAAGGGCGAGAAAGCGATCATTATACGCAGGTTGGGAAGTTGATTGCAACTTCACAACCGTCGTATGATGATCGTTCTCTCGCTCTGTATCGCATAATACTATTTGTAACAAATGCATGAGAAGTGCTACCGAGTGTAATGTCGCGCGCGTGCGAGAAGTGCGTGCAAGAAGTGATTCCCGTGCGAGAAGTGCGTGCGAAAAGAAGTAGCACTTCTCATGCATGCGTTACAAAAAAAAAATTTTTAAATCGCCCCTCAGAAAATACATAAGCGAACATTTAACACGTTTCAGTTTTTTTCGCGGAGCTTTAACTTAAGAGTTATAGCTTGCCAAAGTACTAAATCAAGAACAACTCCCTTAATTTTGGACTTAAAAAAAATAAAAAAATCATCCACCAGAGAATATGAAAACAAATGTTATCTAGTTTTTAGTATTTTTCCTTGATATCATAGTTCGAAAGATATAGCTTGCCAAAGTTTTATTTTGAATATGCAGAAATCTTAAACCTCATTGCGTCGAGTTGGATCTGTGTTCACTTGGGATGTGTAGAAACGAGGTACTGCCCTTTTTTTTACAGAAATTGGTGATATCGAATAGGGCACATTGTATCGTTATTGCCATCTATAATTATATTCCACAAAATTGCTTGTTTTGTTGTTTGAGCGAACTGCACAGCCTGCTTTAAAATAATGGTCGCTCTCTTGTACTTGTATCTCATACCATAATATTTCTCTCTATTGCACAGTATTAAAGAAAAATACGGTAGTCGTATTTTTCGGGAATTGATGACCAACGCTAGATAAATCATCACGGATGATTTAAAGCAGGTATAGTATGTATACTAGTATACATATATAATGTTCTTGAGGGACAGGATCACTCGACCCAAACTTCCATAGAATTTTCAAGCAGAAGTCTTGCACACCGTTCCGGTGTAACTTGATGTTACCATACACGAGCCATTTTTGCTAAAAATTCTCTCGAATATCACCTGTTATACCTCAAATATACTAGGGGATATGCACGTGCCGAATTCGCAGGAAACGAGAAAAAGGATGCTGAATACATAAGCGACGCGTCGCTAGTACGTGAGCCGATTTACATACCAAAAGGTGGTAAGATAGGCTGATCCTCGCTGCGAACTTCCTTAGCAGAGACTTTACTCTTGCTGTGAGACATATTTTTCATTATTAAGTGCGTCGTTCCCGAGATTCCAGGGGTTAGAGATTTTCTTTACTGTTTTGCGTTTAATTAATTTTGCAAAGACTCATACGTGAGAAATTTACATTCTTTAAAGTGAGGTAATATGTGATATTAAAGTAGTCGACTGGGTATAGACTAAAATTCAATAACGAACTTTCATAGCCTTTGAGTAAATCTTTATCTGGCAAATATTATTAAAAAGTGCTTAGAATGAACTCATTTGAGTAGTGCAACTGGATCATTTTTTTCGACGTCTTGATATTTAAAAAAAATTTAACAAATCGTGCAGCGAACGAATTTGGCTCCGATATAAAATCATACACGCGCAATATTCTACAGGCGTAAAATCCTACATGCGTAATTTTCTACAGGAGTAAAATCCTACATTCGCAATATTCTACATGAATAAATAATATAGCGAACGAATTTGGCTCTGATGTAAAATCCTTCACGCGCAATATTCTACAAAAGTAAAATCCTTCACGCGCAATATTCTACAAAAGTAAAATCCTACACGCGTAATATTCTACATGAATAAATCATATAGCGAACGAATGTTCCGTCGCACACGGAACGAGTCAATGAAATTAATCAATGTTAGCATAATCCAAGCGAGAATAATTTGTTTCATTAAAGATTTATATATATATATTTACAAATTATAAAAAGACACGATGTGCCAGTGCTTGTCGTCAGGCAAGAGCACGTCTCTCTCACCTGAAGGCAATAAAGGGGGTCTCTCGACTTCTCGCGCACTCCTTGGCCTACTCAAAGGCAATTCAACATTTGGCGTCCAGACTCGACTTTTCCTTTTTAAGCCTCTATAATTTCTTTTATATACAGCTACACTATCTTTAAACAATAGTAATATTTCGGCGTACGTGATTGCGTTCAAGTACCGAAAAGTCGGCGCACCAATATACCCCTAATAAAGAGATTACCCTGACGCCCGCTGGACTCTCAAGTCCAGCGTGGACCCTTTTTATTGCAGTAAAAAGTGCGTCACGGGAATTTCCCAACAGCGAGGCCAAATGTTCAACAGGGTTTCCCAATACTTTCCTACCCTTACGATTCCTTTCGTGATTGGTGAAAAACAAATCCTCCCACTTTCTTAAAAGATTCTTTGCCCCAATGATATTAGTCGTTATATCGTCAAAGGGAAGACATCACGTTCCCCTTCCTAGAAATAGCTCACAACACCCACTACGAAAGGCATCTTGTTTTTTTTTAGTTAAGTTAGAATAGTTAGTAGTCGACAACACTTCGAAGAATGCACATTACGAGTCCACCCAGCGCGGATCTCTGCATTCATTCCGAAGTTGATACTCATAAGTAATCATCCGAAATTCACAGAGTACCAGCGAGAATCCAACCAGAAGATTTCTCCGACTCTCATGAATTTTGCCGTTAAACAAGCTTTCGTCAATACGTACGAAGCAAGTTCGTGTAATTAATATTATCTTCGCGTTCAATACTATTGTGTAAATAATTGTGAATAAATTACAGTGTTTTAGTTTTGTTGCAAGTATTTAATCAACTACCTTCATCACATTAATTTGAGGTGCGGAAATTCGTGTCACACACAGTGTCGAACATCACGCGTTCAGTATCAGGATTTACGACCCTGATTGACACTCGCATCAATAAGTCGAGACGCACTGTGTGCGCGGATACAAGCACGCTAACCACTAAACCAAACCGACTACCCATATAGGAAATGCCAGCAGTTACAACGGGGCCAATGATTGGGCGAGTACTGGCTACCAACCGATGATAGCCAGTACTGGTTGACTATCGAGCCATCGTTGGAGCCAGCAGTGGCCCGCGACCGCGACCAAGTAAAAACTGCCAGCATTTTGTCACGTCTGGCCCATTGCTGACAACCAGCGATGGCCGATAGACTTGTACCGAGCATGGACTGCTGCAGTTTCGTGTTTCATACAAATTATATAATTTATTGTCGTTTGGACAGCCATATTGGATCCTCCATTTTGAATTTCTGAATTCAGATTTGAGTTCTTTAATCAGTGGCTTCAAAAACATCCGTGTACCAAATTTTATCCAAATCCATCTGATGTCCCTGTGGTTGTTATCCTAGATGCAACTATTATGGACTTAAAGTATAAGAAACCCACATAGTCGGTTTGGTCTAGTGGTTAGCGTGCAGGTTAGGTAGTTATGTAGTTTAGGTAGGTCGTATAGGTCGTAGGTTCAAATCCCGCCAACATCACTTTCCCGAAAGCTATCGAGAAAATTGTATCCGTGGACAATTTCCTTTTTTTTTGTTCAAATGATAATAGAATAACATGATTAAAATTATTGGAGACGGTCCGTTAGGAAATATATCTTTTTAAATTAATAATCAATTACTAATTTGGTTATACTGAATACTTCCCGCCGTTACTTGCCCAATACTGGCCGTGTTTGTTACCATTCCCGGGCCGCATTTTCCCCCAGTACTCAGCCGTGCACAACTACCAGTACTGGGCCGAAGTTATCATCCAGCAGTCAAGACAGTGCTGCGCCGGTGCTGGTTACCATTGCCGTGAAGTTGCGGGACGGCTGGCCGCCAGCACCGGCCAATTGTGAGCCCCTATACGGGTATGTGGGTTTCTTATACTTTAAGTTCATAATCGTTGCATCTAGGATAACAATCACAGATTCATCAGGTGGATTTACATTAAATTTGATAGATGGATGATATTTTTTGATACATGAAGTCATTGATTAAAAAACTTAAATCTGAATTCAGAAATTCAAAATGTAGAATACAGTATGGCCGTCCAAACGATAATAAATTATTGAAGATGAGGAAGGATAATCGGCTATTGGAGGCCAAGTTGGAAGATGTTATTCCATTTTTTTGTTATCGATGTAATTATTTCATTTATTCATACGTTTCGACTCTGGTGTGGATCCTTTTCAATTTACATCTAAAAGTGGACGATTAATTAATGTAAGATTTAGTTAGTGATGCGGCTTGAGACGAGATTATCTTGATTCTCGCTCGTTTTTTCTTGCGTTTGTCATTTGTCTGAAGTTCTCGTCTCGAGCTTGCAGTATGAAAAAAAAATCATAGTCTCGCTCGATCTTGCTTAAAATAACAAGCGAGATCGAGCGAGATCTTGAAACTTATGACAGATAAACTGTCAACAAAATAGAGGCTATGTTATGGTTCTGAATGCGACAGCATCGCACGATACGATAGGATATGCTCCGTTAGGCTCTAACACCGACCACGAAAATGAAATTGTGTGCCTAACAGCTTTCCAAAATGTCAGCATAGAAGTATGGTCAAAGAATATGGATGTACATAGAAGTGCAGATCCTATGCTCCTCTTGAAGCTGCGCAGAAACTGGAGTACCACGCATTTTCGTCATTTTTGGTGCGTACTCCAGTTTCTGCTCAGCTTCAGGCGAAGCATAGGATCTGCACTTCTATGTACATCCATATTCTTTGGTATGGTGTAGGCTTCCAAGGGCTTTAAACGTTGATTGTCTAGTGTAAAAGGACCACACCGAGCGAAAAAGTTCCGTTGAATCACGGAAATCTTCACCAATGAAATTAAATACGTATGAGAACGACGTTCTGATACGTATTTAATTTCATTGGCGAAGATGCGTATCAGAACGACGTTCTGATACGTCGTCTCCTTAGATTCCAAGGTTCAGGTCGAGTTTGAATACGACAACTACGTAAAAATGGATTTCAGTCTCGAATTATACGAGGACTACGGGTGACTTCGGATTGTTTTGAAATTCTGGATATCATCGTAGACATCGTAGACATGGAATCGTCCTTGAAAACTGACTTAAACCTCAAAAGGTGTCCTGTTCATGATGAGGTCTACCTAAAAACCGATCTAAACGTCTATCATTAAGAAAACATCATCCTGGAACCTCAAAAAGTTAGCGTAGTTCTACGAAGTGAAAACACTTTCTTTAATATTGAACAAAAAACGTGACCTTCATTTTTAATATAGCGGTGGATGTACTCCAATGATTTAATAATTTAATTGATTTAAGGCTAGAATAACAGCACCAGATATTTAATATAAATAATTTGACAATTTACCCTATTCTTCTCAGCATTATACATTTTCTGAAACATTAATATCATTGGAAATAATTTAAAACTAGAGAAGATAATAGGGAAATAAAGAAAAACAATATCCAGCTGTCAAGACGAGATTTCGAGCGAAATTCAAGACGAGAACGAGAAAAAAATCTTGCTATGTCGATAATCTCGAATTGAAATGACAATCAAGCTGTCAAATTCTGAGTCTTAGTCTTGATCTCGACATTTTCTCGCTCATCTCGCTCGTCCGCATCACTAGATTTAGTTATTGTGTTATATAACCAAACAATTAATAATTAGTAATGTTATTACATAGGTGATTTTTATATTCTATAGTACTTACATAGATCTATTCTAATCTAATCCTAATAATAATCTGGTCTCCGGTGTCTCTGGCTCATGCGTATCTTATAATTTATCGTGACGGTGTCCTTCCGTTTGAGGTAGTCTAGATATTTTATCATATTTTTAGTATTTAATAATTCAGTGGGATTAAATGTGTTTTTTGCTAATGGTGAGGTTACTAGTGTGATATCTAATGTGAACAACAGTATATTATTTACCTTGTGTTGTCATTAATTATTTCTTATTCGTCTATGCTGGTAGTCAACACTGGTTTGGAGTTTAACCAAGACTGGCAGCCAACGGTTCGTAGCTATTACTCGGCCAATGCTGGGAGTCAGTACTGGTTCGGAGTTTAACCAATACTGGCAACCAACGGGTGGTATAGCCATTTCTCGGCCAACCATTGGGCCTATTGTCACTGTTAGCGTTTCCTATATGGGTAAAACCACAAGGATCCAGCAATTTTTCAAGTAGCACATAAAATTTTATAGCGAACGTGAAAGAAAAGACTACAAGCATGTCTTTCAAAATAAGTTTCCTTCGAAAGTGTCTACTCATCTAGGTTCAGAAAATCCATTGTTCTATGTTATCTTCACGGAGCCGGTGGAGTACCACAAATAGTAAAAGCAACTACTTTGTGGCTCTCGTTATACGCGTCGCCGTAGAGAAGGAAAAAAATCGTTGAGTAGCCCGGAACTACGGTGCTTAACGACTCCTCCGTGTACGGACACAGATGAAATCGGTATAGATGAAATGGTATATTAGGGGGCTTAGTGCGTCTCACAGGTCCAGAGCTCTTGTTAATTACGGGTCTCAGTTACGGTTGCTGGAGGCTGCGACTCGAGGAAAATACTGCTTTCCCCTCGAGTTCCAAGAAAAGTTTCCTATATCCATTAAGCTCTTACTGCTTTCGCGCTCCTATACATGTATCTATGTTGCAGGTAATCAGAACGCAGACCTCTCATTTTCTTTGCTCTTGAAACGCACGCGATGTCTCGTGAACCCTGCTCAATTCTGAAATGCAATAGAATATCAACTATACCATGTAGTCCTTTTAACATCAGATTACAGTGACGACGGTACCATTATGTCGCTCAGATTCACACTGAATCACTTTTTATTGATCTTCAAGGTCTGACAATCGTTTGAGTCTTTAGCATGCGGAAACGTTATACTGCGATCGACTGTAGCAATTGCGTTCTCTGCGTCTAGGAGGTCCTTTCATATTGTTGTGTAAAAATGACTAAATATCATTGGTCACACGAAAGAATCTCATTGGTTGAATAGGCTCCAAGCGACCAAATTGGTTGGGTCAATAAACTAGATAGTTACAGAAACAAATCAGTTAGTTGGACGACAAACCAATTGGATCGGCTAGCAAATTAATTGGTTGACAACTAACGAATTGGGTTTCACAACCATCTAGTCTGTCAAATTGGCATACGTTTTCGGTTAGTAGTCCTCCGATGATACGTCCGACATCGATCGAATCGGCAATCCCTATCTCACTCAAAAGACGATATGTAAGCTGCAATTGTAACATGGCATCGTTAAACTTTTTTACTTGTATATGCTCGTAATCTATTTATTAGTACGTTATTTCTGTACTTCCGTTCGAAGGCTTTTTCCAATTCGTCGTGCAAGCTTCACGAAATGAGAAGGTCGTCCATCTTATCCACTGTTTCGCTCGCACTGCCAAACTACGACTGTGGCGTGATTGCGTCGAGAACGAACGATCATCCTCTGAGGGACGGCGGTTGTAAACAAACATAACAGTCACGCCAAACAGACGGTACTTGACTCAAATATAGATTTGTTGACTATTAACAAATCTGCGTTACGGCAAATAATGATTTGTTAACTATTAACAAATCTGCGTAACGGTAAATAATGATTTGTTAATTATTAACAAATCTGCGTAACGGCAAATAATGGTTTGTTAACTATTAACAAATCTGCGTAACGGCAAATAATGATTTGTTAACTATTAACAAATCCGAAGTTGTCCTGACTATGTTTAATCTTGTTGTCCCAAATCTTTCTTTATTTATAACAAATATCTAACGACTTAGGTAAAAAAAATTGCATAAGCAAATCGTTCATTTGACGGAAATGCCGCCGGAATAAGACTTTGTTATGAGAACACTCATTTTTATTTGCTGTTAATACATTTTTATAACTGTTAACAAATATTTTAAGAAACAGCTCAACTAAATATATTTTGTTGTAGTGAATGAACTCTTTTCTCAGTGCGGAAAAAAGCGTTCTGTTTTGAGTACAGCAATTCAAGATACATTGGAAATTGGATTAATCATAACCCATTATCTAGTGCATTTTTAATAATTAAAGATTAACTTACATATTTCAATTTATAGCTTAGTCATAAAGAGCAGGAATAAAAACTGCAATACTCAAAACAGAATGCATTCCCTCACAAACAAAATAAGATATTAGAAGCTGATATCTATTCATTGATTTCATTCAAAAGCTATGACAAGTAAAAAATGTTACACTTTATCGTACATTATGTTAGTGCACTATATGCGTGTGCAAAGTTATAGTGCTTGATATGTACTTTATGAGGTTTAAATGCAAAATACTTTCACACAATTGTATCATCAATAAAAAAAAAATGTTCTCATGACTTTATTCAGGTGCCTGGGCGCCCTTAATAGGGATGACTTTTTCACTATGTGAGCTTTACCCGCAATACCCACTACGACTCGTCAACGTCGACTCATAAAAAAAAAATCATTATTTTTAGTACTGTCGTGAAGATCCTGGCACGTATCTTGATGAGTCTTTCTTTTCATAAATGTCGAAACGAAAGTATTTTTCACGACGGTATAAGTCAGAAGAACATTAACAGTAAAATAATTTATAACAATATATCCACGAGCAATTGGTTTGGTTGACTTGAGGAAGGGCGCGCTTTAATCCTACTTTCAAGATTTTTCGAGTGAAAAAAAACAGACCCGCTTAGTCATTATTCATCGAAGAAGCCATTTATCTTCACAAAAGCATCTAGTAATGTCGCTTTCCTCGCGAGATAAGCATTTGTATCAATATTATGAAAAGACTTGAAACCCTCTTAAATTCGGAAATTGTACGGAGCAATCTTATCACTTTCCAGTGAACTCGGCTCGTATTTATCTTCGTGAACCTTACAGCGGCTATGTAATATATAGCATACGATCGTTGAGCCCTCGTTCATTTGGCGGTTACATCAGTGGATCAGTGGGATATAAACGAGGGGGTTAAAAAGAGATTCGAGTTAAGAAAAGCCCTTGAGATATTGAAAAAATTGTATACCTCTTAAAACCACTCTCTTATATGCTTTCCGACATTCAATTTGGAAAAAGGCACTTCGGGGTTTGAGCTCCGATTGCTTTTTCGTGTCCGCTCAAACGTATGTCGTAAAATCCAATTTACAAATGCGAAGCCAGAATGAGATAATATATCAATAAGCTAATATCGTTGACGGGCACATCAGCATCATTGAGGACAACGGGAATCGAGAATCGAAAGAGTCAAAATAATTGACATTGTTTTATTTTTATCCTAATAAAGCATTCATTTATTTATTCATATTGTTAAAAATATAGAGACTAGATTCTAAGAGACGTGGAATATTACTGTGATAACTAGAGTATCTTGGTTTGACATGTTACTCCCCGCGTAGAAAAAGAGAATCTGGAAATTCTTTTAAAATCTATTTGAGAATGTCGCCGAGATTCTAGAGAATCTCGGCCAGCTTCTGACTGAGATTCTTTAGTGGGTAGCTGGAAATAAAAAGAATCTCTATCAGAATCTCGAGATTCTGATAGAGATTCTCGAGATTCATTTCATTTTCAATCAAAATGAAATGAATCTGTATAAAAAAAGATCTTTACGAATATTGAAGGACTGCTAACACTAATTAGTTAGTACATCAACAAAGGTTCAACCCCTCGTGTGTAGTCGAACTCAGAAAAGCTTTCCAGTTTTATATATACTCTGAGGCTTCAAACCACTTGCGAGAAACGCTCTGTCCGTTCGCCACCTAGTGACATCATACGAAACACTGGTGGACAATACTCTGCTAGATGGCGAAGAAACGAAGCGTTTCTCGCAAGTGACTTGAAGCCCCAGCGTATATATAAGACTGGAAAGCTTTTCTGAGTTCGACTACACACGAGGATTCTAACTTTCGTTGATCGACTAACAAATTAGTGTTAGCAATATTAAAATATTCCTAAAGATCTTTTTTATAAGATTCTTTTCATTTTTAATGAAAATGAAAATGAGAAGAATCTCGCTAAGAAGCTGGCCGAGATTCTCTAGAATCTCGACGAAATTCTGATAGAGATTCTTTTTATTTCCAGCTATCCACTAATGAATTTCTATCAGTATCTCGCTGGGATTCTAGAGAATCTCGGCGAGATTCTGAGAGAGATTCTTTATATTTTCGGCGAACCCCGAAAGAATCTCGGTAAAAAGCTGGGCGAGATTCTAATGGAGATTCTGTTTATTTCCAGCTACCCACTAAAGAATCTCAGCAAGAAGCTGGCCGAGATTCTCAGATAGATTTAATGAGAATCTCGGTTCGGCGCGCAACCCTGATTCTCGCTGAGAATCTCGGCTAGAATCTTCTTAAGAATCTCGGTCAGATTCTTTTTTTCTACGCGCTAATATGCAAGTTATTGGCCAAGACTGGACATCAAACCACTCAACATCCCGAGTTGAAATGTAGACCCGTCAAACATACTTTGTTGAATCAAAATGGGTAAAATATGCCACTTCTAAAGAATCATACACGGGTCTAAGAAAATCATCAGCATCTGTGCAACTTAATTAGAGGTCCAGTCATACAAATTTTAGACCAAGGTTTTCTGCGTTCACTCTAACTGGGTAATATTTGCAATTTCCGGAGGTTCTGCAGAGATTCATGACCCTCGACTTACTCGACGGGAATGCAACTTTTAGGTTTCGAAGAGGGTTTAAATTTGAACTCAAGATTGTAGAAATTATGTGAACAAATGAGCGCTAATATAACTAGTATGCTTCAAATGTGGTGCGTCTTTCTTGATACAAATTTAAAATATCTGGTTTAGATTAGCAATGTAATGTTTCTATGGAATGTGGATGAACAAGTACATCCCGAGTGTATTGCAAGGAAAAGGTGAAGCAAAGGGATCTGGTAAAAGCTGCTCGTAGCGTGAAATTACTAAATTGTAAAAAAAAGGTTTCTCTCCTCTGTATAGTCAGCTATATCGTACAAGGAGAAGAGAATAATGGCGAAGCCAAGAGTAAGAAAACGCGCACAAGGTTCACTTCTATGCTCTTTCAGCTTCACGAGATTTTCACTAGGAAACGTCTGGTATAAAATCCCACTCGCACAAGGCATTTCATGTATGTCTTCCTATGAAGCGGTTTGATTTTTGTAACCCCCCAAAAACCATATAAATGAAAATCTTAAAAACTGCAGAAAAATCTCGGTTTTGATATTTTTAAAGAAACCCTAGAAGACCGTTCATCTCCTCCTTTTAGAACCTGATCTTTCCAAATGTTCATATCAGGAACATCATTTTTGTTCCTGATAACGCTTATGGATATACTTCAACAATGCTTAATTATAAATAAATAAAGAAAAGTGATATGATTCTATCGAAAGTTGAAGCCACTTTAAACGTTTCCTGATTTGCTTTTAGTGAAACTCAAGATACAGCTTTTTTTTTAGCAACAATGTTCATTACAGTTTTTATTTTCTCGATTTTTTGAGAACCTTTTACATTTATGGAAGGTAATCAGTCTAATCCACAATCAGTGTGTTTCTTTGAAGCTTTTTTCTCCAAGTAACGTGCGGAAAAATATCTCTGTAATACTTAGAGTAATTTCATACGAGTAGAATTGTGACTTTTAAGCTTATTTTTCAGTGGAACCCATCTTCGTGACTGACTGGCAAGCGCTTGCACGCGGTGTACATTATGTCATCGGTCTACTTGAGACCAACACATAGTCTCGTCTCCATAGGTACCACCGCAAAAACACAAGCAATCAGGAGAATGTTATGTCAGCGCATTTCCTCTATCTTTGCCGAGTGCATCACCCCACATAGAAATGTGGCGCACCGCAATTAGATGAATACAGTAATTAAACCAGACGCTCCGGAAATACACGAAACTGTATTAATACTTAAAAAGTCGATGTGCATAACCTTCAATGGAAGGTTATACCGCGCTTAAGCGCGGTTGAAATGATACGCCTTTACTTTCTCCTTTTTCTTAATCAATGTCAATTAAGAAATTAATAAGATAAGTGTGTTCTAATATTTCATGCTACTCGGTGCGGAAATGCCTACTTCTCACACACTACGCTTCGCTTCGCGTGTGAGAAATCGCACTTCTTGCACTAGTGACATAATAGTACTTTACGATACTAGTGCGATGAAAATTTTATCTAACGAGTGTGAGTTTGCAACATTCGCCTTCGGCTCGTGCTGCATCGTAAAAAAAGAATAGTATCTATACTTTCACTCGGTGCGAAAAACGCGGTTCTACGCACGCTTTTCGTGCGAAAATCCCTATTTTCACACCTCGTAAAATAATATTTCGTAAGATATTCTGACGAGTATTGCAATCACACGGATTGAGAAAACGTTTATCGCACGAATATCGTAAAGTACTATTTTGAGGTTATGGTAACTAATAAATTCTTCTAACTATATTTTCATAGTTGCGACGACTATTTTATGGTTGTCATAACTATGAAAACATTAACGAACAGAGTCAAAATGAATTACTGTCTCTTTATAGTGTGACGTATTTTTCGTGAGCACACTCGGAAACTAAAATTTATCCGGGAACTGCATCATGATACTGTCACCTTCGGCCATCCACCCTCGTTCGCGCATCCGTAAACGCGGTGGACGCCAGCTAATTACTATTTCACCGGTACTAACGAGCCGGTATGCCCGAGGAATCGAGTGGAGCAGGCTCGACTCCAATAAAACCAAAAGTTCGGAGCAAAGCTGTCGATCGAGATCAACAAAATGAGAACACAGTCAATGTTTGGAGTCGCATAAAATAGACAAACGCAACTGGATGCACTTGGGGGTGCGAACAGTTGCGGAAATGCACGGCCGCTCCGACTGCTAGGTTGTTGTAGAGATACCCGAGTAGAAATTTCATCAGGCATGCCTGCTGTCACACGAGGTCCAGATCAGTTTTAGGTACGGTAACCTTATTTGGGGCATCCATAAATTCACCTGCTCAGGTCCACGTAAGGCTGAGATATGGCATTCGTACTTAATAATGCCGTCTTTCCACCGGATCAGGCTGATGTCAGGCTAGATATGGTAACCTTATTTAGGGGTCATCGTAAGTTCACCTGATCAAGTCCATGTAAGGCCGAGATATGGCATTCTACTTAAAAATGCCGTCTTTCCACCGGATCATGCCCATGTCAGGCTTTACATACGGCAACCTCATCGCCATTCATCGACCTTATCCGTTTCACATAAGGTCTTCCTGTGGCATTTGGACCAAGATTTCGTCCAATTTACCTTTGCTTTCCCTGGTCAGATCCGCATACGGTCTTCGTATGGCATGGTTTTCTTTTAAATATGCCGTAAATTTACATTATCAGATTCGTGTAAGGGCTAGATACGGCATTCATTAAAAACATTTTTAAATCACACGGAGAAACACGCTTGGTTGGGCTTACTAAGATTTTGGTTAAAAATTTTACCAAGAAAAATTTGGTAGGCGCAACCAAGTTTTTGATTAGGCGTACTAAATACTTGGTTGTCTTACCAAATCCTTGGTTATATTAGCTAATAACTTGGTTATGTTAGTCAATAACTTGGATGTACCCACCAAGTTTTCTTGATAAGATTTTTAACCAATTTTTTGGTAATTCTAACCAAACTTTTTTCTGAGTGTATTGTTATGCAAAATCAATCTTTTCAGAAACTCACGTTTTACGGGACTGTACCGCTAGAATTACTTTGAAATCTATCCAGGTACTGACTGTCAAACGGCAGTACCTAGATGGGTGACCCATCATGTTTGAATTTTGAATATTTCGGTCGTAGTCACAATAAATGGATGTACAGTCTTGACGTGTTTTCATTTTAAGTATACTTCAAATAGACAATAAATATATAAACTTTGTAAGATGTCAATGGCCGCGTGGGCTAAGGCGCAGTACTGTCACCCAGAGGATCAAGGTTCGATTCCCACCAACGGCAAATAAATTTACATGTGTTTTTTTCAGCAATTAATATGTATTGAAAACTAAATAAGCTCGAATATCCAAAAGAAAGTGCAAAAGAAATCGAATTCGATGAGCGCAGATAATTATTTTGTAATTTATTTGCCGTTTTTATAAGTAGGGGCTTAGTAGGGCAGCCTCTATCCGGCCCTTACCCGGAAAACTTAATCTGGCCCTGATCATGCGCTGCGTTACTTTCCTGCAAGACCCATATAAGGTTGCCAGGCAGATGCCTTAGATTTAAATCCGGCTACCACGCTAGGGCTTGATATTCCCCGTAGCTGAATTTCTACTCGGGTAGTCAAGGTATGACACAGCAAATAGCTTTAATTTTAACGAAATTATACACTCGAATATTTTCCTCACATATCCGAGAGCCAATACAAGAAATTGTATTGCTAAATTAATTTGCGAGACCCAGCGTGAAGCATGGAAATCGTAAACGGTAACCGCGACTTGCAAAGTAACGCACCCGTATCCCAAATTCAACGATAACCGCACGAATATTCGGAGCTCGACATCTTTAATCATAATAATGGATTAAATAATTAATTAAACGAAAACGACTCACCAGAATTATACCTAGTAAATCCGAGATGCGTTAACTGTAATTCACGAGAATAATGGAGACCATAATGCACTAAATTGCACTACTCGAAAATCGAGAACTTTAGTTGTATTCAATCGAATAAAACTCACAGCACGAGAAATTGTAGTATACGCAGTACACTATACCTATGCCGAGTGCCAGAACCGAGCAATAGGCTCAAACCCGATCGGCAGAAAAACCGTCAACACGGGAACGCGCTTACTACTCGAGGCATCTCGACGGTGTCCCGAGCGAGACTGGTTATTTCGACTAATGTCCGGAAGCTCAAGATTACATTATTCAATGTTTTCCAAAAGATAGTGCCCTCTCACTCGAATTACATCTAAACTATATCGGGACCGCAAATCATGCCGGTAACATTTTCGAAATCTATACAATTGCCTCACTCAGTGCTTCGCGAAAAAATGAGCCACATATACCACACAATTTTATTGCACCAGGATGCTCCATCCTCTATAAAAACTGAAAAATCTCCACCCGTTCTCCAGCGCAATGTCCTGTCGCTATAGGGCGCCGGGTTTACACCGGTCTATAACTAATTGTAAGACTCGATCGGTGACGCTTATCCGTCGGGATCCTCGTTTCGTTGATTTCTCGTCCTCGCGACAGATTTGAGTGCACCGATCTCCCGTAACTTCACAGAACAACAAAATTTAAAAAATCAAAATCCTTAGCTAAATCGAGAAGGTAAATTCGAGGCGAAGCATCTCAAAAACGCTTAAAAATGACAATTAACGATAAAACAAAACCCTGTGATCGTGACTTTAAAAAAAAATCACGTCTCAGTAGTTACCAACGACAAAATTTTCTCTGAGTGCACTTGTATCGAAACAATATAATACGATACAGGTGTCGTAAAACTGTTTCTTACGAATGTGAGTTTGCACGGCAATCACTCGGCATGAGTATGATTATTGCGTAATATTGAATGTACGCAATAATCAGGCATATAGTCGTTGTACCCGGGATACCATACTACGGTACTGTATGACGAGATCTTCATCCCCGGTGTAAAAGGCAATCGACTCGAAAGTGAACGGCCGTTACGACCCTTGGACGTGACATTAGATCAACCTCACTGCGAGGTTAGAATCGATGAAACTCACGGTGAGCCTCGGTCAATTATATTATATCGTTTGGATATATCTCAAATATTTTTTTCGCTGGCATATATATCCCCTATATCTCTCTATATTATAAAAAGATCTCGCCGCCGCCGCCGACGCCGCCGCCGTGTCAAGAATCGAGGGACTTAGAATAATTCGGGCTCGGGGCTTGGCGGAAGGGGGTGGGGCTAATGGCTTGGGGCTAGCCCCGGAGCTAGCCCCGAGCCCGAATTATTCTAAGTCCCTCGATTTCAGGGGGGTCTGTGAGACCCCGAGCCCGAATTATTCTAAGTCCTTTTCCAAAAACATAGGTCCCCCAAGGGTGCGATGCACCCTTTGGGGGGCACGCTTGCGAGAGGCACCCTTGGGTGGGGGGCGATTGCGAGCGCGCGCAGGGCGCGAGCCACAATAAAATCCTAGTCCTAAAATATATCCGATATATACCATGTTTCGGCGCAATTATATTTTGTATGAAATTATGTAATTACGAATGTACTTTATTTCCATGGTTGGGAGGGCGGGGGGGGGGGGGGGTTGACTCAAAGTAAGTCCGATTGGCTACATTATTTCAATTGTGACTCCCCCCCCCCCCCCCCCCCCCCCCCTCCTCTATCGTCGCGAAACGTCACTTTTTTCGGGGACCTTCCCCTTGTATGGCGACGTCATTTATGAACGGCCCCTTAGCCTAGATACATTTTCAATCAGTTTTTGGCAATACAAAATCATACCATTTTTTTCGTTCAGAAGGACCATTTTGATTTTTCTCAAAATTTGTCAGAATTTCCGTTATTATGTGAACTAACTACACCAAAATTGGCACGATGATCAATTCAAACCCTCATAATGTGAAGATGTGAATTGTGTATGATTCACCAAATAACCGAGCCGTACCTTGTGAAGATATCAATTTGCCAACGCGTTGATTTTTTCGTCGTTTTTTAACATTATGGCGGAAATTCTGTGAAATTTTGAGTAAAATAAAAATGGTCCCTCTCAACGAAAAAAAAAAAACGATATGGCATTATTTTGACAAAAAATGCCTGAAAATTTATCAAGGTTAATTTGGAAACATTTTTATGAAAAATTATACGCGAAACCCTACATTTTATCCCCGAATAATTCTGTTGTGTCATAGATAGTTTTAAATCGGCAGCGAAAGGAAAATAAATAAAAATTTAAAAAACGTATTTTATTGTGGAAAAAATATGGATCAAAAATCTGAAAGAACTCGTATGTGTTCGAGGAATTCTAAATACGCTGGAAAAAAATTATGAACCCACTCTACGAACATTGAAAATCAGGGTGGCCCGCTTCATATGGAATGCCTCATATACAAATAAATATAGTGAAATGGTATGATACGAGGATTAATTCGGGCTTCTTGCATTATCAGGACGTGGAGCCTGGAGAAATATATTATATGATGCCTACAGCTGGTTGAAATCCATCCACGGATTTCTTTTAATCCGGATTTGCATAGATATTGCTAGGCGTTTAATGCGATAGCCCAATGTGCATCACCCTGCAGTCCTCTTATGCGCGCTATCAGACGATGCACAAAAGCCTTTTTATGGTCACCTCGGGAATCGCAAAAGAAATTGTGCACCAACGTAATCGTCTGCTTTCAATCCCTTTACTTGCCCCAGCAATCGATGTATCTTTAAGCAGATCCACCATATATATAAATTCTATTCACTAGATACAATTATTTCCCTGAAAATATCATCGCTCCCAGACGGAATCGATCTCGCAGTTCGAATGATACCTCGAAGTTCTTTTTATTCGCAATCCAATACCAAGAATTTATACTTTACTTGGGATCACCATTTTTATTGGTGAACGATTTTCTGTTTGCGGCAAAAGATTATGTCTTCTATGAGCTTCCCATCTTCAAATAATTTATTTGATCCATATTTTTATAAAATGTGATTCGCATTTCCTTCTTCGTGAAAAGAATTTGTTTTCGTATCGTTCTCAGAAAAAATCGTTTGAACTTGAGGCGAAAAGCTTAAGGTGATTGTTGCACCACCATCTACTCAAGCTCTGTCGGTAAAAATACAGAGAAAGAGAAAGATTAATGTTACGCGATAATTCGTTTAGAATTCTAAAAAACAACTATTTGCTTTCTGACTATAAAAACATACCTTCGCGGTTAATTTGGTATCATCTGCAAAACATTCCAGAAACAGAGATTTAAAATATTAACTATTACAAAATATGTAGAAAAGAGTCAAAACTCGCGTAGAAAAAAAGAATCTCGGCGAGAATCACGGTTGCGCGCCAAACCGAGATTCTTTTAAAATCTATCTGAGAATCTCGGTCAGCTTCTTAGCGAGATTCGTTAGTGGGTAGCAGGAAATAAAAAGAATCTCTATCAGAATCTCGCTAAGATTCCAGAGAATCTCGCCCATCGAGATTCTTTTCATTTTCATTGAAAATGAAAATGAAATCCGTCCGTTCGCCACCTAGTGACATCATACGAAACACTGGTGGACAATACTCCGCTAGATGGCGAAAGAACGAAGTGTTTCTCGCAAGTGACTTGAAGCCCCAGCGTATATATATAAGACTGTAAAGCTTTTCTGAGTTCGACTACACACGAGGGGTCTAACCTTCGTTGATGTACTAACAAATTAGTGTTAGCAATATTAAAATATTCGTAAAGATCTTTTTTATATAGATTCTTTTCATTTTCAATGAAAATGAAAATGAGAAGAATCTCGCTAAGAAGCTGGCCGAGATTCTCTAGAATCTCGGCGAGATTCTGATAGAGATTCTTTTTATTTCCAGCTACCCATTAAAGAATCTCTATCAGTATCTCGCTGAGGTTCTAGAGAATCTCGGCGAGATTCGAATAGAGATTTTTTTTATTTTCAGCTACCCACTAAATAATCGCGGTAAGAAGGTGGCCGAGATTCTCTAGAACCTCAGCGAGATTCTCAGATAGATTTAAAAAGAATCTCGGTTCGGCGCACAACCGTGATTTTTAGCGAGAATCCTCTTAAGAATCTCGGCGAGAATCTTCTTAAGAATCTCGGCGAGAATCTTCTTAAGAATCTCGGCGAGAATCTTCTTAAGAATCTCGGCGAGAATCTTCTTAAGAATCTCGGCGAGAATCTTCTTAAGAATCTCGGCGAGAATCTTCTTAAGAATCTCGGCGAGAATCTTCTTAAGAATCTCGGCAAGAATCTTCTTAAGAATTTCGGCCAGATTCTGTTTTTCTACGCGGGAAGACATTTTCCTAGGCGATGTTATTCGGCCCTCCCCCGAATGTTTTATGGACCTCGATCAAGAACGTCGTAATACTCGAGACACAAAAGACCCTATCATAAACGTCGATGAACCGTTCCGTCGGCATGTCGCATGAGACTTGAAATGTCGATAAACATAAGATGGACCGTGCACCCATAGAATCCGATCGATCGCTGTTTTCTACTTTCGCGCAAAGCGCACACACCGGATGTACCGGCTGTTATCCAGTGAGCTATAAAAAAAAATCGAAGAAGAAAAGAACGTGGGATGCGACGATAAAACGCAATCGTATCTCGCCTCGTGTCCATCCAGTCATCGCAACTATAGAGTCAAAAAGTCAAACGCATTATAAAAGAAACAAACCAAGGTCATCGTGTCTAGTAACCGTCTCGAAGAAAAAGTGAGCAATCCACTTCGACGGTCTAAACACCAATTCCAACTGTTCGAGTTACTGCTCTTTTCACTGAGCGAACCATTTCAGAAACATTTGAAGAATATACCAGCGAGAATAAAAACACATTCTTTCTTTCAATGTGACTGAAGTTGAAGGGTTTTAAAGTCCTCCACTGCCCAACAATTCTGGAGTGCTCACGAACGTGACCAGCAAATCTACTCTATTCGAGTCTCAATAATATCTCGGTTGATTTTTTTTATGGTTCCTTACAGCTCCATCAAACCATGCGGCCTCGAAAACGATTAAAAAAACGTCCGAAAAACGATCGGTTCTTAAATGCAAATAAAAACCATTTAAAAAAGCCTAAGAAAAAGACCATTGAAATTATTGTTGGTAACCAACCAACTAATAAAATAGTACTTTACGATACTAGTGCGATGAAACTTTTTCTGACGAGTGCGAGTTTGCAGCACGAGCCGAATTCGAGTGTTGCAATCAAACGAGTTAAGAAAATGTTTATCGCTCGAGTATCGTACGAAATTTTATTTCATAAGGTGTGAAAATGGGGATTTGTGCACGCAAAGTGTGCGTAAAATCGCGTTTCTCGCACCGAGTGGAATAAATAATTTTAATGGTTCTTTCTTGGTCATTTGGCTCTTTTCAATGGTTTTTTTAAACATTTTTATAGAGATATTATTGAGACTCGATCACTTCACTCTAATACCGATACAATAAACAAAAAAAAACTCATTTTTCTGTGTCTGAAATATAACTTCAAATGCAACGATTCAATAGTTGAGGGAGACGTTGTTACAATTCCTGCGCAAAAATAATGTATGAAAAGAATATTAGAAATGTATAAAATGGATAGTATGAGGAGTATGTCGTATTCGACTAAATCATACTCAAATGAGGCTCAGTCAATGCTTTATCAAAGAGTATAAAGTATGAAAATAATATAAAACGAGTATAATTTAAGTATAATGTCAGTGTAATTTATTTAGTTCGACAGTTTTCATACTTTTTTTCACGCGGGGAATCGTACTCATATACATAATAAATTGCGTTCGAAATCGTAAATACTATAAGCGCGTTAGATTTTTAATGCATGTAGTTGATATGTGTATCTTTTGCATAACTAGAATCGGGAACTTTCGGCATTTTTTTGACGCAAACAAACTTTTTTTTTACTTTTAAAATGATTTCGATATCAAGGTCGTTGACGAAATTTTCGTTGCGAATTCTGTTGATCTTTTCTAGAAATCTCTGCAAATTGACTATATAAAAACTAAATATGCTGAAGCACCTCGGTCGATGGCCTATTGGCAATCCGAACATTTTTAAAACCATGTACCTTAAGGAAAAAAAAAATGTACAACGTATTGTCAATAAATTCTTTTACTACTACTACCCCGCGTAGAAAAAGAGAATCTTGTGAAGAATCTTAAAAAAAGTCTTGAAAGAATCTTGAAAAGAATCACGTATAGGATCCGGAGCAAGATTCTTTCCAGGATTCTTTTCAAGATTCTTTCTATCCGAAAGCGTTCTGAGAGCCTTTCAAAGAATCTCCGAAAGAATTTTGAAAAGCGTCTTTAAGAGAATCGTGAAAAGATTCCGTCCATTAAACAGGAAAACCGTTGAAAGAATCTTAATAAAAAATTTCAGAGGAATCGAGCGAAACCTGTTATTGCTTTCCCTTGGTGTCGAGACAGTACATTTCGATACGTCAACGAAGGGTAAACCCCTCGTGTATAGTCGAACTCAGGACAGCTTTGCAGTCTTATATACGTGCAGGCTTCAAGTGACTTGCGAGAAACGCTTCGACCGCTCGCCATCTAGCGGAGTATTGTCCACCAGTGTTTCGCAGGATGTCACTAGGTGGCGAACGGACAGAGCGTTTCTCGTAAGTGGTTTGAAGCCTCAGCGTATATATAAGACTGGAAAGCTTTTCTGAGTTTCACTACACACGAGGGGTTTACCCTTCGTTGACGTACCGTCAACTGTCTCGACACCAAGGGGAAGCAATAACAGGTTTTGCTCGATTCCTCTGAAGAATTTCATTAAAATTCTTTCAACGATTTTTCTGTTTAATGGATGGTATCTTTTCACGATTCTCTTAAAAACGATTTTTAAGATTCTTTCGAAGATTCTTTGTAAGATTCTCAGAACGCTTTCGGATAGAAAGAATCTTGAAGAGAATCCTGGAAAGAATCTTGCTCCGGATCCTATACGTGATTCTTTTCAAGATTCCTTTAAAGATCCTTTCAAGACTTTTTTTAAGATTCTTCACAAGATTCTTTATTTCTACGCGGGACTACTAAAAACTAAAGTTGTCTGTAACCCAGGAGTGTCTATCAAATTGCAGGAATGTTCATCATACTCTAAGAACGTCCATCATATTCCAGAAATGTTCAGCATATTCCAGGCGAAATTATTTACAACTTTCACGCATTATGATTATTAGAAAAATAATTTTCTTATTATCTTTAATCACATTGAGATTTTGAGTGTACTAACGGAATGTTACGGTATAATGAATTGAATGTACCAAAATCATCTGGTGTCAATGTAAACAAAGGTATTTTTTAAAATAGGACGTCCCTAGTAAGTCCTCGCTTCTACGCTATAATTTAGTGAATTCTCGAAGTTGGATAAGAAATTATTAAGGCTATTGTATCAAATAAGTTAGTGGTCGCGTTGTATTGACAGCAGCGATGGATCCAATGAAATTGTATTTAAAATAAGTTTTGTCTAAGATAAATATGGATAATCCATGCAAAAACTCAAAATTTTTATATTCTGCAATGATTATGAGTAATTTATATGAACTACTATTTTTCAATAAATTCTAATATTCTTAACTAAAATCTAATAGGCTTAATAATTCTTAATCGTTAAGGCATGAAAGTATTTAAAATACATTTTCATTAAATGAATGCCCATACATGATTGATGGTAACTAAACCGTTCTCGTTACATACATAGCGCTGACCATATGGGTAGTTTTTAGAAAATTCCAAATTCCAATTAACTATATGTCACACAAAATCCACTTATATCTTTTCAAATCCTATAAAGGTATAACTAGAAATTTATTTAAAAATCTATTTCAAACGAATTTTTTGTGCATCGATCTTACATATCAGTACTTACAAGCATTTAATTAAATTACAATTATTAAATTGAATAACAGCAACTATTTCTAGTAATAATTTTCAATCATGTTTCTGCTCTACCTGCGATAAACTTTAAATTTATAGCTTATTGAATAGAAAATTGCTCTGGGATAATTAGATTAAATGCCATGAAATTATTTACAACTTTCTGGATCTTCGATAATAAATAAAAATGAACAGTTTATAGAATGACGGAAATATTATTACACGGTAGATGTATGAAAGTTGACTATGGCGGCGGATCTTTCTCAAGAAACACGAACACGAAGTTTTTAAAGGTCAAAGTTCGATCGTGAAACGCTCGCGAGGTTTATCACCCGAAGCTGCTGCGGGAATATTCTACGTATAGTATCGATTATGAATGTGACCCGCGACATCCGCAACTTTTCCCTACAACCTACAAAGCGACCGAGAAAACTGTTCATATTTGTTCTCATATCAGTAGACGCGGTCAGACAACCAACAAACGTATGATGTAATGAAAAATATATCCGAAAAGGTACTATAAAAATAAATATACCCATTCAAATAGTACAGCATTTCCAGTTTTACCTTAAATAAAAATTGATAAATTGATAAAAAAAGCTAAACAAACGTTTAGCTTTTTGAATAATTATTGGCAACTTGCAGTAATTATTATTTTACTTTTCTAATCATTTAATTAATATTGTCAATAATGATTAATACACGATTTCATTAGCTTATTAAATTGGCGTTTCAAATTTATATATATGTATAATTGAGACAACACTGCAAATTTGAGTAAATCATTTTACTGAGGATTGTACATGGTAAAGATTGATGCACGGGTCATATCGCGAAATAGCATCCCTATCGAGCGTAGTCATTCCGACTGTTCTGGCCAGTGGTTATCATTCATCCCTCTAACAAATAATATTAAGAAATATTGAGAAAATAGCCGCTCCTGAAAAATAAACTCTGATCCCCATTGGAAAATTTTTCATTTCTGCAGTCTTAATTATTAATACTTTTAAGTTGATATTGGAGTAGATTTTTTTGTCGACACTGGTCGGTAAAACGAGGCTATTTTGTAGTATACCCCGCGTAGAAAAAAAGAATCTTGTGAAGAATCTTAAAAAAAAGTCTTGAAAGAATCTTTACAGGAATCTTGAAAAGAATCACACATAGGAGCCGGAGCAAGATTCTTTCCAGGATTCTTTTCAAGATTCTTTCCATCCCAAAGCGTTCTGAGAATCTTTGAAAGAATCTTAATGAAATTCTTCAGAGGAATCGAGCGAAATCTGTTAATGCTTTCCAGGATTCTTTTCAAGATTCTTTCCATCCAAAAGCGTTCTGAGAATCTTTTAAAGAATCTTCGAAAGAATCTTGAAAAGCGTCTTTAAGAGAATCGTGAAAAGATTCCGTCCATTAAATAGAAAAATCGTTGAAAAAATATTAATGAAATTCTTCAGAGGAATCGAGCAAAACCTGTTGTTACTTTCCTTTGGTGTCGAGACAGTAAATTTCAGTACGTCAACGAAGGGTGAACCCCTCGTGTATAGTCGAACTCAGGATAACTTTGCAGTCTTATATACGTTCAGGCTTCAAGTCACTTGCGAGAAACGCTTCGACCGCTCGCCATCTAGTGGCATTGTACGGAACACTTATATTCAATACTCCGCTAGATGGCGAGCGGTTGAAGCGTTTCTCGCAAGTGACTTGAGCGGAGTTTTCGCTCGATTCCTCTGAAGAATTTCATTAAGATTCTTTCAAAGATTCTCAGAACGCTTTCGGATGGAAAGAATCTTGAAAAGAATCCTGGAAAGAATCTTGCTCCGGCTCCTATGCGTGATTCTTTTCAAGATTCCTGTAAAGATTCTTTCAAGACTTTTTTTAAGATTCTTTAAAAGATTCTTCACAAGATTCTTTTTTTCTACGCGGGACACTATTCAACTTTATCACCTATGTATATGCCTCAAATTAGATAGGGTTGTAATATAAAAATAAATGCTCCGGTGTTCACTCGAATTGCGATCAAAAACTTACACGAAATAGCAGAAGTGCTACATTAACATTACTGAACCTCCCAAAAAAACAATTAGGCCGAACACAATATGTCAACAGATCTTCGCTGTACGATATAATTCTTTCTGGAAATCAGTAACCGCAAATCAGACCGTACGTCAATTATTTGCCAATCAAAACCATCAGAATATCGACTACTCCAACCAAATCCACGTATAGTGTACACGGAAAAAAAAGTTTGGTTGTGGCAACTACGTTTTCGATTTGCTGTACACAATGTCTAAAAAATTAGATTGGATTACTTAGGTTAACTAATCCAATCGTTGGGACTACTACTCGAATAGTTGGGACTACCATTCGAATCGTCAGTATTATCATTCGAATCGTTGGTATTATCATTTGAGTTGCTAGGGAAATAGAATAATCGATTGGTTGTGTCAACTCATTTCTTGGTTATGGTAACTAATCTTTTTTTTTCCGTGTATACCGCGGTCGAGTAGCAAAGGCAAAGGGCTTTGCCAAAAGCAAATAAACCATATTGCCTTACGGGTGGGTCGGTAATATACGATTTCTTTTGTTTCATGCAAGTTGTTGAACGCAATTCGCCCGGACACCAACGCGTTTATATTCATATTACAATCCCTATCAAATTTGAAGCATACACGTAGGGTAATAACGAGGAATAGTGTGTACTAAAAAATAGTCTGGTTTTACCGGTCCATGGCGGTAAAAAAATGTACTCCAGCATCCCCTTAAGACCTCAAACTACAATAACGAGTGATGCGGCAAGCAAAACGACAAAAAAATGTCGATACCCCGTCCAACTTCTTGAACTTCATAGCCAAGCTGGCTTTCGAATAAAATATTATGAACATAGCCAACATTCATCCAGTATCACGAAGTGCGGATCCCATCAAGTACAAGACGTCCTCGAACTTTGAGTGTCTATAAAGTGTGCGAATAATGTTGCACTAAAAACTTTACTGAATCTCAATAAATGACTTGTACGAATTCGAGAATACAATCGACAAACTTAAACCTCATTTTTAATAATAACCAGTAAATCACCAGAAAACGCCTTATTGAAATAATTGCTCAAGAATAGTAAAATTGGCAGACAGTCAAATTTCGCACCCCGAGATATTAAAAAAAAATATCCTGCAGACGCAGCGAGAAATAAGGTTGATGCTTAATATAATAACTTAAATTCTGTCGTCATCGTTCGCCAGGAATTAGAATAATCGATTGGTTGTGTCAGCTAATTCGTTTTTTCCATGTATTTAATTATTGAAAATCGACCAACAATATCTTTTTTCTAAGAGTAATAATACGCGGAGAGGAAAAGCTGACAATGATACACAAAAATGTTTGGGAATTATCTACAGACAGTTTAGTAAATGAAAGTCAAGTCGGAAGTCTGGGATTGTTTCCTATGCTGTTGATGGAAACGAAATAATTGGCCAACCTGCCACGGAGAAAAAAAAATGTTGTCGTTGCAGCTAGTCTTAGTTTGTTAGATCTATTTCGAGATTCTGATTGATTCTTTTTATTTCCAGCCACCCACTAAAGAATCTCAGTAAGAAGCTGGCCGACATTCTCTAGAATCTCGGTGGGATTTTGATAGAGACTCTTCTTATTTTCGGCGAGATTCTGTCGGAGATTCTTTTTATTTTCAGCTACCCACTAACGAATCTCACTGAGAAGCTGACCGCCGAGATTCTAGAGAATCTCGGCGAGATTCTCAGATAGATTTTAAAAGAATCTCGGTTCGGCGCGCAACCGCGATTCTCGCCGAGATTCTCGCTGAAATTCTCAGCGAGAATCTTCTTAAGAATCTCGGCCAGATTCTTTTTTTCTACGCGGTATAATTCTGTCGCGATCTATTTTCAATACTGCTTTGCGAAGTTCGGTCATGCCCAGTTCGTATCGTCAGCGTATTCTGTCTTAACGATGGATTTACCAAAAGCGCCGGGATCCTTGCAATCTTTCTTCAAAATGTGGGGCATTAGCGAAGAAGTTATACAAAGAAGTTATAAGTGTAAACTATTTAAAAAGTTCGAAGCTCAAAAGGACAGCTGCAGAAACGACTTGTTTAGTGAAACTATTCGAGTTGATCATAGGGGATTTAGTTTCGGAAAGTAATCCGTATTGGAAACTTTACGTGTCATTGCGTGAAATACTCGACCTCACCTATGCCAAACAATTGCCGAAAAATGTTAGTCCTCTGGTGTGAGTACAAGAGCATCTTGAACTGTACGTCAAATTAGGTGGTCCAACCCTGAAGCCCAAACATCACATTCTCTCAAGCGCGTTTGTGCTCTTAGAAAATCACTGTTGCTGCAACATCAAGTTGTTTGTGCTACCCGAAAAATACTCCTGCTGTAACAGCTGCTGTTTGCGCTGCCAGCAAACAAATTTTGCTGTAACAGTAAACTGTTTGCGCTGCCAGCAAACTACTTTTGCTGCAACAGCAAACTACTTTTGCTACAACAGCAAACTACTTTTGCTGCAACAGCAAACTACTTTTACTACAACAGGAAACTGTTTGCCCTGCCAACAAACTACAATGGTTGCAACAGCAAACTGCTATTACTGCAATAGAAAATTGCTATTGCTACTGTAGCAAATCAGATACAGCAAATAAATATCGCTGTAAGAGCAAGTACTTTTGCTGTCACTATATTTGCTAATGATTTTTGCTGTGGTAGCTATTCTCATGCGGCGGTAACCAATTATTTTTCTCCGTACATTTGTAATGTCAGTGCAGATTGTGCTTATAAGCGGGGTACACGTAAGTGTTACGCCGTGCACCGGTTTCTGACCACCCATTGGTGCATAGCAAATAAATAGCAAAAAAAGGATGCAAAGTATAATCTTGCACATTGCTTCCTCATTCTTTTTCGCTTTTTACAAAGCCGCCTCTATGCGGAAGTTTATTTATTTTATTTTTGGGCTCCTCATAGAGGAAGCTTTGTGGAAGATGAAAATTATTGAATATATGAGCAGAATGCTCATAAGCAATGATTTTACCGGGCGTGCTATTTTAGTTGGATACGCTAACGACTTTAAGGGTTGACTTAGGGATACTTATGCTAGAAATTTCCTCAGAGAAGTACTCAAAAGAGCTCCACTCTCATCATAGGAAAGTAGAGAAATTCAAGGTGAAGTTGTTGAATTTATCCTGATATTATTTGGTGTGGTTCGGATGATATTTCTTTCAATATTGCAATTCCGAAGTATGACCGAGAAACTGGGGAATTTAAGAACGATAAAAACAAAAGAACTCGAATTTTTATATGAGTGAGGGATTCTCAATTAAGCAAGTAAGCATCTGTGCTCAAGTAATTAAGAAAAACTACCTCCCAGCTCTTATATATGCAAGCTCCTGCTCGAATTGTACCATATGATAGAGGCAAGTAAACAATTATTGCTCTTCGTGAGTTGGGCTATCTCCAGTGGTCCATTGCAGGGACGATGCAATAAGATTCATGCAAATCAATGAGTACTAGAGCAGAATTCTAAAATCGCAAATTTAAAATATTACTTTCCCTTTAAATAAATCTCCGAAAGGATTAACTCGGCGCCGGGCCGCAGACGCACAAAAACGCCAATCCGATCTTATTCCATTAGGCCTACAATGCGCGACCAGACGAAAGAATTAACGCGTCATAATCCCTACATTTGCGAAAGAACATTCACGCTCTTCTTTTATTTAAAAAGCTATAAGACTCGAATTTAAGGCTTCATTTTGTCAAAACTTGCGACAATCAAAGGCGGGCTCCTACCACAATTGTGTACCAAATTTCAGCTCAATCGGTCGAGCGGTTCTTGAGTTATAGGTGATTTTTAAATTCCGGGAACTTTTTTTTCGGGGACTTTGTTTCCGAGGGACTTTTTTTCCGGGGTACTTGTCCGGGGAAAGGATGAACTCGGCGTCCGGACGCAGACGCACAAAAACGCCAATCCGATGTTATTCCATTAGTCTCACAATGCGCGACCAGACGAAAGAATTAACGCGTCATAATCCCTACCCCGAAAAAAAAGTCTCCAGAATTTAAAAATCACCTATAACTCAAGAACCGCTCGACCGATTGAGCTGAAATTTGGTACACAAGTGGAGCAGAGGCCCGTCTTTAGTTACTGCAATTCTCAACAAAATATATCCTGAAATTACGTTTTTATAGCCTTTTAAATTTTTTGTAAGTGTATGAATACTGCTCCGTAAATGTTAGGATACTCGAGATGATTAATTTAAAGACCGACTTTATACATCCCAATTTCCAATAAAATCCGACTTTCCGCCCACACCGACCAGATGCTAAATTTGGAGACCGACTTTATACACCCCAATTTCAAATAAAATTCAAAAATAAAGCCGATGGAGAATCAGAGACTTCGATGTTTCTCTAATCCGATTATCATTGATAATGGGATGAAGCAGATGAGGATATGGACCAGGAATTAACAATGGATACACGAGTGTCGCTGCAGTATCGAGCCAAATGTTTAGTTTGCGGAGTTGTAGAGTGTGCGTGTTGATGCAGTATCAAGCCACACAGGTAATTTTAGGTATTATAAGGAGTTTATAGGATGTGAGACGGATCAACTTGTGTCGATGCAGTATCGAGCCAAGAAGTTTATTAAAGGTATTTTTGGAGTGTGCGTGTTGATGAAGTATCAAACGACACAGGTAATTTGGGTTAATTTAGGTGTTTTAAGGAATTATAGGATGTAAGATGGATCTACAAGTGTCGATGCAGTATCGAGCCAAGTAGTTTAATCTAAGGGAACTTTGGAGTGTGCATGTTGATGCAGTATCAAGCCACACAGGTGAATTAGGAATTACTTAAAATTAAAGATAGAAAAGAAGGTAGAAGCAATAGATTTTGGAGATCTAAGAGAGCTGGGCTGTGCTCAAGGAAAATAAGACCGAATGTGTTGACGCAGTATCGAGCCAAACGGGGCGAGATGGGCTGTGCTCAAGGAAGACTTGCCTGTGTCGAAGCAGTTTGGAGCCAAGCAAGAATCGGTATAATTAAATTTGAGGTGTTCCAAGTTGGAAAGATGGATTGGTAATGAACGGCCGGTGCTAGAAGAGGCCGGGTTTTATATGATTTTCCCCACTCCAGCTACCAGATTTTGGGAGTCCGTAGGGACCTTCTGTCTATCGAACAAGCAGGAGTCACGGGTTCAACGTGATGTAATGCCTTCGCTCGATCCTCTACGGTACCGCGAGGTGTCAACGACGACTTTACCGTTTCGTTACAATACATTATTAAATACCGATTTTTACTAAAATACCGGCTTAAAGTATTTTTTTTTTTAATCGAATTTGTACCTATTTCTGAATAGATCCTACCGGACGAAATATCGATCACTGGTATATTTGTTCAACATGTTTTTGCTACGGTATCAATATATATTATATAAAAATATAACAAATTCCACTGTAGTAAGATGTTCATATTCTTTTCACCCGCGGGAAATTGTTAATTATATAAATAAAAGGAGCAAGAGATCCAGAAGGAAAAGACGAAAGTTCTGGTTGCGAACGAGTTGGAGTGCTGGCGATGCCGATGGCATAGAAATGGAAGTGAATGTCCCAAAGTACACTCTGATACTTTTGAGCTTTGGTGGGCTGTTCGACTGACGAGGGAACGCTTGAGACGCGCGGTAGAAAAGGTTAGGAAGGAAAGCTTTCATACATTTTCATCGCACGTTCGCGACAGTCTCGAACGGAGAAAGCGAAATGAGATTGGGTTAGTTCGGAGCAGTCCAATTCTTTGCCAACTCTCTCCGCTTACCTGCTCTGGATATACACTAACGTAGTTAAGGCGTTGCTTCCGATAAAGAATGTGTACACAGCGGACATAGTTCTCTATGTATATACGAGATCCTAGATGCTGTCTGACAATATCGCATTCGATATCGAACTCCAACTTAAAAGTGATGCTCACTACGAGTGAAATGTTGCAAGATTACACCACGCGAGTTAAAATTTAAACCCTTCCAACACCCTTCGTTGAATTAAAATGGGTAAAATTTGCCACTTTTGGAGGTTTATGCAAGGATCTAAGAACCTCATCTCACTCTGTACAATCTAATTGGAGGTTCCAACATAAGAATTTCTGTCTACAGTAGACTTCGTTTACTCCATTCGGATAATATCTGCCATTTTCCGCGGTTTTTACGAGTGTCAAATGAATGGAGGAACCTTCGTTTACCCCGTGGGACTGCTACATTTAGGTTTTGAAAAGGGTCTTATTTTCAACTCGGGCAACGCCTTGTTTCCTTAAACTGCACATACTCTTATTAAAGTGCTGGAAAATTCCACAACTAGTGGCATCGTACGAAACACTTATATTCAATACTCCGCTAGATGGCGAGCGGTCGAAGCGTTTCTCGCAAGTGACTTGAAGCCTGAACGTATTATAAGACTGCAAAGCTTTTCTGAATTCGACTATACACGAGGGGTTCACCCTTCGTTGACGTACCGAAATTTACTGTCTCGACACCAAGAGAAAGTAACAACAGGGTTTGCTCGATTCCTCTGAAGAATTTCATTAAAATTTTTTCAACGATTTTTCTGTTTAATGGACGGAATCTTTTCACGATTCTCTTAAAGACGCTTTTCAAGATTCTTTCGAAGATTCTTTAAAAGATTCTCAGAGCGCTTTCGGATGGAAAGAATCTTGAAAAGAATCCTGGAAAGCATCAACAGGTTTCGCTCGATTCCTCTGAAGAATTTCATTAAGATTCTTTCAAAGATTCTCAAAACGCTTTCGGATGGAAAGAATCTTGAAAAAAATCCTGGAAAGAATCTTGCACCGGCTCCTATGTGTGATTCTTTTCAAGATTCCTGTAAAGATTCTTTCAAGACTTTTTTTAAGATTCTTTAAAAGATTCTTCACAAGATTCTTTTTTTCTACGTGGGAAGAAACTCTAGTTTATAATAATACAAAGAGAAAATATTTTTTTTTAAATTACATATTACCAAAAAAGACTAGTCGTTATTATTTTTAATTAGAAAAGTTTTAGGACTGCAGAGTTTACGCGTAACGAACCAGCTGATGAATTGCCCACATACTGCTTGGGCAATAAAATTGTGGTTGACTATGAAAACGCGGTTAGTTTGCTAACTTCAAGCCAATGCATTTCGTTCTGTCAAGCATTCTCTTCTCATTTTACCTGAAATTCAAAAGCTCGGCGTATTCTCGCGGGACACACGGTTATGCTGGTATTTTATTATGTCTAACTGTAATCGCAAGCTGCGAAATATCGTCATATTGTTTCGGACCTCCCCTACAGAGTTTGTACCGTCAACGCGACCTCCACGATTGCGAATCGTCATGCAAGCACATTTATCGGTGTAGGTATTTAATAGAGTGGTTAACCATTTCTTTTTTTTTCAAAGACCGTTCGGTATTTGGTTCATTGAAGCCCTTGCATATTTTTATCATTAGAGTATGCTTTTTGTGGAAAGCAACAGAACATCATTCTTTTATGGAATTCAAAAACAAATGACACGTCAACCTAGTATATGACGGATTATTTGTTAACTCCGAAAATAGTTATTGGCTTCTCAGAAATATCTCATTATTGCACCCATCAAAAGGCGCGATAGCTTCTCGAGACACGGACTTTTTACTCCCGACTGCCTGCCGGAAAAAAGACGGGGGTTATGCATTTATACCTAGCTATCATACCGACCGAACTTGCAAGACACTGCAAGACCCTCTTACTGGAGTTTTCAGGTTTGGACTACATTTATTTTCCAGGTTAATACGTAATGGTATCAAACTTATAGCTTTTTTTTAGCTATGTTCTATCAAGTTCCTTTGACACTGTTTTTCAGTGGTGAAGAATACCACTCATGTATTTGTCTTAAGTTTTTACACATGGTGATTTTTGTGGGGCCTTTTATGTGCCCTGTTGAAAATATTTAAGGTTAAATCACTGCACCGTGCAGGAAGCTTTTTTACATAAACGGGTGTAAGGTAAACGTCCCAGTGATCGACACGTTAACCAAATTGTCCGACATTATAAAAACGTAACTTTCAAATTAAGATACAAAAAATTGTCATTCTAGGTAATAATGAATCTGAATAGACTTATGAAGAAATAACAACCTCAAAAGTTTTCGTAACTTATCTTATTGTAGAGAAAACTTACTTTAAAGCTTTAGAAGTGCAAATGTACAAGTCATCGACATACTAAAGTTATAGTTGGCCGAGTAATCGACTGTTATATGTGCCAGTAATCGACAAGTTAAGAAAAGTCTCCACTTCAATAAATTGTAGCAACCGGTGCGGTGGTCTAGTGGTCAGTATACTGACCTCTAGTCCAGTGTGTTGGTAGATCGCGGGTTCCATTCTCGGTGCCGTCGATTTTCGTCGAAAATATAAATACGGGCGCGATGAAGCTCCAGATGTATACATGAGACCCACACAGGTATTTCTACTTGTGGAGGTCACATGTATACAGCTGTAGTCCGTGTTTACATTCTCGATGAAACGTGACGTAACTCCGGTGCCGTGAGGCGAACTGGAGACCGGCTATATCGGCATAGGTTTTCCGCAATTTCCCTATGCTCATGGCAGAAATGCTGTGATGAATACGATATAGAGGGGGAAGTCGGACGCAGCCGCATGGGGGCCTGGTTACTGATCCGGACTAGACCCCCAGGGGGGACTAGCTACTCACCCGGGCCGACCCTGTAATAGGCGTAATGCCTCGGGGGGAAAGGCAAATAAAAAAAGGATGCAAAGTAGAACCTTGCACATTGCTTCCTCATTATTTTTCGGGATTTACAAAGCTACCTCTATAAGGAAGTATCTTATACAATTTTTGGCTTCCTCATAGAGGAAGCTTTGTAAAACGCAAAAAATAATGAGGAAGCAATGTCTCAGGTTCTGCTTTGCATCCTTGTTTTAATCAGATAAATATACATGTTGTGGATTCGCTTTTTCTATTTCGTTATTACGTTACTTCGTGATTATTAGAGCGTTTTCGAAAGTGAATGTGATAATGTATATTTTTAAAAATAATTCAACATTCCATAAAATCAAAAATTGTATACCGTTCGTCACTAAATTATACATATATAATGGCTGAATATTGTTTCATTTATATACAAAATTTGAGCTCGCTATCTTAAGTTTTGCAAAAGTTACAATAGAGCGATAATGTCAATTTTTTGAAAAATTCAAAACATCATAAAATTTTAACGGTTCAACCGATCTTAACCAAATTCAATAGCGATCACCGGCGTATGAAAGCTCAAATTCATACTAATTTTAAGATCGATATCTCGAAAATTGAAAGAGTTATCACGTAAACAGACATTTTTCAAAAAATTTAAAAACGCGTAATAATTTAACGATGAAGTGGATTTTAACAAAAATCTGTATGAATGATGAGGCTTGATCCATCTACCTATGGTCCAAATTTCAGCTTGATATCTCAAGGCATTCCCGAGTTATAAAGGTGTACATTTTTCGATCGTGTAACATACACACATGCACACACACACACATACAGACATTTTTTCTGAATCACTTTTCTCGACGATTTGGCCCATTCTGAGTGTACTGACATGAAAATCTCGAAAAAAAATGTTTTCATGAAAACAAAGCTTCCTCTATGAGGAAGCAAAAATAATAATAATAAATTGTAGCTTGCAAATTAAGACGTCAATAACTGTCATTGTAGGTTATAATGAATGAGTCTACTGTTGTGGCCAAATAGAACGCTTACCTTTTGGTCTACCTTATCTTATTGTAAAGAAAAACTAACATAAAACTTGAGATGTGTTAATGTCCCAGTCATGCACATATTAAAGTCATGGTTTGCCCAGTAATCGACACCCATATTTCCGTGCTTATGCACAGAAGGCTCACTTGCTCACTAATAAAAATGTCAAACGGTACAATAATGAAATTTACCGGAATAATAATAACGAAATAACAATTTAGTACATAAAACGTTCAGAATATTATTAAGAATATATAACATTTCCAGTACAGTAGGACCTCGTTTATCCGAGGTAATGTGGGGAGGACGTACCTCGGATAGTCGAAAACTCGGATAATACGGAAACCATACACAATGCATATAATGAGGAATAGCTTTATCCGTTTTATCCGAGTTTTTCCGTATTATGCGAGCGTACACCTCGGTTAATGCGGAATGCTGGGAAAGTCCGGTGGCTCGGATAACGCGGAGCCTCGGATAATCGAAGGCCGGATAAACGAGGTTCTACTGTAATACGCACGGATAAAACTTTATCTTATATACTAGTGATATTACATATGATAATAATTTTCGTTTTACACAAAGTTTTTGGATTACAAAATGCCCGGTCATGGACATATGCATGGCCCAGTTATCGACATGATTTATTTAGCTGTTTAATTATTTATAGAGAGCCCGACACCCCTGTCCATAACTACTCCTCGCACAGTTCGATCGATTAATGAATACTTACATTATTTTTTATCATATAATTCATAAAAATAATACGCGATATGCATTATTTTTCTATCTATAATGTTGTCTTAGTAATCGACAGTAGATCGATTACCCTGATATTTATGTGTTTTTCTGAACCAATTATCGACACCCGAGATTTTTTGCACATACAACAATTTTACGATAAAATAATATTCATTTAGTAATAACAGATTCTTCATATGTAATATCAAATTTAATTTACCCCGCCAAAGTCTTCGTGCATCGCAGAATTTAACTACATGTCACGAGCCGGCCCTTAACTTCCAAATCCAGGATATCGATGAAATCACACTCGGCTCACTCACTACATGTTTTCGATTTTCTTATCATTACTGTTGTGATTTTACAAGCGTCAAGTTTTCATACAATACCGATACATACCTCGGAGGAAATATCCGACCGGTCGATTATTGGTACATGGTCGATTACTGAGACATTTACCTTATAAGTTTACTACACGAGTATAACGTAAAATTGATGTTCATTTCTGCTCAATTCTTTAAAATCTACAAAGATAAAGTCAATTTTACCACACGTATATTGAATTTTCATTTTCTTTCGTATATTAAATTGATTTTCCAACACGGGTTCAGTAAAAATATAATACATTAAATCACTATACAGTATATGAATTTATCAAATATTTTTTGCAGCGTACATTTGAAAGCGCTCGTTGTAAATATTTTTTCGTCACTCTTCCATGAATCGCGGCACTTTCCATGGCAGTCTTGCGAGCCGAAAGTCGCTCATAGCATGACAGATGTGAACCCGTGTTGATATGACAGAGTCGCGCATACGCAGTTCGCATTTCGTTCACTTTCGTTCCTTGGAATTTTACTTTCGACGTTTTCGTCCCTAGAGACATAAACTCACTTTTCAGTGTTCGTCTCGCGCATCTGCCATTGCAAGTGCCACAGATTCATGCACTCGTTCCGAAAAGTATGATGTGCAACGAGGGTCGAATTGGCGATTCCGACTCATGTGATTGCAGCCCTCGTCGCAATCGCCAACTTTCAACGCTTGTTGCACAATATACTATATATTTTAATTTTCTAACTTTATAAGAAGTGCTGTATTTTATCAAATCAACATATCTCAAAAACTATAAATTACTGGAAAAATACCCCCGTCCATAAGTTGTCATTTATAGTGAATGCCTTATGCATGGGTGCAAAGAAAATTCACTACGATACTCGCAATAGAAATAGTGGATGGGAAAATCAACAACTTGCACAGATATTTGGCTCTCGTTTTGAATGGCCGAGCAGAGCGAGAGTATTAGGGCGTCGCGAATACAAAAAGCGGCGAAATATAGCCGAAAGGAAACAAAGAGAGGGTCAAAAGAAGGCGCAGGGTTGCAAAAAAAATAATAAAAGAAATAGAAACGTTTGAATATCTGGCACAAGCTTTCCTCCTGGTATTGGCGGTTTACGATTTTCTCTATTTGTCCTTTTTTGTAGCTTTTTTTTCGAGCTCAAACAAAACCGGGAGCCAGATTGCGGTTACCCAATATTCGACGATGGGTCATCGATTTCTGGAACGGTTTTAGATGGGTCAAGGAAGCATTTATATCTCTCCATGGATGAATGATTCATTGTAACATTAGAAAGGACTTTTACACACTTTTTAATCGTTTTTGCTTCCTCATAGAGGAAGCTTTGTTTTCGTGAAAACATTTTTTTTCGAGATTTTCATGTCAGTGCATTCAGAATGGTCCAAAACATCGAGAAAAGTGATTTAGAAAAAATGTCTGTGTGTGTGCGTGCGTGTGTGTGTGTGTGTGTGTGTGTGTGTGTGTGTGTGTGTGTGTGTGTGTGTGTGTGTGTGTGTGTGTGTGTGTGTGTGTGTGTGTGTGTGTGTGTGTGTGTGTGTGTGTGTGTGTGTGTGTGTGTGTGTGTGTGTGTGTGTGTGTGTGTGTGTGTGTGTGTGTGTGTGTGTGTGTGTGTGTGTGTGTGTGTGTGTGTGTGTGTGTGTGTGTGCGTGCGTGCGTGCGTGCGTGCGTGCGTGCGTGCGTGCGTGCGTGTGTGTGTGTGTGTGTGTGTGTGTGTGTGTGTGTGTGTGTGTGTGTGTGTGTGTGTGTGTGTGTGTGTGTGTGTGTGTGTGTGTGTGTGTGTGTGTGTGTGTGTGTGTGTGTGTGTGTGTGTGTGTGTGTGTGTGTGTGTGTGTGTGTGTGTGTGTGTGTGTGTGTGTGTGTGTGTGTGTGTGTGTGTGTGTGTATGTATGTATGTATGTATGTTACACGCTCAAAAAATCTAAACCTATATAACTCGGGAACGCCGCGAGATATAGAGCTGAAATTTACACTATAGATAGACGGGTCAATCCTCATCATTCATACCAATTTTTGTTAAAATCGCCATGATCGTTAAATTTGTACGAGGTTTTGAATTTTTTCAAAAATGTCTGTTAACGCGATAACTCTTTTAATTTTCGAGATATTAAGTTCAAAATTGGTATGTATGTGAGGTTTCATACACCGGTGATCCCTATTAAATTTGGTTAAGATCGGTTGAAACGTTAAAACTTTATGAGATTTAGTCGCGGTAGCGACTTGACGCCAATTTAAATAAGAAAATTAAAGCTGCTTTCACACGACGATTTTCTGTCTGACTTGACAGGGCGCTACTGCTACTCTATTATTCCCAAAGGCGGCCACGCACCGGCCGTTTTCAAATTGTAACTCGAATTATGTTTGACCACAAGTCAATATTTCAATTCAGGTTCAATATTTTTTATTATATAGATATACTAGGGGTTATTGTGGTACGAGGGCTTCGCGCGCTCGCAAAACCTTGGTTAAATATTTCGAGTCTATTTTTAACAATTCCATCGCCAACTTGACACTCCTCGGAAACCCCTCGAGTATATCTCCCCTATCCCTCGGGAATCCCTCCTCAGACCCACGGGAACCCCTCCTCTATCCCACGGGAACGCCTCTTCTATCCCACGAGAAGCCCTCCTGTATCCCCTGGGAACCTCTCCCCTATCCCTCAGGACCAATCCTCTATCCCTCGTGAACCCCTCCTGTATCCCACGGGAACGCCTCTTCTATCCCACGAGAAGCCCTCCCGTATCCCCCGGAAACCTCTCCCCTATCCCTCAGGAACCCATCCTCTATCCCTCGTGAACCCCTCCTCTATCCCACAGGAACGCCTCTTCTATCCCACGAGAAGCCCTCCTGTATCCCCCGGGAACCTCTCCCCTATCCCTCAGGACCCATCCTCTATCCCTCGTGAACCCCTCCTCTATCCCACGGGAACCCCTTCTCTATTCCTTGTTACCCCTCCTCTATTCCTGGGGAACCCATCGTCCAGACCACGGGAACGGCCTCTTCACATTTTTTTTTAATTTTTAGAAGATGCGAACTTTTTAAATTTTTAAAATTTTTAGAATTATCGAAAAATTTGAAAGTTTCGAAAATTTTATTCATCCGGATGAGGTAAGCCACTTTGTGCGGTTAGCCGCTCCGTCATGCTAGACACTCCGTGACTGTAGACATTCCGTGGGTTTAGACACTCCGTGACGTTAGCCGATCGACTATTCTTATAGATGGCGACGGTGGCGGTGAAATCATTTTATAATATACAGAGATATATATCATATACATTTAATGATATTTTTGTTAACCATTTGGGTCGCGGCTCTTGGTATACAATTAACGGAAAATGTTATCTCCTACTATAGAAGAAACATAGATCCTCCATGAGGAAGCAAAATGAAATATGTTATTCTACATAAGAACGTAACATCGTTTTTCGCACTTACATTCCCATAAGTTTAAATGTTGGTTCATCATTACGATCATAATGCTGTAAGATATAGAAAACGAAAATGCAAAGTACAGTAGCCTCCCGCTAAGTGCTCGCCTACGGGGCTGTAGGGGTAAAAACGAGCACTTAGCGAGTTACCACCTCTCCGTAGAGATTCTGCGAGCTCGGGCCGCATTCGGCCGAAATCGACAGGGCTCGGGCGTATTCGTCCGCGATCGGCCGGGCTCGGTAGAGAATCATAGTCTTGGTGGGGGAACATTCACGCCTCCCGATCGAGGGGAAAGCGCCTCGGCGAGCACTTAGCGAGCGAGCACTTAGTGGGAGGCTACTGTATAACTTTGCACATTACTTCCTCGTTCCGTTGAACGGTCATCTATAAAGCTCCCTCTATGAGAAAGCCAAAATTAAGAAAAGTTCGTCATCATGAAGAAGACTTCGTGATTGACTGGACAACAGAATGAGGAAGCCATTGCAATTTTGTATTCTATGGCCAAAAAATTCAGAACTGTCATCATTTTCGCCGTAAAATGTTTACAGCTATTATCTAAGATAGCAGGAACAGATAGCACGTACGCACCCTCGTCGGGTTACCGCACTACATCACACGAACACTTTTATTATTTTTCGTACGGAGGCATGTCCTGAGTGATAGAGTTGGGTGTTAGGGTTTGGGCAGGGGGTGAGTGTTCGGGTAAAATAGGATTTCAGTGGGAATCATTCGTGACGCTCGGTCAATTTAATTGGACGGACAAGGTTAGATAGGACATACACATTTTTTTGGGATGAACGCATTTGGAAAGATGAGGATTCGCCAAAGGCATAAGGCTTTCTGAGTAGCCGAACCGAAATGCCTTGGAGATCCCTCGGTTAATATAAACGGCGAAACTGATGTATGGTAGAGATTGCTATCACTGAGGAACGAAAATCATCATTTCACCTAAATTCTAAAACCATCATCTTGCAATCGCTTTTATCAATGCTGTTCTATTCGAGTGACTCTCATCTTTCACCAAAATAAGTTTATGCAATATATCATAATTCTTACATTACTACGAATTTGTCTGCGGTGCAGACAGGAAAACGGCTTAACAAATTACATGGGGTTTGGTATAGGGTATAATATGTAAATCCTCTGGCTGAGGACTTGACCTATACATCATGCACCCAAGTGGATGGAGATAGTTCTTCTCATTGCGGTGATTTTGAAGGAGGCAGTGCCTGCTTAAAATATGATTTCTTTAAGCATCTGCATATTCAGGCTTATAAAAAGAAAAAGTGTGACAGAATTTTCATTCCTCTTACACCATATAGTGAATGTGGGGCAATAAAGATTTTTATAACGTAGAATTCGTCTTAACGAATTTTTACTGCCAAATTCCTAAAAGCAACCGGCTTTGTCAAATACACGGAGAGAAATTTCTGTGTTTTGACAACACAAAAAAGTGACAACAGAAATCGTTTTGTTAAGATAACAAAAAAATATGTCAGCGTAGCAAAACCGATATTTTGGCCGAACAAAATGACTTCTGTTGTCACTATTTTGTGTTCTCACACCACAGAAATTTCTCTCCGTGTATATTCAGATTTAGAGCAAATAAAAACAATCGAAAAAATGTTATATTTTGACTTATTACTTGAGAATTTCTATTACTGAATTTCTTTAATAAGCATATAACATACAAAAAATAACCTCATATTCACTTTTCTACAAGTCATTTTTGCATGTATGAAAAAACCACTTTGTCCGGTTTACTGCCCAAGCAAATATCATGCAAATCGGTTCGTTTCAGTGCACATGTGTTAAAAAAAACATCTATCTATTATTATATTTATTCATATCTCACGTAAAACTGACAAAACTATGTTCATGGTAACAGAAATAGCGATGTAAACGAGGTCTAGTGGTTCTTATAAAAGCTGGGTATTTATCATAACATACATAGAATACATGATAGAGATATGAGTAGTACGAAATTATCGTTGAATTTATGTTGGTATCTATGCAAAATGTACAGTGAAATCAAGTAGTAAATCAATCACAAGAGGATTACACTCCAAAATTGAGTGAATCCCTCGAAATCGACTAAAAACAGTTCGACATTGGTCATCGACACAGCACTACCGTGCATCCACTCCATCTGACAATTTCAGTGATCATCGGCTTTCCATTAAATTTAGCGAATATAGATAACAACCAAAGTTCACAACTCTCAACACCAACATCAATTTGGTTATCTACTTCCTCCACAAGAAAACAATTAAACAAATAGCGTCATTGACCGTAGGCCGTTTCATCAATTACCACTTCCAATACGTTTACTCGTTCTAAAAATAATTCTTGAGTCGATACAGCAGTGCCAGTTCCTCACCGTGGGGACAAAAATACGAAGCACTCAATCGATATTATTGTATACGTCGTACGGTACGTTCTGTTGCCTTCTATATGAGAAATTACCCCACATAGTAACGTATAATTGTACCATCCAAGTGGATTAATTGCTGCTATAGTGTTCCAGATACGTGGAAAAGAACATTTTTACGGTAAGCTTTTTTCCTGATACCGCATTATTACGTTCAATGTAATATACAAATATATTGTTTAGGATTATAACCTAAGGAAAAAAATTATATGTGGGACATTCTATACCAATTCGACCATCGACTGACCCTCAACTTCCCAAATATGGTTCGCGATTTTTTAAATTATTCTTCCACATAAAAAATGCATGTAGATTTTTTATCAGATTTTTTAATTATAAATATTTAAAGCTAAACAAAATTGGCATTTTTTTTAATTATCAATTTTTTTTTAAATACTACTATAAACAATATCATTTTTTATCCGCAAGCCGAAATGGAGGAATCATTTTATCTAATTTTTTTTTCTTTTTACTGTACGATGTTTTTTTTATAAATCCATCTACACAAAATCTTTGAAAATATTTAAAACTTCGGACGAAGGACTATTATGAAAATTACCAACAGTCGCAATTTCACTTCCGGCTCTATGAGCTATCTATTACTAATATATGATACATAGGGCGCATTTCATGCCAACTCGAACAACGGCTATACCTCACTAAGCTAAATATGGTCCGCGATTATGCGAAAAATACAATCAATACCAAAAAAAAGTGGAGATGAAATTATTTTTCCACTTTCGCTTGTGGATCAAAATTTTGTTGCTTATCGAAGTATGTATTTCTTTATTTTTTTGGATTTATAAATTAGGGCGTACTTTGTTTAGTTTTAAGTATTTATAATTGAAAAACTCCAATAAAAAATTGAAAAAAATTCTACATGTATTTTTTTTTATGTGGAAGAATAACATGAAAAATCGCGAACCATATTTGGTTAGGTGTATGTATCATATATTTTTAATAGATAATTAATAAAGAGTGATGTGAAATCGCAAGGTCGAGCGTCAGACCCAGGCCGAATCGGGATGGAATGTCCCATATGCAAGTTATATATAAACCCAACTTCTAGATTGTATACATAGAGTTTATCCAGAATATACGTGTCCAATTCCATATGTCGGGCTATATCTAATTTTTTCGCTTGGGGAATGCTTATATGACAAACATATCCTCTGAATTTCTACAACAAAACTTCTGGTACAGCATATTTATTTTCATATGGAATTTTTAATACTGTAAGAAAAAAACCTTTTTTCCCACTTTTGGAAAAGTGGAAAACCCACTTCTCCAATATTATATTTTCGACGCTAAAATAAAAAACAAAGCTTCCTCTATGAGGAAGCAAAAGATAACAAGCCCTCCCACGGGCCTTGGTGATTGACTCTAAAGGTTTCCGTTTCTATCACATCGCCACACCACATTGACCTTTTTCACGACAAATACAATCCCGAGCACCAACCGAGTGCTAAGATTGTGTTCGTTCACTGGAAAGTGGAAATAGGAAATTACTCAAACTGCATCCGAAAATGATTCAACGGCTCCAGTTTTCGCTTCATCTTTACAAAATTGATTTTACTTTAATTATTCATTGAATTGCTTACTAAATGCTACTTGAGATACTTTATTACGTTGCCTGCGCAAAAAAAGGTATGAAATGAGTAATAGAATGTATGAAATGAAAAGTGTGGGGATTATGTCGTATTGGACTACATCATACTCAAACTATACTCACCCAATGCTTTACAAAGATGTATGAAGTATGAAAGTATTATAAAAAAGAATATAATTGAATATAAGCAAGGCTAAGGAAGCACAGTGAGCGTTGGGGTCAGTGTCACCATCAAAACGGTCAGATTACAACCTATTATGCGGACGAATTACATCTATATTCTCACCTAAGAAAAGACTGTTTAATGTAACTGGAGTGATCGGAAAGGGAACACTCTAAACACAATAGTCTTGTTTCAATACGCTTTACGCGAATGTGATCATGTAATTACTTTTTACACATTTGTAAGTGTGTTGTTTGGGAACACGTGTCCAAGTGTGTTGAATCAACACGTTTTACGTGCGTTGTTTCAACACGCTTTAAGCATGTTTACGCATATAGTCACTTTTTACATGCTAGTACGTGTGTTGATCGACCAATGCATATGAAGTGTGTACTTACTATAAGGTAAACGTACCAATGGCGGGACGTTTAAGGCGGTGTCTGTTTTGTATGCCAATTTCCGCAAGCATATATTAATTATTTTGCAAATGGTGTTAACGAATTGCAAGATTAGAGTTTCTAGTTTCCAAAAACTATACAATAAAAATATTTCTGATTGTTTGATAAATAGTTATTGATTAAAACGCTGAAAAGTGCAGATGTACCAGTGCCGGGACGGGTATTTTTGTGCATGTCCCGCTGCCGGGACACCAAATGTGCGTATCGGTGGACATCTACAAATTTTAATGCATCTGCTTGAAAAGAAATGCCAAAAAATGTGCGGTACACATATATACACCTATGATGCAATAAATAAAACATATATGTTTATAAAATACATATATATATTTTAGTAAATTATCAATGAAGTTTTTGCTACCGCATAAACCTACATCCGCGTCAAAATGTCAATCGTGCGATTGTGTCCCGGCTCTGGGTCGCAGCGAGATTGCTTACTACTTGCCCCAGTCGCGGAACATACGTTGGACAGTGGTGCCAACGTATATTCGGTCAGCTCCAATAACGGGACACAAAAATTACGAGTTTTAAGATATTGTACGTAACATTTGACAGTGTAATCTTAAACTTTAAGAATTTCTGAATTTGAAATACCTATGGAAAGTCTCGAACGAACTATAATCTCCGGGGTATCATATTAATGATTATTCGGCTCTCCTTAGCTAATTGGTTTAGGGATTTGCTGAAAAAGCTCGAACACCATAGATCCGCTAATATACTTATTATTTACATTTTCAATTTACGATGAAAAACATGAAATTTTTTCACGTATGTTAATTATATATAACAGATACAATTGGAAGAGTTATTTTTTAATATTTTATCCATTAAACTCTTAGTATCTACAAATATCCCTTTAGTGTCCCTCAATTAGGACCTGTCCCACCATTGGTACGTTTACCTTACGCTTCACGTGATTTGCGCGTTTTCGTGTATCCCGTACTCATATAGAAATTTCAGCAGAGATCCAGCAGGATCCTGCCTGGGATTCCCATCTTCCGGTCGGATTCCAGTCGGTCATCGGATCGGATTCCAGACATGGAATGTAACGCGCGGAAAATGGATTCCGATCGGGATCTCGAACTGGGATCCGATCCGCTGGCTGACTGGATTCCAGCCGTTAGATGGGCATACTAGGTTGGATCCTTGTCGAAAGGTGGGAATACCAAGCTGATTCCAGCTGAATCCTTGTCGAAATTTCTGCATGGGCAGCAACGTGGACGCATCTGGGGCCACATGAACCGCACACGTTGTTACAATCACGCGAGTTAAGGAAAAGTTTTTCGTACGTGTAAGGTAAATGTCCTAGTGATCGACACGTTAACCAAATTGCCCGACTTTACAAAAACGTAACTTTCACATTAAGATAGAAAAAATTGTCATTCTAGGTAATAATGAATCAGAATAGTGGTATGAAAAAATAACAACCTCAAAAATTTTCGTAACTTATCTTATTGTAGAGAAAACTTATTCTAAAGCTTCAGAAGCGCAAATGTACCAGTCATGGACATACTAAAGTTATAGTTGGTCCAGTAATCGACCGTTATATGTCCTAGTAATCGACACGTTAAGAAAAGTCACAAATTAAGACGTCAATAACTGTCATTGTAGGTTATAAAGAATCAGTATAATCTTGTCAACAAATAGAACGCTTAACTTTTGGTCTACCTTATCTTCTTGTAATAAAAAATTAACATAAAGCTTGAGGTGTGCAAATGTCCCAGTCATGGACATACTAAAGTCACGGTTTCCCCAGTAATCGACCCATGACATGACATGACCCAGTTATGGACATATGCATGGCCCAGTTATCGACATGATTTATTTTGCTGCTTAATTATTAATAGAGAGCCGAATACCCCTGTCCATAACTACTCCTCGTATAGTTCGATCGATGAATGAATTGTTACATTATTTTTTATCATCTAATTCATAAAAACAATACGCGATTTAAACTAATTTTCTATCCACAATTTTGTCCTAGTGATCGACAGTAGGTCGATTACCCGGACATTTATGTGTTTTTCTGAACCAGTTATCGACCTCCGCGATTTTTTGCACAAACAACAATTTTACGATAAAATCATATTCATTTAGTAATACCAGATTCTTCATATGTAATATCAAATTAAACTTACTCAGCCAAAGTCTTCGTGCATCGCAGAATTTAACTAAATGTCACGAGACGCACCTTAACCTCCATATCAAGGATTTCGACGAAATCACGCTCGGCTCGGTCACTGCAAGTTTACGATTTTCTTATAATCACTGTTGTGATTTTACAAGCCTCAAATGTTCATATAATATTCTACATAAATCGGAGGAAGTGTTGTTAATTTATTTAAGCGTCGAAAAGCACTCGCAGTCTTATTTATCGCTCTTTTACCACAGACTGGTCGATTACTGGTACATGGTCGATTACTGGGACATTTACCTTATTCTACAACATTTTACTACATAAAGGGTGAAGTGAAATTAGTTCCGCACAAATCGTTGAGTAACGGGCAGAAGATCTGGATTCTATTCAGAATCCAAGTAGAACTCCTCTTAGGGTAACCCTAACAAATCCCGATGCACGGTAATACAGCTCGTCGTTCAGAATTGGGTCCCGATCCGGAATCCATCCCGATTCTAAATAGGACGGCTCTCTTAGGGTAACCCTAGCAAATCCTAATCGATGATAAACTATCATCGAGTGCGTAACCGGAAGTCTATTTGGGATCTATTCAGATTCCAACTTGGATAACCCATTTATGGAAACCCGAGCCAATCCCGACCAGAATCGAGTTTCAAACTGGGACATCCAGACTGATTTCTACATGAGTATAAATTTTACTATGGAAGAAAGGCATAACCTGAAACCAAATTGAAATAATATTGACTTTATTTTTCGATCATCACAAACACCTATACATGATATTGTACTTTTATTGCATTTAAATAATTATAGTTATTTACCTTCTCCTTCAACCTCATCATGAGTGTCCAAATCAGGGATACCCGGAACTTCTTCGAGTGGAATTTCGACGTGAGGATGTTTTCGGTAAACATGCTTCAACGACTTCATGTGTGTGTTGTGCATTGTTTCAACATATGGAGGGTTTGTGTGGGTAGTGCAAATGGTCTGACGAATTATTGAAGGGAGAAAATATATGGTGATAACAGAGAATTGAACCCGCAATACATGCAATGAAAGGTCAGTACGGACCTCCGCTCACAGAACTCGACGTCCACGTCGAGCATATAAACTTGAGAGAATTATGTTCCACGATAATGGAGAAAATCTCTCTCCAGTGGTTATCGAACTCCTCTATTATTTTTGGGTCTGTCGCCGTGTGGGTGGGCTTATACATATGTGCTACTATAGAAATATAGATGTGAATAAAATCGAGACGGTCACTCCATATCCAGTGTATTTTGTGGACGTGTTTTTGACCCGAAAATTCTGCCACCAATGTAACGATCGAAAAGGGCAGAGTATGAAATGTGTGTGTGTGTGTGTGGGGGGGGGGGGGGGGGTGAATGGGCATATTAGAATGAAAAAGTATTTAAATATACCATTTAAAGACTAAATGATTTTTAACTTTTTATTTATTTTCGCTTAAAATAATGAGTGGATTTCCACTTATTATTTTTCCGAGTTCAAATCATGAGTGGTTTTTCATTAATTATCTTTTCCGGTATAAATAATGAGTAGTTTTCCACTCAGTATTATTTTGACTTTGAATAATGATTTTTTTTTCACTCATAATTTATTTCAAATTTAAATGATGAATGGGTCTCCACTCATCATTGAAACTCGAAATAAATTATGAGTGGACTTCCACTCATCATATAAACTCGAAATGAATTACGAGTGGGTTTCAAATAGTATTAATTTTTAATGAAATTAATTTGATTAAAATAAAATTTCATTTATTTCAAATAGATTCCATATGTGATTCAAATAAACCCATGAGACCGTTTTCTCTGGGTGCACAGCTACTCATGCCGCGAATTTGGATCTAGCCGATGATCGGTCCAATGTCGCAACCAATTTAACCAATTTTGGTTTTCGGCATTAGACCGATCATCGACCGAAACTTGGATGATAAACGTGGTTCGATATTGTAATTAAGCCCACCACTGAGTGCGTACATGGGAAATAGATTGACGTTGTAGATATGCCCAACATGGTCCCTCCTATCAGGCACGACAATATAGCATCAGTATTCAGTATAAAGAATATATAAATTAATAATTAATATCATAGCAAAAAATCTATTATAATTACAATAGTGTTAAGAATATTATTATATCAATGCAGAAAAAAAAGAGTTGCGACCACAGATATGATTTTTTCAACGCTCTTGACGAAGTCATGCTGGCCTGAACATTGGCATCAATCAACTCTCCAAAGATCGGTAAATATATATTCACCTAGAGAAATCGATTTCATCGGTCTATTTAAATCAAATATGGAATCTATTTCAAATAAATGAAATTTTTTTTAATCATATAAATTTGATTAAAAATGAATACGACCGATCAACTAGAATTTATTTCATTCAAATAAATCGTATTGATTTCAAGTAAGTTTTATTTGATCGAAATAAAATTTTATTCATTTGAAATAGATCCCATATTTGAATTAAATAAACCCATTAGACCGATTTCCCTGGATGTTTTGTCGATTATTGACCAAAAATTGGAAAGTTAACAAACCTAACATCGAACTTGGACCGAACATGAGCTGTTTCCTTTAGATCGGCACTTCTTCCATGGGTATGATGCAGGTGTCTCAACAAATGTTAAACATGTTATCATGAGTATAGACTTCTCGGCTGTAAAACGTAGAGCACAATATACCGGAGTTCGCTTGACATCACTAGTTGGATCTCTCGTCAATGCTCTAGAGACGGTCTTCTACACACCACGCCATCAACGAGTGAAAAAGGTGAGGATTCAGTCAGACAGTCATTCCATTCCGGTTTTACTCGAAACCCAAAGACGTAAAATTCTTTACGCGGCTGTGGCCGATAGTAGCCGTTGGTGGGTTCGTAGATACGAGTGAAACGAGATTGAATTGGAATACCAGTTGGACGCAAAACTCCCATATACCTTCGTCCAACTGTAAAAGGTATGATCCAAAGATTTATGGAGTAACTCTTTTTCGCAATTCCATCACACGACACGATGTGACCGAGTTTTTTTCTCTATTCGATGGCAGCACTTTAACAGCTCAACACTATTTTCGATTTATTTGCCACAAACATATTATGTCAACCAGATTTTTATTATATGCATGGTAAAATGTTACTTTTATGTATTCGTGCCCATGCGTAGTTTCTTCACATTTGGGTTTGAGTGTGAATACGTGACAATTCTACACCGAGAAAAAGATTTAGTAACGTTTACCTCGCAGCTGGGGTCGAAGAAAATTTGTTTCAATCAAACGAGGAATATTTGAATCAACTATAACGACGTTGTACATACTTACATGTAAGTTACATGTAAGTTGCAAGTGATGTTACTTGTTACATTGGGTTACATTGCTGTAACATTGCCGTAACATAACCGTGTTTACTGGGTACATCTAACGCTCCAAGCATTTAAAGGTTAGTTTTCTCAACTAACCCGTTTTCTCCGTGCGCCTTATCTCATAAAAACGCAAACACTAAATTAGCAAATCAGCTCACAGTAATAGTAATACCCCAAGAGCTTCAAAATTATCGGATATGTCCCGATAATTTCGTTGCATACAAACAAGAGTGTCAAGTTTTGCAGGTTAAAAAATCTCGAGCTCTTACGCGAGGGAATTTTCTGCAAAACTTGACATGATTGTTTGTATGCAGGGAAGTTTGAGGGAAATATACGATTAATTTTGAAGCTCGAAGGGTATTTGTCGGATTATTTTTTGTATCGGCATTTCGGCTCATTTTTCAGATCACCTTCCAGTTCTCGTTAGAAGGTTGACAGATGTGAAGGATTCTCAGGTTAAAAGTTGTTCAGAAATTGTTTTTATTGCTTAGCAACTTGTTAGGAAATATCTGAAAAATATCCGAAATAAAATCGACTAGGTTCCCCCACATGAGGCCAAATGCGTCGTTTCTATTGGCCGAAATTTCGATGGGAAAAATAATCAAATTTAATTTTAATATCTTCACTTAACCTTACTTAACTAAAGGAGATGAGACGTTTTATCAACCATATCAGATACAAGTATATTAAGTAATTCAATTAATTAAGTAGGAATAGTAAAAGGTTTATCGGCCTCGAGTGGTGAACTTATAAAGAATTGCAAGTATAAAAACAAACGATGGTCGGTATGGAGGATTGAAACCAATGGGCCATCGACCGGGGTTCTTAAGCGCCTTTTTTTGTCGCACAATGTCGTGGGTTTTCATAAATTTATTATGTTTGAGGTATGAATGGGTAAAAATAAATTAACAATCAACATTGAACAGTTTACATATAACCAATAATTACATCATTATTAAGGTAATAATATTACTTCCACAATTAATAAGACAAATTACTTATGCCCATTAATCTTCCTTTTTATTTTCATTTTCTCGAATTATGATGGACTGGTTTTTTTAAACTATTTTGAAGCCCCATCAACCTCGCTTCTAACATTGAACCGGTATACGGAGAAAAGCGATTTTATTAATTCAAATATGATTCGGCCTCGATAATTCTATGGATGAAGAATGTGCAACAAACAGCTAGAGTTGCTGCTCCACTTGATGGAAACGTAGGGTCAACTAGGGTAAATGTGATAGTGGGATCATTGTGATACTGTATGTTTTCGTTAGGATAAACAATTTATTTGTAATTATTTTCTACGGTAAATATTAGAATGTATACTCCTTTCATTATCTGTAAAGAATTTCTGAAAAACAAGGCTGTCTATAATTATTTTCTATATTTATAAGAGGATAATAAAAACCTTCTACACTAAAGTTTTGACGGTTTCAAATAATCTTAGTTTGCGGTGAAATTTATAATATTTAATTCAACATACTTCATACGAAATGGAAAAAGAGTCTACTGACATCAGTGCTGTACATATTATCTCAAAATATCCATTTTTTCAATTTAAAAGTTTCCATATCCCACTAATCCCTCGTATTTTGTATAAACGGGGCATGTGTGATACGTTGCTACCACGGGCTTACATACAGGTCTTGAAACTCCTATTGTTGATCGTCTTTTGTTTTTTGGCTACGAGCGTCGCTGCGGGAGGGTAATAAATAGAGATAGAAATACATCGTCGCTCTCTGTCTCTCTTCCTTATAAATCCAAGCTACCTTGGCAGGTTCAAATCAATATTTGAGCAGGAGAAAAGCGTACGGCAATAATAAAATAATCAAATTATTATTTATTTATGAATACTTAAATTCGACGTTCAACAATCAACAACCAAAGCTAGTCGTCGAATTCGTAATTTGGTGATTATGTTATTATTTAGCCAGCATTTGCATTGCATCATGGGTATTATTACCCTATCGAAGCGCCGTGGTTGCTACGGGGCAAAATGTGACAGTCCTGGCGCTTTGTTGACACGCGATTGCCGGCAAACGAGCTACGCTTTTTCGAGGTTATGCTCAAGTAAGTATAATGATTAAATACTTGTTATTTGTTTACATATATTTGATCCAGTCCATATAAGCTAATTAATCTTAACCGGTAATAAAATTGAATGCCGATTGCTTTTATATGTAGTAAAAGTAAAAGTTCAATCTTGAGGTTATGCTATCTAAGAGCTGTTTTTATTTATTGTGCGTAAAAAAAACCTTTATACGAGCTGTTTATCCGATTAGCTAATAAGTTAATTCAATTGTTTTTTTCAATTATTGAATTTAAAAAAAATGTGTAAGCGAATATGTCAATTAAATGATGATTTCGTAGGGATTACAATCTCTACGTCAACAAATTTTGATGAGACTTGCAATGAAAACGTCCCAAAGAAGCAAAGACTCATTAAAAAGAAAGGAAAGTCTGACTAGTTGTCCAATGTTACAATTTATAATGTTACAATTTTCTAATAATTTAATGTTGTTTTAACAGAATATTAATATATTATTGATCTCAGAGTTAGTATAGTACATCACAATGTCAAAACTTTATGTTAAAGTTTCTTGATTTAATATAATAAATGTTATCACAATTACTCTCATCGCTATCACACTAACTCCTCTATCTGGGGTAATTGTGTCAATAGACAGAGATAGAGAGAACGTGTTGTAATGCTGAAACGAAAATAGCGACACTATTTTATGCTGATGATATCTTCAGTGAACACATAGACAAGAACTATGCCGCAAGAATTAGTGAAATATAATAATAACCCAGATAGACAAACGTGTTTTTTTTTGTTGGGCATGCCGGCACCGTACCGTCACCGTGCCGTCACGCGCCATCACGTCATGCCCTCATCGTGCCGATATGTACGACCGAATATGACGGCACCGTGACGGCATGCCGATTTTCGACATGGCACGTCATGCCGTCACCGTGCCGTCACCGCGGGCTGTCACGGTGACGACATGGCGTGCCATATCGAAAAATTATGATCGCACGCCATGACTGCACAGTGGCGGCATGGTGACGGCATGGCGTGCCATATCGAAAAATTTTGAACGTACGGCGTGACTGCACGGTGACGGCATGATGAAGGCATGACGTGCCGTTTTAGTTTTATTAATTCTTTGAGATCCGAAATTCCGAGTTGAGGAAAAAAGACAGACTGCCATCATCTGTTTTCATCAAAGGAATACAAAAATTAATACTAAGGAGCATCATCTTCAGATGATAGCTCCCTCAAGTGCAGTCGAATCCTAAAAATCTTCGCAGTTTTATAAACATTTTGGCTGCAAATCGCTTGCGAGAAACGCCTTACCCATTTATTCTTACCCACTTACTCTTGAGTAAAAAAGATGGGGATGTATTTCCACTAGACCCTTGTAGGATTTCAAAATAATAGCCCTCAGAGAATAGAATAAACAGCTATTCTTGTAACTAAGTTACGACATTTCTTATCTGTTTTCACACCATCGTAAGAAACTCAGTATCAATGTTTAGAAAGCAAATCTCATAGAAACTATAAAAAACTCAGATGCTACCTTCAAGATAACGAAAATTGAATATACAAAACGGAAAACGCGTGCAACCATCGTAATATGAGTTGTCAGTACTATACCATAGCCACTATGGTGGTAGAGATGGTATTTTTGCTTCTTCAATACCAGTGAAAGGCGGTACTTGAAAATATGATGTTATTTCAATAAATTGGAATGGAATTGGAATGTTACATGGAATTTTTCATTTTCTTCAATTTTACAATTTCCTCAGTAAATCGATTGAATAATTCCAATCAACCAATCGTAATAAAGGTCCGAGAGGTGAAAACAAAGTTGAAGAGAATACAATCAACATATGGGGCATTACATCCCGATTCGACCTGGGTCTAAACCTCGACCTCCCCAATTCGGGTCCTAATTTGTTGTAGGATTCATTAGACCCTCAAATGCACCAGATTTTTTAAAAATATTTTTTTAAAGTGACATATCGAATGCCATCATTTCAAAATTTAAAAAATTCTTTGTTGAATATCAAAACTATCTATCTTATTGTCAAAGAGGGCAAGATTTTTCTTCTTATAGTTTTTAAGATTTTTTTATTAAAAAAAATTATGAAAAAATAGAAAAAGTAATTAATCTACTACAGGCGATTGGTCAAACGTTTATTCATGTAAACTCGGATTTTTTTTAAAAATTTCAAATTTTTAAATTATGGCATTCGATATGTCACTGTGAAAAAATAAAAAAATAAAAATTTACATAGAAAAAATAAAAAAATTAATCTGGTGCATCTGAGGGTCTAATCAATCCTACAAATAATTAGGACCCAAATTGGGGATGTTGAGAGTTAGACCCAGATCGAATCGGAATGTAATCCCGAGTCGAAATTTTAACCCTCCTTGTGGCCTAAAATAACTGAGATCTACGAGCGTAGTCTGAAGGGTAAAAGAAGGCAGTCTGCAGGGTGCATAAATTAGCATTTGAATTTCACCCTACCAGACTCCCCAAAATGGCAGAAAGTACCCGCGTAGAAAAAAGAATCTGGCCGAGATTCTTAAGACGATTCTCGCCGAGATTCTCGCTCAGATTCTCAGCGAGATTCTTAAGAATCTCAGCGAGATACTGATAGAGATTCTTTCTTCACATGTAATTGTACTGCGATTGTACTGACAAAGCTATATCTTTCTTGACGCTTCGAGCGAATAATCTTTATTTATTTATATTTTTTCTTTATTTTTTTCCGTACTTTCTTAGACGATTCATATTTTGGACTAAAATCGACCAGATTCACATGCAAGAAGATATAGTTATATCTGAATCCAATTTGATTTTGTCTTTAATTTTAACGAAGCAATGTTAATAATTTCTAAGAAAATAGGAAACAATTTTTTGTCGTCGTTGGTATCTCACATCACCTTCAAATGTTATATGTATTAAATAGAGATTGTTTCTTTTATCGAAAAAAAAATTGATGTTAAAATATTATTGATTTTAAATAAAAATATATTATATCTATGGCAGTATAAGAAGTTTAATAAACGGCACGTATTTTTTTAATGTTTGTCTTTCTGAATTTGTTTCTCATATTCATAATATAAATAATTATACTTCCATTGATGTTTGGGTTAACGGAGGGTGTAATAGTGTATGTGGAAGGAACTTTCGCAGGGTCAACGAAGGGTATGGGGATTTCTGTGATAGGCTCAGAGGAGGGTCTGGGAGACTCAGCGATAGGCTCAACGGAGGTCCTGGGAGATTCTGCGCTAGGCTGAACGGGTGGTCTGGGAGGATCTATGATAGGTTCTATGAAGGTTTTTTAGGGTCTGCTTCACCCTCCGTCACCCTCCGTTAAGTCGAGATGTCTACTTTCTGCCATTTTGGGAGTCTGGTATGGTGAAATTCAAATGTACGAAACCCTTCTTTCACCCTACAGAGTGCCTTTTTTCACCCTCCAGACTACTACAGTACATCTCAGTCATTTTAGGTTAAAAGGAGGGTAAAAATTTCGACTCTAGTCCTGGCGAGAAGGAAATACCAAACGTTAATAACCCGAGTGAATGAGGTATGGCCAAAGTCTGCGAAAATGTTGCGGGTCTCGTGCAGTTGGATGGCAATGGCCCTTTAAAAGTTTCGACGTCGCGATGTCTGAGAGCAATACAGCTCTCACGCGGGTTTCCACTCTGATGTCCGAGGTCGTTTCCATAGAAACTTGATAAATTGAGGCGAGCTTCCTGGCCACGCACCCACGCACATTTTTCCTTCCTAGAGGATTTCCCCAATGGTACTTATACACATTGGGTCTTTCACTCTATTCCCTGCCGATAATGGTGCTGACGCCTGAAGCCTCGCTCTCACTCATCTCGTTAGAGAGTTCGGAGTCAACTTGTGGCTTGGACAGAGATGGCGAGGATTATTCCGTATACGTGCCAGCACGTCCATATGCACCCTGTGATGTACTTCACGAAATCGAATTTGTCAACGCGACAGCCGCATGCGGAACTGTCGGTGTATACAAAAAGACCCTCTCAACACATACCTTGAAATTTACAGTATTGCTCCACGACCTATTTTTATAGGTCGTGGAGCAATACTGTAAATTAGAACTTTGCAAAATGCTTCTTCATTATTTTTCGATTTTTACAAAGATACCTCTATAAGGAAGTATGTTAATCGAATTTGTCTTTTTGATAATATTTTTAAGTTTTTGCAATAAAGTCATTATTTAAAAAATTTAAAAACTCCACAAAACTTCAACCAGATTACCGATTTTGCAAAAATTCAATAGCAAATAACGTATTCCTCTGTTGAATTTTTATACGAATAGAGCGTTGACGGACATTTTTCAACATCTTAAAGATCTCATAAAAAGGAATTGCGTCAAGCGTTTTTTATAAAATTTATACCAAACAAATACTGGCCAGTACGCAATATGTACGGAAAGAAAGGCTTGGTTGAAACAACCAAGTGCTATGGTTATATATGCGCCAGACGACTCATTGGTTAGACCAACCAAGTAATTTGTTAGGCTACCAATTTCTTGGTTGGACTAACCAAGTTGTTCAATTTTTGGCTTCCTCATAGAGGAAGCTTTGTAAAACGCGAAAAATAATGAGGAAGCAATGTGCAAGGTTCTACTTTGCATCCTTGTTTTAATTAGATAAATATACATGTTGTGGATTCGCTTTTTCTATTTCGTTATTACGTTATTTCGTGATTATTAGAGCGTTTCCGAAAGTGAATGTGATAATGTATATTTTTTTAAATAATTCAACATTCCATAAAATCAAAAATTTCATACCGTTCGTCACTAAATTATACATATATAATGGCTGAATATTGGTTCATTTATATACAAAATTTGAGCTCGCTATCTTAAGTTTTGCAAAAGTTACGATAGAGCGATAATTTCAATTTTTTGAAAAATTCAAAACATCATAAAATTTTAACGGTTCAACCGATCTTAACCAAATTCAATAGTGATCACCGGCGTATGAAAGCTCACATTCACACCAATTTTAAGATCAATATCTCGAAAATTGAAAGAGTTATCGCGTAAACAGACATTTTTCAAAAAATTAAAAAACGCGTAATAATTTAACGATGAAGTGGATTTTAACAAAAATCTCTATGAACGATGAGGCTTGATCCCTCTATCTATGGTCCAAATTTCAGCTTGATATCTCAAGGCATTCCCAAGTTATAAAGGTTTACATTTTTCGATCGTGTAACGTACACACATGCACACACACACCCATTTTGGTCACACCAGTTTTGGCCCATTCTAAGTGTACTGACATGAAAATCTCGAAAAAAAAAATTTTCATGAAAACAAAGCAATAATAGTTGAACTAATTAAATACATAGTTTCCAGTACCAGTCGATATGATCGTCCCCCTTGGGAATTGTATCGATATAGTTCAACCTACTACTCTACTATATTTTCCTCTCATGGGCATACAGTGCATATCCATGCATGTCCATGAAGGTCATGTTCACGTTCACGTTTGCTTCGAGCAAACTCTTTGGTTTACAGGAGTGTGCAAGTCGAAAATTACTATACCATACCGGCTAAGAACACACATGAACTCATCCAGGAAACAACGCTCAACTGTCCGAACTAAACTACAGACCGGTGCCTCTACCACAGTGCACAGAGTAAAGGTCAGGTCGTGCGCTCCAACGTCTAATAACTGTATATGTCCAAAATGTCTGTAGCATTTAAAGTTTCTTGCCTAAGTCGTATATTGTAATGCGAAATTGTCACATACTGAGATAAACTTTAGGTTGTATAAAACAAAACATCTTTGAATTATAATTTATCCACTGAAATCTGCATTTATCATGTAGTTTTAGTTTTAATGATTATTACCAGAATCGTCACTCCTTGTAGGCGTCCTAATTAATCTAACCCCTATGAGTCTCAACGCAAGCCCTAAATACTACAAGTACTACTACTTCTAGTACTTCAATTTCCCTATAAGCCGTTCAACTAACGCCGAATTATTCTAAGTCTTTCTGCGAACTCATTCAAGTCCTTGATTATTTGAAGTGCCTTTATGAGCCCCATCATATCAGTCATCAACCCCATGTAATGTAGTATAATATAGGGTATATTGCATAATATCCTCGCAAACTGTAGTGGTAGTTGAAAAAGTATAAAAAGAGTATTAGAAGGGTAAAAAAGGAATGGTATAAGTATGTCATATTGGACTAAATCGTGATCAATTTCAACAATATTTTCTCTTACATTTCAGTTCAGTATAACAATTTTGAAATATTTGTAATTTATTTGATCAATCACTTGACAAGTTATGAGCCCCATCATATTAACCATCGACCCCGTGTAATATAGTATAATATAGGATATATCGTATAATATCCTAGCAGTCAACAATAATTTAATATACATTTTTTTTCGATAAAAGGAACAATCTCTATTTCACACATATAAAATTTGAAGGTGATGTGAGATACCAACGAAGTAAAAAATTGTTTCCTATTTTTTTAGAAATTATTAATATTGCTCCTTTAAAATTAAAGAAATATGAATCGTTTAAGAAAGTACGGAAAAATATGAAGAAAAAATATAAAGAAAAAAAGATTATTCGCTCGAAGCGTCAAGAAAGATATAGCTTTGTCACTACAATCACAGTACAATTACATGTGAAGAAAGTACGATAATATGTAAGAAACTTTTTCTGGATTTATCGTAACGAGTGAATTAGTTTGCATTCCTCAAAACGTATTATTCACACCAATAAGATGTTGATCTCTTCGTGACTTTTCATCACGGCACATAGTTTTTTCTATGTTCGTAGCTTAAGTAGGGTTATCTGGATTTCAATAGGTTACATAGGCTCAACGGGGGTTCTATACCTCATTTAGGGTGAATAGGTCGTAGGAGGGTCTAAGGATAGGGCGAGTAGGCCTTCGGAGGCTCTACACGGAGTGAGGAAGACTCTACGGAGGGTGGCAAAGAACGGTTGAACCTCCAAGCAGGGTCTGGTGAAACCGACGTCGGCTTTTGCCTCGTCAAAGGATCCGGCATCCCCGGAGGGGATTAAAATTTTGACTCGGGAAGAGTATTAGAACGGTATAAAATGAAGAGTATGAATATGTGATGTTGGACTAAATCGTACTCAAATTCTACGGACATTGTATTTAAATTATACTGAATTATATTCCTATTTATAGTACTTTCAAACTTCATACTTTTTTACAAAGAATTGGTTGAGTATAATATGATTATGACAGTCTAATATGACATACACCGTATACTATCCGTTTTCTGCCATTCCAATACACTTTTCATACTTTTTTTTTGCACGCGGATTGTTAACTAACTTTTTTAATTAATATTGATTTTTCGCTGATTTTTAATTAACAGAGCATATTGTCAGTGACACAACTCTGGGCCCGTCCTGGCACTCACAATTTGTGTGATATCGGATTAAAAAACAAAGAAAGCTTTGTGCCTTTATGAGGAAGCGAAAATCTATTAACAGACTTTCACATCGGGGTTTGCAAAAAGCGAAAAATAATAAGGAAGCAATATGCAAAGTTGTATTTCGCATTCTTTTCTTTTAGAACCAATATATAGATACTAGTTAAAACCCGTCACGGTCGTGTAAAATGAAATTCAGTAGGATATTGCTTCACGACCTCCAAAATTGGCCTAATTTTGATGTTAACTGATTCTCCTTCATATGAAATAATTATTATGAATATCTATTTAATGATAATAGATCATTTATAGGAACGAATACTGGATGTAGAAAACATGGATAAAGATATTACTCATTTCAAGAACTGACAGTATAAAGTAAGATAAAAAGAACAAATTTACATTTAAAGCATATACTGACTTGAACTCTTTCGGCGATAACGAAATCATTATTTTTACAGCAACGGACATTAAGCGTTGGATCATTAATTTTAAGATTTATAGTGCTTTCGCGCATAATCGGGGCAAACGATTTGTTGGGATTTCAGGGCAAGGGGAAGAGTGAGGCCGACCCCAAAGAAAATTGGCAGAATTTACATAGGACGATGGAGAGACTTACGTGAACTCTAGGGTCGCATGGACTCTTTACCTAACAACGGAAAACAGAGAAAAAACACGCGCCCCTAGATGAATATACTGAAACAAACTCGAGGCGTGAGGCAACGAGAGTGTCACTGCCGGGAAAAGGCGTTTGGATAATAGTTCCCTCGGGGAAAGAAGAGACCCCCATTATCTTTACAGACTTCATCGTCCGAGTTATTTATGAGAAAGACTATGAGCACTCGACTGAAACGTGCAACGACATCATTCATTGTTATCAATTTCAAAATGAATACTCCTGCTGTAATTGTTCTATAAATCGTTGACAGTGTATAATTTTTCTACCTTTTACAAGCTGCTTCATTACGATAAATCAAAATCACATAGAATTTTTTCGCGTATACCTCTGAATGAAAATAGTTGCTTGAAGTAACTAAATAGTATATTTCTTTGAATAAGTACGAGGAATCTACATATCTTGCAGGCACTAGCAGTTGGTTTCGTTTACAGTTGGGCTTAGAAAATTTTAGAAAAACAAGACCTAGGTGAGGCATGTAAGGAGTCTTAGAATAATCGAATCCTGAGAGGCTTGTGGGAAAGGGCCTAATTTTTCTAAGTAGCCTATGAGACTTCTCTCCAGTTCTTGATTGGTGTAAGATCCCCAATGAGATCCAGGAGGCTCTTAAAATAATCCATCTCAGAAGGGTTATAAAGGAACTTAAAATAATCCAGGGGGTCATAAATGACAATGTTCAGTCGTAAACGACCTAAAACTGCCGCAGTAGTTTCATCTACAAGTTAGTACTGATCCGATAATAAACAGGGCATGCTCCTGCCCGGATCTGGCTCGTAATCAGAATCGGATCATGCACTTAATTAGAACCGGTCATATGCATAACAACGTAACCCCCCGGATATGTACAACAGCGTTACACCCTGGATATGTATAACACGATTACTACCCGGATATGTACAATAACGTTAAACCCCCCCTCCGCCGGATATTTGCAATAACGTTGCCCTCCGGATACACGGAGAAAACAGCTTAGTTGAGAAAACCCACCTTTAAATGCTTGGAGCGTTAGATGTAATTTGGTTGACATTATCAATCGGTTGGTTGGCGTTACCAATCGGTTGGTTCTGACACTCAATATCTTGCTAATGCCATATTCTACCATGCTTGTTGGTTGGTACGTATTCATTCTGTGGTTCCTACAACTACACACTTTTCCCCGTGTATGGGTCACATTGGGTGACCTAATATGGGCCATATTTCAATTTAAGGCACGCCTAATCAGCGTCACATTCCAGCCAGATTAAAATTTGCAATGGATTTATTATAAGTAATTGATAATTATGGTATGTATCATAATCTGATAAATATGTAGTTAAGGTTTTATTAATCTACCATGTACACCGAGAGAAAATGTTTCATTGGTTCACGGAAATTTTTGGTAATGAAATAAAATACTTGGGTTCAATACTATCGTTTCTGTGAATAAACTCAAACTCAATGAAAAATAGTTACATTGAAATAATGAAACATTTCTTTACACCAATGAACCGTTTTTAATTGAGTTAAAAAATATCGTCTCTGATTCAATGAAACCTTCTTCATTAACTTCAAAGAAATGTGTATTTAAGCCAAGCATCTACATATCTTCTTTTCACTGACTGCACTTAAGAGGCAGTGATACTTTCCCCCACTACTTTCAAAATTTCAAAAGCTGTTTTCTCTGAAATAACTACACAGATTAGGCTCGTATTTTAAGGTAATACGTGGAAGGATGGTACAATTGGGCTAAGCTTTTTACTTCCCGTAACCGAAAGCCGTTTATTCAGGAGTACTAAAAACTCAAAAAGTGAAATTTCCACGGGTGTATCACTACCCCCCACAGCTCAAAATTTCGAAACCTATTTTTTTCCTAAAGTACACGGCTGATAAAGCTGAAATTTTGAGAGAATGTGCGGAAGTGCGCCAGAAATGGACAAAGCTTCTAGCTACTCAAAACAAGGAAGGCTCCTCTAATAAACAAAGAATACATCGATCGAAGTCAATACATACTACAGTTTGCGACCGACACAGCTTTAATTAGCCACAAAAAATCGGTCCAGGAAACAGTAGACTCGCTCCAGAACGTCGCTGACCAAACAATAGCATGGTTCAATGACTGGCGGATTAAGCCAAATCCACGTACATCGCAACTCATCATATTCAACCATGAAATAACTCCACATTCACCTAAGGTTTATCTATCCAACGTCAAAATAGCTCCCGTACCATGTACTAAATACCTAGGAGTCAACATTGACCACAAGCTAAACTTCAATCGCCACCTAAAAGCTTGCAAAAATAAAATGTCCCAGAGAGCATCCTTTCAGAAAAATCACATTTAAAAACCGCAGCCTACATATAAAGCATTTAACGAAGATATACAAATGCATCTGTAGACCAATAATAGAATACGGTCACCGTATCCTCATCAACTGTAAGAATGCGCTTGACGCGCATTCGTCCCCCCGCTAATCCGCTGTTCAACCCCCGCAACCACGCCGAGTCGAAATTTTTACCCTCCTTTTAACCTAAAATGACTGAGATCTACTGCCGTAGTCTGGAAGGTGAAAGAAGGCACTCTGCAGGGTGAAAGGAGGGTATCGTGCATAGATTAACATTTGAATTTCACCCTACCAGACTCTCCAAATGGCAGCAAGTAGACATCTCGACATAACGGAGGGTCACAGAGGGTGAAGCAGACCCTAAAAAACCTTCATAGAACCTCCCAGACCCCCGTTGAGCCTACCGCAGAATCTCCTAGGCCCTCCGTTGAGCCTATCGCTGAATCTCCCAGGCCCTCCTCTGAGCCTACCACAGAAATCCCCATACCCTTTGTTGACCCTGGAAAAGTACCTTCAACATACACTATTACACCCTCCGTTAACCCAAACATCAATGGAAGTATAATTATTTATATTATGAATATCAGAAACAAATTCAGAAAGGTAAAAGCGTATATTAAACTTTTTATAATGCCTTAGATATAATATAAAGCATTCGAAATTCGTTGCTGTGATGATATAACCTATTGAAAACCTGGCTAAAATGAGTCGGCTCCGTCATATATACTTGTAGCGTCTCGACGATCGTAAATGTACTTGTCTCGAGACGCTACCGCGTCTCTTGATTCTTATTTAATATCAAGAACCTTTAATATCATTTTTTTCGATAAAAGGAACAATCTCTATTTAAAACATATAAAATTGGGAATTGATGTGAGATACCAACGAAGTACAAAAATTGTTTCCTATTTTGTTACACATTATTAATGTTGCTTCTTTAAATTTAAAGACAAAGTCAGATTAGATTCAGATACATCTATATCTTGTTGCATGTGAATCTGATCGATTTTTGTCCGAAATATGAATCGTCTAAGAAAGTACGGAAAAAAATATAGAAAAAATATAAATAAAAAAAGATTATTCACTCGAAGCGTCAAGAAAGATATAGCTTTGTCAGTACAATTAGATGTGAAGAAAGTACGATAATATGTAAGAAACTTTTTCTGGATTTATCGTAACGAGTGAATTAGTTTGCATTCCTCAAAATGTATTATTCACACCAATAAGATGTTGAATTCTTCGTGGGTTTTCATCACGGCACGTATTTTTTTCTATGTTTGTAGCTTAAGTAGGATTATCTGGATTTCAATAGGTTACATAGCCTCAACGGGCGTTCTATACCTCGTTTAGGGTGAGTAGGTCGTAGGAGGGCCTAAGGATAGGGCGAATAGGCCTTCGCAGGCTCTACACGGAGTGAGGAAGACTCTACGGAGGGTGGCAAATAACGGTTGAACCTCCAAGCAGGGTCACTGTCGGTTGTACGGCGGGTGAAACCGGTATCGTCTTTTGCCTCGTCAAAGGATTTGGCATTCCCGGAGGGCTAACCGAGGGTTAAAATTTTGACTCGGGACATTACTCTACAATACCATAGACATCACACCAATAGTACCTAGAACACAAGAACTGAGCAAAAAAATCGCAATCGCACAATTACAAACTATACAAAGACTCTGCATACAACCCGATCAAAACGTAGCACGTAAACATACATACCCTATACACACGACATACTACCATCTAGTAAGAATGGCCAACAACCAACAGTGAATGCACATTACACTAAATTAAGCCGAAACAATAGACGATGCAAAACAAAAAAGACAATCTAGGCTGAAGGACTTCGGTCGATGGCCAATTGACAGTACGGGAAACAAAATATGAAATATGTATTTATGTAATGTAATGTACTATGAATGTAAACTTGTCCCATGTTTTGTATTGTCAATAAACTCACAATTGCTACTACTACTACTGTTTCATTGAAATCAATGAAAATAAAATCAATCAACTCATTTTTTTGGTGTCAATGAAATTTTTTCTCTCGGTGTAATATCAAAATCTGTCCAAGTTAAGGTTGTTGTGGGCTTGCGGGGTGAGGCGGCGTGGGGACTAGAGGACGCGCGGGGTGCGATGCGGTTGGTGTACGAGTAAGACAACTGCTTATTCAGTTCCCAAGCGAAGAAGACCAAGCGTTTTCATAAAGGAATAATTAAATAACGATGCTGTCGTACGTCTTCCAAAGATGCCACACGTTAAAGCGATTATCATTAAAACTATACATAGTTGTTTTATGTACGTGATAGCATTTTCTTAGCTGATATAACGTAAGTACTGCGTAATCGCCAGAACTCTCTATAACAGTAGTGCAATAGGTCGCAAAATCTGTGATTTCTTTTTTACCTAAACGGTTGCTGTCCATCATTCCAAAATTTTACCAGATTATTTGCAAAGGGATAATGTAAATTTGCAAAAATGTTCATGACAGTGGTAGCATTTTGACTTGGCCCTACAACAATCTTAATCACTTTAGCCGACTAACATATGTTTCAGGTAAGAAAAGACGTGCTGAATGAAAATGTATTCACCGACATATGTCCTTTGAATTGAGTTGAATTAACCATTTGCTCCACGAACAAAGTTTTTCTCGTGTTTTGAATACAAAGCATTGACGAGATCGTCGACTAGGCCCTACAGCACCGTGGAACCTTGCAGCTCTGAAGAACTTTTACCTGTACTGTTTATTTTGTACACCGATGAAAACAGAGTGAACGAGAACTTCGCAACTGTATGAATAGACGAGAAAAGTTCAAGTAGGAACTTGAGGAAGCTGAAGTATAGTACGCACAGTCCGATTTGCTGAAGCCCGAAGGTCACGGTACGCGAAGCAGAGCAAAGCTTCGATAGAACATCCTGGAACTTCCGCTTTGTCAAGACTTATTGTGGTTGGGCGAAGAGCGTTGGATGCAGATTTTCCTAGAGATATCGAAGCCTTGTGGGTGGAAGGTGATAGGGATCCACTCGGGGTTATACACGTAATAGTCAAGCTAATGCGATGGCGCTGATAACCGCGTACCGTCGCAGTAGTGTACATATAGATTTACCACTATAAGCTGAAGTGATACCCCGGCGAACCGAATCTCCTCAGGACTCCCAGTAGTTCACTGAAGTGCTTCGGCTCCCACATTGTGACATAGCCGCTTCTAAACACCACACTCATCGTCGGGGGCTTTAATATAAACCAGTTAAGCCCGAGTCCAGTGTTCCGTAAATAGGAAGTGATATTACTGTATTTATTTTCTCGCATGTTGTTTGTAAATTTCATGTACATGTTTATTATAAAATCAAAATCTACCTACAATGATAACAAACTTTCAATTTCTGGAATTCGCGTTGATAATTTATTATCTGCATTCAATATTTTTGTTCCCAAGACGCATGAAAATGAACTCACGTCTCAGATAACTTCATGACGATGAGCTTGTAATTTTTATATAAATATAAAAGTCCTGTTAAAAATTACAAGTTTTTTAATTTTCATACAAATATTTGAAAAAGTAATATTCACGTACACACATTTACTTTACTATTGTTAATTTTAAGGCGCATTGAAAAAATTGAAAATAAAAATTCAGGTTTTATAAGTCTTTCAATTTTTCGAAAAATGTCTATATGTTCTCTAGCTTCCGTAATTTTTCAGCTAATGAAAAAAAATATTGTACAAAAATGGACCACCGTACTATATATTCTACGCAGCGGCGGCGACATTTTTTTTAATACAGGGAGATACTTCAAAATCTAGAAATTAACACGATACAGATGATTACGCCGTTTCTCGTTTATTTATTTACTTTTTAATTAAATCTCTTACTTAAGCGTAGAGAGCTACGAGAGTTACGGGAGTTACGAGAGCATACGGAGACAGGCTGAGAGAGTCGGATGATATGATTTCGTAGGAACAGATGCATGCGTGGGAAGTGACGGTTGTACGAATTTAGAATCGCATACCATCTATCGTGGCAGTGAATCTCTCCCGTAAGAGCTTATCCTGAGTTCATCCTCTTCACGATTAAGCGGAAATGAAAGTAATTGATCTTTCTCGGCGTGAGCAAACATGCTGCCTTCCAATTGAATGAGTGAGGTACGTTCAGCTGCAGTAGTGAAGATCCATTTTAGTCAGACATACAACTACAGCAAATTATATTTCGAGGAACGTATACACGTTTCAACTGCTTTTCCCATCGCACAATTCTGCCGCGAATAGCGTATCTACCTGCTTTTCACTACGCTAAACTGTTTTGCTGATAGAACAGGTCTGATGTGAGGAAAAAAATGATTTCGGCACGTACACATCACGGCGACAAAACACTGTCAGATATTTGGTATGCATTCATATCTCCGAAATTCGCAAACCCGAAAAAAAAGACGGCGTAAACTGATTTGACTTGTGTTGGAACTTAAGATGTAGTTTAATACAATACTAAAGATTGATCTTGAGATCAATCTTAAGATTGAACTTTATTCCGAATCTGATTGGGTTCTTAAGCTCAATCTTAAGTTTAAACTTAAGTCCGAACTTAAGTTCGATTTTCAGTCTGATCTTGAGTTCGGATTTAAGATGAAACTTAGGTCTGATCTCAAGTTCTAACTTTCGCCTAAATTGGAATTCACACACACAATAAGGGAATCAGATTTGAAAACTCTGAAGATTTAACCGTAGTTAATAGTTTTTTGATTTTTTTCTGAAGTCAGGATATATTTGTACAACTACCCACAGCATTTGTCTTGAGTGTAATGTGAAATGTAGCAACGAAAACATATTCAATATTATTCGTATCTTTACATCCATTTGTATAAAGACGTTTTAGAATGTAAGAAATTGCTGCAATAAAATGTCATATGGATTCTGTAGAATCAAGAAATTAATTTGAAATGAGGGGAAAAGGATACACTTATAATTCTTTTGACATCAATTTTCTTTCAATCTCGTTACTAACTTCTTGGCATTATTATCATCAAAATCACCAAGGTCAATGTGATATGAAATTATGAACACGAATGAGATATACAAACTTTCGCGACAATGGCAGGATGGCTGTAAAATTCCTCCGCGATTTGCGACCATACGTTGTCGTTCTCTCACCCTAAAACTCGATCTCTACACATTACCAATTCGGACTTATGTCGATGATAGATTTCCGAAAAAATTATTTTCTCACTTGCCGAAAATCTAAATATCTTTTTTACTGACATATTTAATACAGTTAGCTTGGAAAAACAAAATCATAAACCAATGCACCTTCGGAATGAAGTCCCTGTGAAACCATTTATGCATCTCTTCATTTAGTTTCTAAGCCTAAGACTCGAAGTTCGTTCTTAAGATTGATCTTGAGTTCGATATTAAGTTCTGGACTCCCGGGGGGAGTCCCGGAAGGAGTCCTTACGGGACAATTTTTTTCTGCGCGGGTAAGCTACAAACATAGAAAAAAGTGCCCTGATGAAAACTGACGAAGAGTTCAACATCTTATTGGTGTGAGTAATATATTTTGAGGAATGCAAACCTATTCACTCGTTACGAAAAATCCAGAAAAAGTTTCTTACTCATTATCGTACTTTCTTCACATGTAATTGTACTGTGATTGTACTGACAAAGCTATATCTTTCTTGAGGCTTCGAGCGAATAATCTTTTTTTATTTCTACTAACCTAATCGCGCGCTTCGCGCGCTTTACCAGTTGATGTTATATTATTGTATTACATTATTTGCATCTGAACATTTTCCTCTAAATCGAATTCTTGGGCGATGGAAATTAAATTATAGCTTCCTATATGAGGAAGTAAAAAATGAACTGCTCCTCATCTACCTGGCTGCTTCCGTCTTTGCCTCTATTTTTGTCACTACCTGTCTCTACGGTAAAAGGATTTTATCACATTTCCACATTTAAATAGAATATACCAATTTGTGCATAAAATCTTTCTATAACAAAAATTAGTTTACATATTTCTCTTATTTCCTCTCTGCCGCTCTTTTTCTCTACCTTTCCCTGGCCACTGCCTCATGATGTACTGACCAGAGATCCGATTTTATTAGATTTCTAGAGGTTTCCCTACGATTTTTTTCCTGCACGACAAACAGTTCGACTGATGTACGGCCCTCTTTTCTTATACATCATACTTCAACTCGATTCGCTCTGCCGAACTTTTACAATCTTTTTTAAGTGTCCTTACGCGATAAAGTACCAGTGCCCTTCTCGAAATAACCTTAACAATTTGATTGAAACTAGTGATGCGGACGAGCGAGATGAGCTAGAAAATGTCGAGATCAAGACTATGACTCGGAATTTGACAGCTTGATTGTCATTTCAATTCAAGATTATCGACATAACAAGATTTTTCCCTCGTTCTCGTCTTGAATTTCGCTCGCAATCTCGTCTTGACAGCCGGATATTGTTTTTCTTTATTTCCCTATTATCTTCTCTATTTTTAAATTATTTCCAATGATATTAATGTTTCAGAAAATGGATAACGCTGAGAAGAATAGAGTAAATTGTGAAATTATTTATATTAAATATCTGGTGCTGATATTCTAGCCTTAAATCAATTAATTTATGAAATCATTGGAGTACATCCACCGCTACATTAAAGATGAAGGTCACGTTTTTTGTTCGATATTAAAGAAAGGTTTTTCACTTCGTAGAACTACGCTAACTTTTTGAGGTTCCAGGATGATGGTTTCTTAATGATAGACGTTTAGATCGGTTTTTAGGTAGACCTCATCATGTACAGGACACCTTTTGAGGTCTAAGTCAGTTTTCAAGGACGATTCCATGTCTACGATGTCTACGATGATATCCAGAATTTCAGAACAATCCGAAGTCATCCGTAGTCCTCGTGTAATTCGAGACTGAAATCCATTTTTACGTAGTTGTCGTATTCAAACTCGACGTGAACCTTGGAATCTAAGGAGACAACGTATCAGAACGTCGTTCTGATACGTATCTTCGCCAATGAAATTAAATACGTATCAGAACGTCGTTCTCATACGTATTTAATTTCATTGGTGAAGATTTCCGTGATTCAACGGAACTTTTTCGCTCGGTGTAGTCCTTTTACACTAGACAATCAACGTTTAAAGCCCTTGGAAGCCTACACCATACCAAAGAATATGGATGTACATAGAAGTGCAGATCCTATGCTTCGCCTGAAGCTGCGCAGAAACTGGACTACGCACAAAAAATGACGAAAACGCGCGGTACTCCAGTTTCTGTGCAGCTTCAGGAGGAGCATGGGATCTGCACTTCTATGTACATCCATATTCTTTGACCATACTTCTATGCCGACATTTTGGAAATCTGTTAGGCACACAATTTCATTTTCGTGGTCGGTGGCAGAGCCTAATGGAGCATATCCTATCGTATCGTGCGATGCTGTCGCATTCAGAACCATAACATAGCCTCTATTTTGTTGACAGTTTATCTGTAATCAGTTTCAAGATCTCGCTCGATCTCGCTTGTTATTTTAAGCAAGATCGAGCGAGACTATGATTTTTTTTTCATACCGCAAGCTCGAGACGAGAACTTCAGACAAATGGCAAACGCAAGAAAAAACGAGCGAGATTCAAGATAACCTCGTCTCAAGCCGCATCACTACGCGAATTTATAATACGTTTCGGCTCTGGTCTGAGCCCTCTTCAGTTTATTAATAATCCTATCTATATCTAATATGTTATTGGACCTTATATTTATTTATTTTACTATTGTATTTGTGAAGTTTTATTATTTGATCAAGCTGACCGGTCATTTCGTTGACGTCGATCTGGATGCCGACATCGTGAATAATTTAAAAAAAAACGTTGTTTACCGCCGCACTCAACAAAATGTAATTACCTAATCAGGGGAAAGAAGTAGACCGGTGAAGGCATAGAGGACGCGTCCGTCTCTGACGATCGCTTATGCACAGCGACGCGTCAACTTCAACATGACCCTAGCACTTCGGACCACGGTCGAATCACGGTGAAAATCACGCACCCTCTCATACCGTTTAAGCTTTTGAGCTAGCATACCGTGATTTTACAATAAATAACGGTTGAAATCACGTCCTGAACTACGGCTGGACGGAATTTTCAGTGCCATGGTAATTCGCAAAATCACGTCTTAAATCACGGCAGTCTTGACGTTTCTGGGATTTATCTTGTCGTGATTTTTCTTTTAATCATGGCCGATATGACGGCTGAATTCACGGTACTAAAATTCGTCGTGCTGGAATTTTTTCCATTAATCATGGTCGGAATCACAGCTGAAATTGCTGTTGCTGCTGGGAATTTTTCTGTACCCTAGCATATATTGTACCACTCATAAAAGACAGTAAAAATGACCCACGTCAGTACATGGGTGGACGGTAACTAACGATATCCCGCGCTTATGTATGGAACGACGAACAATCAATTGCGAGACAAATTTCAGCTCGTTCGCCATCTAGCGGGCTAACTACGGACGCCTCCCTTTGCCACGCGGAGACCCGGCTTAGCTCCGCTAGATGGCCAACCGCCCGAAATGTTTCTCGCAAGTGACTGTTCACCTTTTCCTGAATATAAACACGCAGCTATCGCAAATTGCTGTGCTCTCATATCCTGAAGGACCACGTTTTGGAAATGTCCTAACCATTTGACATAGATGGCCTAGCCATTTAGAAAAGAGAACCAAGAAAAGACGACGTTGTCTTCTCTTCAGAGTTTCAAATGTTACACATTTTATATAATTAAAAATTAAATGCAGACGGTAACAGCATTTCATTGACATCAATTTTAAGCATAAACTGGTATATTAAATTTAATATACAAGTGTGATGTAGACCGGCACTGGTGGTTGTGCGGTCGGTGTGCGGCTCTGGCGGTCCCCCGAGTTAAGCAGCATTGTTTGCGGTCATAACTTGGATGGGTGACCGTTTTGCCACGCACCGGCTGGCACATCAATCAGTGAGCGGGAGGTCAGTTTTTCTAAGATCTCGGTGTTTACACTTAAGTAAGTTACTTTCGTGAATACACCGGGAATCAGAAAAATATACGTCGGCACCGGTACGGGTTTTCCGCAGTTTCCCCGTGCCCATGGCAGATGCGGTACAATGTAGCTAAAGTCGGGTGCGGACGCATTGGCAAGTTAGGTTAGCTTAGTGAAGTACGAGTAGGGAGTGATAGGAAGGAGTAAGGGTGGGAAGGGCGGTAAAAGGCGATTGAAGCCATACCATGGAAAAAATGGAAAATACAAGTGTGATGTAAAATTAATGTATGGTACAGCAAATTCAATATTTTACTTCAATTTTAAAGTAAAAGTACTTGAATTTTAATAACTTGCTTTAATTTTACCGCAAAAGTACACGGAAAGAAAAAAGTAGTTGTGAAAACTGATTTATCGGTCCTGACAACCAATCGAAATAGTTAGAATAACGCCAACTACTCGGTCGGTTGAAGAAACTGTAACCTCGTTGGTAGAGTATCGATAGTAACAATGACCAGCTGAAATCACAACCTCAACTCATCGGTTGGTTGACGTAACGAATCATTTGGATTGGATAGCAGCCGTGATAGTTGCAGGAACCAAGTTGTTGGTCATACGTACTATACTATTTATTGCTACCAATCGAAAAATGTTAAGACTACGATTCCGATTTAGTTTTAGTAACTAACACGCGGCACAGCATATGCTAGAATTGGTAGACAGAACTACTTTTTTCTTTCCGTGTACATTAAATTTATATCACAATTGTACATTAAATATAGATGACGAGTTTATGCATAAAAACTTCTAGTCTTTTCTAACAGTGTACCCATTCTATAATGCCACGCGGATTTTGGATTGTCAGTTAATGGACTATTCGCCTTAATCATATATCGCAATACTCCATACGGAAAGAAATGTTTGGTTATGACAACTACGTTCCCAATTTGCTGTACACAATGTCTCAAAAATTAGTTGCCTCAACCATATTGAATAGTAACCTCAATTATTCACGATCAGTTCTCGCGAGATTAGTGAGGTTAACCAATCCAATCGTTGGGACTACCACTCGAATAGTTGAAACTACCATTCTAATCGTTAGCACTACCATTTGAGTTGTAAGGGAAATAGAATAATCGATTGGTTGTGTCAACTCATTTTTTGGTTATGGCAACTAATCTTTTCTTTCAGTGCAGGACTGGAGTTAACCGAGATGTTTACCGTTGTCAACATCTCGGGCCGATACCGATTTTGAACCAATATTCGACTTGAATCTTAGTATTAGTCAATCTTTGGTAGCCAAAATAGGCGTAAAACGTATGCCACTTATCGGAAAACCCACCTGGAGTTTTGAAACTCGTACCTGATAAAAATTTTAGTTTATGTGCTAATATTTACCGGTTCATAATTGGGACTGTGTTTACCATAAGATTGCGCCGTGTAGCCATTTTTCCACATTTCTCTTTTAATTATTTCTATCTGCTAAGTCTCTACCAGACGTTGTAGATGCGTGATTGCAGCCGCTTTTCACTTCGCTTTTGATTGTAAATTACTGTCACGTGTCCTTCAAATAAATATTTAATTTACTACGGCAACGTTAAGACCACCATTTGGTGGTCTTAAATTACTGTCACGTGTCCTTTAAATAAATATTTAATCTACTACGGCAACGTTAAGACCACCATTTGGTTGTCTGCTGAGCAAAACGAGGAAAAACCAGCAAATTCAAATGAATTGAAGCAATAAATGTGTTTACCTCAATACAGTTTCGCCATACAGTTTACAGATATGATTCTACATCCCGCCATAAAAAGGAAAATCTTATGAAACTTATTTACTTCGACATTTTTTCTAAATACTCTGAACTTTGAAATATTAGTATTTACTGAAACGTTTTGCAAATTCGCTAGGTTGTTCCTTTGCAAATTGGCGATGTAACTTAACTATGATGTTTTTTATATTCTCATGATTTTGTCTACTTTAAAGAACCTTTTTTAAACTGGCTATAGCATGTATATTATAGATTGTACTTACGCTGCGACATTGTAATTATATTTTCTTTCGTATATTGTGCGAATTCGATCCCCAGACAATAGTGAATTGGACGCAAATCTTTCATCTCAAATTGGTCCTTGAGTTTTAGCTTAACGTCATTGATCTACGTCACATCATTTGATAATATCAAGATATCATCTACATAAATAGTAATAAACTTCATGTTGGTCCCGTTACTATCTTTCGCTGAATAAATGCTGGGATCCGTTATGAGGGGTTCCATGTCAATCTCTCGAAGTTTTTGGTCGAGCTTTAGGTACCATTGTCGCCCTGATTGACGTAGTCCGTACAAGGACTTCTTTACAAGACACGCTTTTCTTCCTTCTTTTCTAAGTTCTTTAAGCCACTTTAGGCATGTATTTTTTATCTCGTCCGTTATTTGTGATTCAAAGATTTGTTTCGTGGGGTTTTCTGTTGTTAATTGTTCTAGAGTTTCCACATGCAGTTACTACATCCATCTGATGCACAACGAGACTGTACTCTGTTGCTAGTGTCATGAGAAGTCTTATGGAGCTTACTCTGACCACTGGTGCGAAAGTTTCATGAAAATCCATGCCCGGTTGTTGCGTACAACCTTTCACTACTAGACGTGCTTTTCTTTTTTCGATTGTTCCATCAGCAGCATATTTTGTCTTGAGGACAAAACGATTTCCGATTATTTTTCGATCATTTGGCCGTTCAACTATCTCCCATGTTTTACACTTTATTTGCGCTAGGTATTCATTTTTTACGGCGATGTCCCATCCAAGTGCATTATCCCCTGATAGTGCTTCTGTTATATTTCCAGGATATTTTATTTCAGTGAAATTTTCTGACTCGTATTCTGATTCACTCGTGTTATTGTTGTTATCTTCGCTTACAGGAATTAAATTAAACTGTTTCTTTGGCCTACCTCTCATTCCAGTTTTCACTTTCTTCGGTCTTTCTGGACCTCGTTTTTGAGGTATCTCTTTAGAATGCGTCACTTCTTCATTCTGTTCGTCGTATACTAGATTTTCTTGTATAGTGCTAACATCTTGTTCTTCTTCGTTTGAGCTGTTTGTAGACACTTCAACACTCGATGGTTCTTCTACATTTGTTCGCTCCGATTTTCCTAAAAAATCTTCAAATTCCGTTCCAAAATTGAACTCGTTGATGAACTTTACATTTCGACTGACGATTATTTTTCGTTGAGAAGGTAACCACAGTTTATAAGCCTTTTGGATCGTCGACAACGACGATATTCGAGTATATATGTAAAATGAAGTATTTTCTTAGAATAAGCATATTTACACTCATTCATACACTATGTAATATAAAATTCAAGCGATCAGAAAAATGTACTCACTGCGTATTTTCAAAGGCTATTTAAAAATTCAACCCTGCAAGCAGATGTTATATTATTGGGAAAACTCAATCTGGCACGCAGATTTTTTATTGCGGGAAAAAAACCAATGCGTCAGTGACTGGCAACCAGATGGTTTATTGCCGATTGACCGTAAGGGTTTTTCCGCGAGCCCTTAGCCTTCCGCCCCGCACTCACCTTCGAGCGACGCTAACTTTAATAGCCAATGAGAATACGCGAGACAAATTCTTGAAACATTCGTCACTCTTTACTCCCTCCTTCCATATCGGAAGGAGGGAGGAAAAACTCAAAACGTGCATTTTTCTCCAACCATTTCGAATCAGTCTTCAGCGACTTGTTGCCGAGTCAACATCAAGCGTTTACCTTATACACGTTTGACACACACTTGTAATATTTACCGTGAAGTTTTTAAAATATAGTTCAAGTTATCGTTTTCCCTAATACTGACTATTTATTTCAATCAGTCATACGAAATCAGTTGTCGTCAATTAAATGTTTAACTACAACACGTACTGCTGAATTTTCGTCGCAACATAGCGCACAGGAACTTACGACTCCTGTGGAATTAATCAAAAAACGCGAGATCTACAGTACATTTTTTGGTCCTTCGAGCCGGATCAGCCCGATCCGAACTCACGGTTGACTAAAATCAAAGTGTGTGAAGTGCTGTCGTGCTCAACAAGACCTCTCCAGCTGTGCACCAACAAGGATAGCACACGAAACTCGTCTCTTCAGCAAGGCAAGGACGAGAAGAGGCCCAGCAGACTCTGTTCAACAACGCAGAGCCCACCAACAGGAGACTACGTTCGACAACGAAGACCCGCAACAACGGTAAGCTCGTTAACAACTACGTCACCACTCCTTTTAGACATATATCCTAAAAATTCAGAATGGCTAACGCTCAAACAATTAAGCAACTCGTAAAGAAACGCGGTACAATCAAGGCGCAAATCACGTTCTTCGCCTCGTTTCTCAAGGAGTACCAAGATGGGCAGCCCACAAATGCTATTCGGATTAAAACGCGTTTAGATAAGTTTAAAGAAACCTTCGCGGCACTTGACAGTATTTGTGAAGAATTAGACGAACTCGACGAAGAAGTCGATCACTCAGCAGAGAGGTTCTCTATCGAAGGACAAGGCCTTGATTTAATAAGCGAAGCCGAAACTTTACTTGCCGTTGCAAGGTCGCATCCGACGCCATCAAACACGATTGATACGGTAAACGGTAACGATACGATGCGATATGCCCCACGTGTGAAGCTGCCAGAAGCCTCGCTTCCGAAATTCGATGGCAAATATGAGCAATGGCTCAGTTTCAAAGACTCGTTCCTCGCAATGATCGGAAACCGTCGTCATCTCAGCAACGTCGAAAAATTGCAATATTTAAAAGCGTCATTATCGGGAGATGCAGCGCGCAAGGTCAACTTGCTCACTATTACGGAAGACAATTATACGCGCGCATGGAACCAACTCGAGCAATCTTACCAGGATGAGAGGATAATTATCACGCGTCATCTAAGCCTACTCCTTCGAATGCCGATTCAAGAAAAGGAAACCGCGGCGGGACTGATGCGTTTAGCGGACGAAGCGCAGCAACACGTGCTGTCACTCAAATCGTTAAACGTCGAGTTAGGTGAACCCCTCGTCGTACAAATCATTGTCGAGAAACTGCATAGAATGACACGCCAAAAATGGGACGAAACTCTGGAACGTGGTGTCTTTCCAAAGCTCGAAAAGCTCATGGAATTTTTATGTAGGACCGCGTCGCGAATCGCGCAGTGGGAGTCAGAAAGTCGCGAACAATCAAGCAGCTCAGCGCCAAAGGGCAAAACCGGTAACAAGTACAAATCGGTCAAAGCACTAGCAACGACGGTCGAAACGAAATGTTCAGTCTGCGCCGAAGAAGCACATCCGCTTTACAAGTGCTCAAAATTTCGCGAATTACCGGTTCAAAGTCGAATCAAAATTGTCAAGGACGCATCTCTCTGCCTGAACTGCCTCCGTTCGCATAAATCAAAGGAGTGCAAATTTCGGAACTGCCTCAAATGCAGTGAAAAACATAATACTCTGCTCCATCAAGAAAGCGAATCCACGGCGACGACTTCGCATAATTGACTCGTGGCACCCGCAGGAGTGGAAAATCTCCGCCTATTGTCAAAAAACGCGCCGAAGCGTCCATTGACAACGGAGGTACTACACGAAACCCAGGAAGCAACAATTGTTGACCGACGAATGACATTAACTTCAAATACGATGCGGGAGTTAATGACAAGTGCAGCGGTCGACATATTTGATTGCAAGCGCCGACGAATTCGATGTCGTGCGTTATTGGACACATGCTCTACGGCGAATTTTATTACAGAGAAATTAGCCACAGCATTACAACTACCAAAGAAGAAATTGTCCATTCCTGTGGGAGCATTAAACTCAATGGCTACGACGACGAAACATATTGTCACCGCCACCTTTAAATCGATCTACGATGGATTCGAAAAAACATTGATATTTTTGACGATACCGCGGATTTCGGACCCTGTCCCAGCGGAATCAATTGCAAGGGAAACAATTAATATTCCCTCAAATATACGTTTAGCAGATCCTGAGTTCCACAAGTCGACGTCTGCGGATCTGCTAATAGGCTCAGGTCCGACATTATCGATGCTTTGCATTGGACAAATCGATCTGTCAAACAAAGGAACGGATTTGATCCTGCAAAAAACACGTCTGGGATGGGTCATCGGCGGCAGCGTCAACAGCAAACGTACTCCAGCCACAACATGTCTTTTCTCCGACATTCAACAGGATTTGACGAAATTCTGGGAGGTCGAAGAAGGCACCTCTCTCAAGCATTTCTCACAGGAAGAACTTGAATGCGAAGAGCACTTCCGAAGAAATGTGAGTCGTGACGCAACCGGTCGCTATGTGGTCGCACTACCATTCAAAGGCGGACATCCAGCGCTGGGGGAATCTCGGGGGCGAGCCATAAACCGATTGAATTCTCTCCAGCGAAAATTCAAATCCGACGAAGGGTTGCATCAAAAATATGCAGCAGTCATCGAGGAGTACTTACAGCTAGGTCACATGTCAGCAATCGAGAAGGACGACGGAGACGGGTTCTATCTGCCACATCACGCGGTCATCAAAGAGTCGAGCAATACGACAAAGGTCCGCGTAGTGTTCGACGGCTCTGCGAAGTCAAGTTCTGGAGTCTCTCTCAACGACGCATTAATGGTTGGTCCAACGATACAAGACGACATATTTTCGTTGATTCTTCGCTTTCGATCACATAACTACGTTATAACGGCCGACATCGAGAAAATGTATCGGCAATTCGTGGTTCGAAAGCAAGATAGAAAATATCAGCGGATTCTATGGCCAACTCCAACCGGTCGCAAGACATATGAACTGAACACTGTCACGTTCGGTTTAGCCTCGGCTCCTTTCTTGGCAATTCGATGTCTGCACCAATTGGCAGACGATGAGGGCCACAAGTATCCAGCAGCCGCAAGGTGTCTCAAACGTGATTTATACGTCGATGATCTGCTGACTGGCGCCCCAACGATTGAAAAGGCGCGAGAATTACGCACAGATATCACCAAACTCCTCGAATTTGGCGGCCTCCATCTAAGGCAATGGGCATCGAACGATATGCGCGTGTTGGACGACCTTCCAGAAGATGAGCTCAGTCACTCTCTTCAGCTCGACAAGGAGCAAACATTGAAGACATTGGGTATATCATGGAACGCCAAGGAGGACGTGATAAAATACACGGTGAAGCCGATAACAATAGAAGCCGCCGTCACCAAACGCAAAATCCTATCGGAAATAGCAAAAATATTCGACCCACTCGGCTTGCTCGGCCCCATCATTCTCTACGCGAAATGTTTGATGCAGAGGCTCTGGTTACTTAAACTCGATTGGGATGAATCAGTAACACACAGCATTCACACAGACTGGACTGCATTTGTTGAAGAACTGAGCGTACTGACCAATTGGTCATGTGACAGACGAATCCTGAGGCCAGAAGCAAACAATATTCAGATACATGGATTCTGCGATGCAAGCGAAAAAGGATACGGTGCCTGCATTTATATTCGGTCCAGTGATCTCTCCGGCAACACTCAATGCAGATTAGTATGTTCAAAGTCACGCGTGGCACCATTAAAGGTCATAACAATACCACGACTCGAACTATGCGCTGCTCAATTGCTGGCCAAACTATATCATCAAGTGTCAAAGGCCATCGACATTAGAATCGACAAGACAGTGCTATGGAGCGACTCAATGGTTACCTTGCGTTGGATCAACACCTCATCTCATCTACTAAAAACATTCGTCGGAAATCGCGTGTCAGAAATTCAGGAGAAAACTGACACAACAGATTGGCGACATGTGCGATCCGAGGACAATCCAGCAGATCAGCTATCCAGAGGACAACTTCCGAGTGAGTTTATACAAAACTCCATTTGGAAACGCGGTCCATCGTGGTTGATCAACGAAGAAACAACGTGGCCAACGACATCCATCAACATACCGGAAGATATGACTGAAAGGAAACGGATCGCGTGCTTCGTAACATCCACCAATTGCGACCTTCTTCAAAAATTCTCGTCATTCGGCAAGCTGCGACGCATTGTTGCATATTGCTTGCGGATGAAACTTACGAATAAAAACAAAGGAGTTTTACGTTTCAATGAGCTGAACGCCGCAGAAAATATACTCGTACGGCTCGTGCAAACTGCCACATTTCACGATGAAATGCAAGACCTTAATGGGCAAAGAAGAGTACACTCCAAAAGCAAAATAAAATCGCTGGACCCATTTTTGGATGAAAATGGAATTATTCGTGTCGGTGGACGGTTGAAAAACTCACAGCTACCATACGAACAGCAGCATCCAGCGATTCTTCCTCGTTCACATAATCTAACGGATCTGATCATCAAGCACTTCCAGCAACAGAATCATCACTCCGGAATACAAACCACATTGTACGCAATCCGGCGAAAATATTGGTTGATTGATGGACGCAGTCAAGTTCGCAAAATTATCCGTTGCTGCATTCCATGTTGTCGTGCAAACCCACCGTCAATTGATTACGTAATGGGAAACCTACCAGGCATTCGAATCACACAAGCACGACCCTTTTCCAACGTGGGAGTGGACTACTGCGGTCCATTCTTCATCAAGGAAAAGAAACATCGGAACCGAACAAAGGTCAAAGTTTACGTCGCGGTGTTCGTCTGCCTAGTAGTCAAAGCGGTTCACTTGGAAGTAGTCAGCGATTTAACGACGGAAGGTTTTCTGGGAGCTCTGAGGCGATTCATCTCTCGTCGCGGAAAACCTCAAACTATCAGCTCTGACAACGGTACCAATTTCGTTGGCGCAAACAACGAGTTAAAGGAGCTGTATGCATTGTTCAATTCGGAAGAACATCAATCAACTACGACATCTTTTTTGGGGGAACAAGGTATCAAATGGATATTCATCCCTCCACTTTCGCCGAACTTCGGTGGTTTATGGGAAGCTACGGTGAAAATGTTCAAACACCATCTCAAACGAGTGATTACAAACGAACTATTTACGTTTGAAGAGTTTAATACTTTATCAATTGAAATCGAAGCCATTCTGAATTCACGCCCACTAACTCCTCTGTCTACTGATCCCAATGACCTCATAGCGCTCACTCCTGGTCATTTCCTTATCGGTGACTCGTTAACTAGCTTGCCTACTCCAGACTACAACTCCACGCCGACAAATCGGCTGTCTCGGTGGCAGCATCTTCAAAAAATTCGACAGGACTTCTGGACCAGATGGAACAAGGAGTATCTGAACGAGCTCAACATCAGAGCAAAATGGACCAAGGGAGAGCCTTCAATCAAGGAAGGGGCCATAGTGCTCCTGAAGGAAGACCATCTACCACCTATGCAGTGGTCCTTGGGACGAGTTACAGCAATTCACCCTGGCACGGATGACGTCGTGAGAGTGGTGACAGTGAAAACAGCGAACAGCGAATTTAAACGTAACGTGAGAAAACTCGCGCCGTTACCCGTTGAGAAAAAGGAAATTATTTAAAAGACAATTAAAATACAGAATAGTGTTGATCGGAATCCTCTCAACGGGGGGAGTTTGGATCGTCGACAACGACGATATTCGAGTATATATGTAAAATGAAGTATTTTCTTAGAATAAGCATATTTACACTCATTCATACACTATGTAATATAAAATTCAAGCGATCAGAAAAATGTACTCACTGCGTATTTTCAAAGGCTATTTAAAAATTCAACCCTGCAAGCAGATGTTATATTATTGGGAAAACTCAATCTGGCACGCAGATTTTTTATTGCGGGAAAAAAACCAATGCGTCAGTGACTGGCAACCAGATGGTTTATTGCCGATTGACCGTAAGGGTTTTTCCGCGAGCCCTTAGCCTTCCGCCCCGCACTCACCTTCGAGCGACGCTAACTTTAATAGCCAATGAGAATACGCGAGACAAATTCTTGAAACATTCGTCACTCTTTACTCCCTCCTTCCATATCGGAAGGAGGGAGGAAAAACTCAAAACGTGCATTTTTCTCCAACCATTTCGAATCAGTCTTCAGCGACTTGTTGCCGAGTCAACATCAAGCGTTTACCTTATACACGTTTGACACACACTTGTAATATTTACCGTGAAGTTTTTAAAATATAGTTCAAGTTATCGTTTTCCCTAATACTGACTATTTATTTCAATCAGTCATACGAAATCAGTTGTCGTCAATTAAATGTTTAACTACAACACGTACTGCTGAATTTTCGTCGCAACATAGCGCACAGGAACTTACGACTCCTGTGGAATTAATCAAAAATCGCGAGATCTACAGTACACCTTTGATTCTTCTGAATAACCAATAAAGATACATTCTAACGACCGCGCCTCGAATTTTCCCTTCTGAGGGTTCTTGTTTAGTACGTATACTTTACTTCCAAAAATCCGAAAATGGTGGACTGTCGGACGTTTACCTGACCATAAATTGTGAGGTGTTTCTTCAATTAATGATCTTGAAGAGCATCGATTTCGTACGTAGTTTGCTGTCGCAATTACCTCAGCCCAGAAGGCTGGAGCTGCATTTGCTTCCATCATACAACCTGTGGCAGTTTCTACAAGGGTTCGATATTTTCTCTCCGCGATACCATCTTATTGTGGTGTATGAAGTACTGTAAGTCTTCGTTTGATACCGTTTTCTTTCAGATATATGTCAAAATCTCCATTACAATACTCTGTGCCATTATCGGATTGCAAAGTTTTAACTTTTTCACCGGTGAACTTTTCTGCATACTGTTTGTATTCTTTAAATGCTTCGAGGACGTCACTTTTCTTCTTTAGGAATTTAACCTCACACCAACGAGATTTATCATCAATAAAGACTGCAAAATAATGGGAGCCTCCAAGTGATTGCGTCCTCATTGGTCCACATACATCTGTGTGAACGATTTCGAGTAGTTTTGAGGTTCTCTTTGCTTAACTTTTTGGGAATGGGATTTGAGTTTGTTTTCCCTTTAAACAAATTTCACACGTTGGTAGATCTTCGTTCTTGTTTATATTGATTCTAGAAACGACCTTATTTCGAACCATATTTTTCAAGCTTCTCTCGTTTAAATGGCCCAATTTATGATGCCATTCTTCGATTTTTTAACAAAGCTGTCTTTCGTCATTGGTGAAATTGGCTGATTCATCAGATTTTTTAAGAAAATATAAATCTCCTACTCTATTAGCAGTTGCCACTATATCATTATGTTCGTCCAGTACAATTGCATTCTGTTTTCGGAATAAAACTTCGTGCCGTTGTCAGTTACTTTTGCCACTGACATTAAATTCATGCGGAGATTTGGAACAATACTTTTCCTAGTCTCAAAATTCGCTCTTTCGATCCTGAATTTACCTTGAGTTTCAGTTGTCCAACACCTTCGACTTTTGTCGATTCTCTATTTGCTAGATTAAGCATCTTCTCAGTTGTTGAAAATTCAACCTCTTTGAGCTCATGTGCGACGTGCACCCGCTATCTAAGCACCAATCCCCATCTATCTTTTCTTCGACTTCTAACAACGCAGTTTCGTAATGTTCCTCAAATTTGCGTTCTGTAACATTTTTACTTGATATCGCTTGGTCTGCCATTTCTTTCGTCGCCGGTAATCTGACCATACAGTCATTTTATTCAATGTCAAATTTTTTAACAATGTTACTTTTCTTGCAGGACCTTTCGATTGGTATATCGATTCGAGTTTCAACCATACTTCGTGAGATGTTCTACAATTATTGACTTGTTTGAGTTCTGACGGGTTGATGGCTAATATTAAATCCAAACCTTCCGATCGGCTGTGTCCCAAGATTTCACTGCTGCAGTGTTCGGCTGTATTCCTTCAGTGGGTACAGGTCTAGTTATTTCACCACTGACGTATTCCAAAACATCATTTTTATTAATAGAGCTTAAGCTTGAAGTTTTCAAGTGTCGTAGTTTTCTTTTCCCAACGTTTCTATTTTCACACTGCTTCCACTCATATGTGCAGATCTATTTTATTGGTTCCCACGTGCTGGGCCCATAACCTGTTGTAACTTCGTAATTTGCATGAGCCAGTGCGAGAATGAGATTTTTCGAAAAATTCAAAATGCCATAAAATTTGAATAGCTGGACAGATCTGCGTTAAATTTTTACTCAAATCTTGGTCCATGGTTGTCCATATGTGAACCAAATTTGAGATAATTCTTCAAAAAATTTCAAATTTTTTTTTTGTCACGGCATATTTATTTTTTATGCAGCAAAATCGAGATTTACCGACATAATGATAGTTTACTTGACGAAATTCATCACTGATAATCAATAAACGTGATGAGACGTTCAAAATTGCAGTCGAATGCCTCAGAATTGACAGGAGCCGAAGTACTTACAGACATTAGAAAAAAAATTGAAATTGCAATAACATTGGAACCGCTTTACCGATTTTCTCCAAATTTGGTACAGATCATGGTTTAATGGTAGTCTATTTACGTACAAAATTTCAGCCCGATATCTCTCAATTTACGGAAGTTATAGCGTGAAAACGATTTTTTCAAAATTTTCAAAATGCTGTAAAATCTAAATTTTTTAACAGATTCGCGTCAATTACAATCCCAAACAGTATTAATATTCTATGATAGCACACTTGCGTACCAAATTTGAAGCGCATTCATCGAAAATTGCGCTAGTTATCATGTAAACAAGAAAATGTGCACATACACACACACACACATACATACAGACATTTCGCACAAACCACTTTTCTCGAACATTTTGGACCATTCTGAGTGTACTAACATGAAAATCTCGAAAAAATTATTTTTCACGAAAACAAAGCTTCCTCTATGAGGAAGCAAAAATTCAGGCGTTTGAATGTTTAAATCACGTTCACGATAGGACTTACCTTAAGCCCCATTAGTGGTGAGTATAAAACGGCTCTCGTACCGCAAACTCCAATAACAAGTACTGAATTGTGTGCAGAAAAGTGGTTTTAATTGTCGCTACTTGGCTATAACACCACTAAGTTAGAAATTTCGAACAACCCTACGCTTCTGCAGCTATTCAATACTTCCCAGCTACTTCTCACTCCATTAACTCTTTCTGCGAATCTGTAAGGTTTGAGCTCAACAATACTTCCATACTGTGTGTACTTTCCGTTAGTTTCACAGTTCAGAAATTTCAGCTGTGTCAGGAAATGTATATATGCAACAGATTGATTCATTAACTTAATACTTGAGTCTATATCCGCGGGCACTGTTTTCATATTGTAAAAAAAAAATATCTAATAAAAACCATGTAAATGTCGTATATCCATTAAGTAAAATTTTGATTTCAACTCTTGGTAAATTTCAGACCTGAAAATACTTAATACAACTTTAGATCCTGTAATTAATTAAATCAATTATCAATGACTACCTTGTTTTTTAGCATGATCGCAAAAATTATTCACAGTTATTTCAAAACTTTTTGTACACATACATAGTATACCGCTCAAGTTTTTGACACACTATGTTGTTTTGGGGGTATATAGGATGATACTAACGTAAATATACTTGTCTTAAGTTCTTTTACACATAGTGTTTTTTTCGGGATTGTGAACTCTGTCAAATGGAGAAAGCAGCTTTTTTAAACATTATTTTTACATTTTTTAGCCAATAACCTTGAGAAGGTCATTTCCTTGTATATATTCTATAACCTTGAAGATTATTCATTTTCCAGCATGCCTATTTTTCTGTAGTTTATAAGCATAATAATGGAAATGCTGTCAAATCTTCTTGAGAAAAGAGAAATCTTGAGAAAAATCGAAATGTCTTTCTCAACGAAAGAAAAAAATATTATTACTTTGTTTGGTCAAAAAATGGTTAAAATTTTGTTGTGCGTGTATGGGAACTTTTTTACTAAAAAGCACATTCAAGAACTTAAATTTCATACAGAATCAAATTTTTTGTACGATCGATAATTTTGAATATACAGGGAATTGAAAAAAATTAAATAAAAAGAATTATTATTTTTTGGGCAAACCATATGCGCTAAAATTCAGAAATAATTTGTGGATGTTCGTGATACTCTGAAGATCTTTTGGAAAAATTTAGAACACTTTTTGCGACCATGCTAAATTTGAGTGGCCCACTTGGTATGGAATGACCCATATGGAACTCGCAATCAACCGTCTCCAAATAATTATTCTACGTGTAGACTCAGGATCTTGAGTTAGGGATACGAAAGTTAACTGTCCAGGCACGTAACGTTTAAACATTAAGCACAAGTTGACCCAGAATATGTAGCTAAGAACCAAGTTTCCATGTCTTAGCCTCTGAAATACTGCTCGGGAGTAACTTGCAGTTGTGCAACTCCAAGGTAACAACTTCACGAATGCTGAACATTATTTCGAATTCGTCTCAAACTGATGTGAATTTATCGCTGTCGGTCACAAATGTATACGGGGCATTAAACACCGGTCGGACCACCTTTGACCACGACCATCGTCGATATCGTTGATTATTTTTTTAGTTATTCACCCCCATGGATAACTCATCCATGGGGGTTATCCTCCTTCGGAGAAGTTAAAGAACTTTTTAAATAAATGCACATAAAAGTATACTTCGAAATGAAAAACTTTTATGTAGATTTTTTTTTCGATACGACTTATATCTAAGAAGATACGTGCATTCGAAACTTTTTAAACGCAATTTTTAAAGCATTTTTTAGAAATTCACAAGTGCGCCAAATATGCGATGAAAACTTTTTAAAAAAAATGGAGCATGCTCCATCCATTAGGATGAATAACTAAATAAAATTGTCAACTATATCGATGATGGTCGTGGTAAAACGTGGTCCGATCGGTGTATAATGCCCCATATGTTCAAAATTTAAATACCTTCAAGACTTGTCAAACAAAATCCAATTTAAAAAAACTTAAAAAACACCGAACATCATTGATTCTTAAAATGAAACAGTTACAAATTAACGATTCAACAGCTGCAAAAAATATTCTGGCTGCCGAAAAATATCAAGCAAGCTTAACATTTAGGACCTTCGAAAGTTGCTGTTTATGAGTGGATATGAAAGAAGACGAATACACACAATTAACTCTGGCATTGCACACCGCCATCCGTGCCGCTATTAATGAATTCATCATTGTCGCTCCAACACGTGACTTTAATAAACAACTTTTTATTTTGAATTTTGCAAAAATTCGCACGGAAATACGAAGTAAATTCAATTGATGCTCACTTACTCCGGTAACACGGCTGTAATTCTTCTTCGCATTCGCACAGATACTAATCTCAAACTGTTGGCAAAAAAATAATAATTAACAATCGACCGAGTTCGGGGAGGGTGACCGAGTTATAGAGAGAACCGTCACACCACGCGGCCGATACTAGACTGAACCACTCTCGTTCTGCTAGGGGTTGTGCGACCGCGCATTACAACATACTCACAGCTCACTGGTTACCCAGCAAAAAAAATAAATAAAGCCACTCGCGTGTTCGATTATTACAAGTCTTTCCTACACCGAAAGAAAAAGGTCAGTTGATTCAAAGAAATTGTATTAAAATCCCAACCCTGGCAAACTGTGTCACCGAAGTGTTAACCGAAAACAACTGAAATAAACTGGCTTTTCAACCGAGTAAAGATAAGTTCTGACTAGCTCCCTGTATCACCCGACATTTTAAACAATTAAAAACGTTTCGTTCGGTTAAGGAGGTTCGTAAAAAAATCAAATCCAAGATAAAATTGTAAAAAAATCCTATAACAGCTGTAATGATAACGGACACGTACGCAAAATTTTTAAGGGATTCACCGTGTAGTTTCTGAGATATTAAATAACAAAGTTGCGACTATTTACATGTAAAGAAAAGAAAAGTGCGTCGAATATTGAACTTTTTACGTCTTTGCAAGAGCTAAATCCAAGATAGAATAATGAAAAAAATATGTAGACGTCCGGAAAAGTATCCTGAATACGGCACGAGCTTGAAATTTGAAGGTCACCGCGAAATTGACAGAGAAATCGTTAATTTTTTGCCTCTACGCTTAACGCGGCTTGCATGGTGTCTCGCTCACACGGCGTCAGCCCCTTACCGCGCAGCACAACAGTGCCTATCCCTACCCTGCCGCCATCACCGAACCTCCTTAAATTGTCAGTTAAAGTCGGTTGAATTCAACAAACAAAATTGATTTAAAAAAAAATCGCTCAGAACGTCAGTTACAATCGGTTAATTCACAAGTAAAAATCGCTCAAAAAACGACAATTTCGGTTAAAAGGTCAGTTAAACTAGGTGAAACAGGGGATAATCGAAACCGGTTAAAACACCGGTTAAAAAGTCGGTGACACAGCTTGCCAGGGAATCTGTGAAACATTTTTTTAAAATCAATGATATAATATACTTACACTGTTAAAAATATTTGGAAAATTCATATGGGTATCGGATGATTTACGGGCATAATACTGGGACAGCTCTGAAATCATAACACTGGTGCAACGCTTGACCCGCAGTATCGGCGCGGTACTGGCTGGTGGTTCTGGCGAAGTGTTGTACCAACATTGGTCCAGTACCAGTACCAGTATTGCACCAGCATTGGTCCAGAATTAATTAACAGTACGGAATGGGTACCATGAATTAACACTGGTCCAACATTCGCCATCATAGACTTAACCAGTACTGTCAATCAGTACCGTATCGACAGTATGGAACAAGCGCAGGACCGGTGTTATCATTTCCGAGTTGCCCCAGCATTGATACAGATATAGATCCGTATGTCCCCAGAACTGGGCGTCAGTACCGGCAATCTTGACAATGGTACTGTGCCAAGACACCCCCGCTTGAGATTCGCACATGGGAATATGTTTATAGATTGCAAAAACGATACAATGTACCCTTTTCGATATAACCGATTGCCGTGAAAAATAACTGAATGTATTTTTTATTTTATCACTTCAGATGCAATCATATAAATCTATAAAGTTTTGACTATATTGCACTAATTTCACTTTATATTTCATATTACCGATATTCAAATAGACAAAAAAATTGTATAATCATATGATCTGAATGGCCGAGTGGGCTAAAGCGCAGCGCAACAACGCCATCCGGAGGGTCCCACGTTCGATTCCAGCCAATGTCAAAAAAATGTTAATACGTTTTTTCAGCGATTAATATGTACCATCAAGTAGAGGAAGACGTAATATCTAACAAAAATGCAGAATTACTCGATTGACCAAGCTCAAATTAATATTTTTCAATTAATATTCGTTATTAGTTTTGCCGTAACTGAGACTTAACTGTTACCGAAACTGGCCCGACATTGACTATCCACACTGGGCCATATCTAGTAGTGAGTAACGGTTCGAAATTGGCGCCAAGACTCGGTGAGGTGTTATCAAAACGTTATTAACACGGTACAGATTTAGATTTGACCGCACACTGGCACCGAATTATTTGCCAATATTGATAGTTCTGGCAATGGTACTAAGCCAGTACTGAGCCTCATAGCAATTCCTCCCTAGGTAATCACGCAATCGAACTGATATTATTTCCACGAATAAAATTGGATAAACGTAATAATCACAATATACCTCGTATGAATTGTTAACTGTTAAGATGGCCCATTGTAAATATGCTTAAAGGCTTTTTCGATTAGACTAACCATATGTTTAATTTTTGTGCTGTATATTGTCAATAAATTATTATTTACTACTACTACAACTCACAATATATTTAACTTTCCTGGAAGCTAGGAAAAATAACTACTTTTGTAAACTTTTTTTTTTTTAAACAAAAACCTTTTTGTATTGTGATTTTCTCCTTTGTTTTCTTACCAAATAAAGTGACCAAACAATTAAAAAATGAACAAATTATTGCTATTTGTTTGTTTTTTTTTCTTTTGTTAATCTAAACAAAAGTGAGTTTGCAGTACGAGCCGAAGGTGATAAATACATTAGTACAAGCTAAATTAAAAGTTTTTCCGTCGAGTGTTGAACGAAACTTTTTAGAACAACATTGGGAATGCGCGATTTTTCAAGCGACATCTTGCGAAAAGTAGACTTTTATGGACGGAAGACAAAAAAGAAAATTTGAACTGTGATATAATACGAAGAATACCACGAATGTTATTTGAATTTACAGCGATAAACGGATAAGAACTGCTTCACTCGCTGGTCAAGTTTCAGTCTGATATAGCCTCAAGTAGAAATTTGGAGCATTACATCAGTCGTGAATCTGGTGCTCCTAGAGCCTCATCAGGCCATTTACATCGCCCAGTCAGGGCGTGATTTATGCCTGAACTTCAGGTCCTGAAGTAACGCTAAAAATTCTGCTGGGGGTCCTACCCGTTCTCTAGATATAAAAGACTTATTCATTATACACCCATGACACGCACACACACACACGACATTTCTTTAAGATTACTTTTCTCGTCGTTACAGACAATTTCAACTGATTATTTTTATTTACCTAATTTTTATTTATATGGAGATTTTGATAGCTTCTATAATTCAATAACCTCTTGAGTTTTATGCGTTGTATTCGGAATACTTGAGAAAAATTGACTTTCCAAGCGTGCCGCTAATAAATAACAACATGAAAAATCAATGCCCGTCACTATGAACGAGTACTCATTTTGCTGCTATAGCAAAAAAAGCACTCTGCGCTATAGCAATAAAATCTAACAAGCTCGTTCAATTTTCACGTCAATTTTTTAAAAGAAGCCGACGTTGCGGCTCTCCCGGCTTACCAATTTTCGGCTTGATTGTTAAAGCCGTTCTAGAGATATAACGGTTTCGATATTGCAAACATGCCACATACATACACACACATACACACGAATCCATCCGAACATTTTTTCCAAACCATTTTTCTCGATGTTTTAAACCACTTTGAGTTGCCTGGCATAAAAATCTGTAAAATAAAATTTTTCACGAAAAAAAATAGTTTTGCTTCGTCTATTTTGTTCGATCGTCGAGAAACAACTCTCGTTCCAGAGATACCGGATCGCGTTCATAAGGGCAGCGAAAGGTCTTCAGTGCCAATCGGACACTTCTGATGGATCCACGAGCTTGATGGATGTTCCGTCTCCTCGCTATCAAGTAACGCACTTAAGTAGACCGACGCATTGCGACTTTAGGGCATGCACGCGAAATCGCGTGATCCACATAATTCTCGTAATGGGAGCACAGAGAGAGTTCCGTTTTCTTATCGGGTCATTTTGATTACCTCGGAACTATGAAATCCATTGGTCTATTAACAAACAGATATTAAATTCAAATATATGTAACCAAGATACAGTATAAGGTAAATTATTGCTTCATTGACAAGTAACCTATCCTAGATCGATCTCTCCGATTGGATTTCTTTTATAATACACTGTTAAAAATGCAAGTAAATTTAATATACAAAACGATATGAGATTTGCGAATCGAGTATATTAAATTCCATATTAATCTACGTTTATTAAAATTTTTAGTAAAGTATAAGAATGCTACGGTACTGGTATTTGAAAATTACAGTACGTTAATATTGCCGTCTTCATTTTAATGTACCAATATTGTAGTTGTCAATGACGAATGCATCTGAAAATTAATATACTTATTATTATATTATTAATAATATATAATATTAATATATGATATTATAATATTATTATTATTATATATTAATATATATGCATCCGATTTTCATAACCGGTATACTAATTTAAAAAAAATTGTTTACAGTGTATGTTCTAATAGACACTTTAATGGGGTGAAACCACCATCCAAAGTAAGGATTGTTAAGGTAGTTCTACAGCGAATGCAATGCAAAGTCTCGCACATGATTTTTTTATATATTATTCTTTAAGTATTCAGCTTGATGTTTAAAAAAATCCAAGTTTGCTTACCGGTCAGTTCGAAGCATAATTAAATGTTACAAAATGATATTTTTTATAGGCTCTTATGACAGATACTTCCAATCTCATGTTTCAGTTAAAAATTTTGATATTTACATCAAAGATAGCGGAAATATGAAAAGCGTTACGTGTTTCCTAGACATTACGGATCGCGTCAAATACACGGAAAAAAAGGCTTGGTTGGAACAACCAAGTGCCCTGGTTATATATGCGCCAGACAATTAATTGGTTAGACCAACCAAGTTATTTGTTAGGCAGTTACGAATTTTTTTAGGTTGTTACGAATTACCCTTTTGTAAGTCAGTCAACAACTAAGTGCAACTTGTGATTAATATGCAGAGTCCACAATGATTTATAAGCGCGTGTGAGTTATTTAAAATACCAAAGGTATTTTTTTATCGGTAATGATCTCAGCCGTTCACTCTTTATCACGCTAATAAGTTGGTAGATTTGGCAATTTATCATATTACGTGCACAAATGTGTCGTAAAAATAATGAGGCTTGGTGAGCATGTACTGCCCGCCAGTTCGTAGACTTCTGGTAAGGGTTTGCGCTCCGCTCGAGTCAGCTGAGTTATCAGTACTCGCTCGAGCCCTCCAATACCCCGTCACCGGTCTCTCCTTCGGGCCCGACAGGTTGGTCTGCATGCAGTGAGACTGAGAACCGTCGGTTTGACGCGCAAGCGCATTTACCTGTCCTATTTCCTCGTGAATTTCCTGTATGGAAGCAAAGAAAATAGACGTATATCGAAGCACAGGTCCCATATGACCCTCAAGATTTCTGCATCTGCATTTTCGAATCTTCGGACAACGATAACAATTAAACCGTACATCTGAGACGGAATACCTTCTGCAGTCCTTTATCTTTTTCAATTATCTAAATGCGGATTTAAGATAAAAAATATATGTTTGAATTTAAGGGTGTTTGCGTTAAATTAATGCTTTGGCTCGCTATAGCTTCCAAGCACTTACTAGTAAGATAAAAATTCGAAAGCAGTTTTTTTGCGTTTTCAATTATCTAGATGCGGATTTTTTGTTTTTTTTTAAGCTCTTTTTTAAAGGCTTTTTTCCTTAAATTTGTATGTTAGCTCATAAATCCTCGATCACGAATCAATTCACGCATCACGAATCAATTTCTGACGAAGAGTTTTTTTTTCTAAACATTTATTATACGGATTAAAAAAAAAATTAATTTTTATATTTTATAATTTTTTTTTAATTTTAATTTTTTCATTTTTTATAATTGTTATATTTTTTTACTCTTTTATTTTTTATGATTTTTTTTTAATGCAGAAATTTTTTTCCATTCGAAAAAATCCTTTATTTTCTCGAGTTCAACCAATTTGCGCATAGATCCCACGTATACACAAAAAACTAGTCCACACGAGAAAAGTAAACGCTTTTTTGACCGGCTTTCGTGCTTGCCTCTTGGGTCCATTATCATCGAACACTATAGGGCCGCAGCGAGACTGATGTCAGAATCTTGGGAATCATTTGCTGGGGTCAGTTTCAAGCTGCCACTTAAATGTTTGCATAGAACTCCCTCGGTTACTAAATCTACAAATTTCTTGTCATTTTTTAGCCAAAGAAAACTTAGGTTCGCGCGAAGCTGTGCGATCTTTTTCTTTTTACTCCCAACCTCTCACATATTAAAGGTAATAGATGGGATGTCGTAGGACCATTATCTAAATCTTCAATCGATTTCACCGAATCTACAACAGCATCTACCATTTTCCGGAATATAAAAGACATTGTAGCTGCGATGATAAGGTCATTCAGAATCCTGTATAAACCTGCGTGAGTGATATACAATGACTCTGCTAATATACCCGTGTGGGAATGTACAAAAAAAATTGTCTAATAGTCGTGTAAGACCGCCGCTTATATCGGTGCAAAGCTCTGGACCAAATTTTTACGAGGTGTGAAGCCTGACGGAATAGTTTGATAAGTACAGCGTTAACTCGAGTATCATAAAATGAATCGATGCGAACGTTTGCCGAAATTCCGGGAAAATTTCTAAATGGATATCTGTGTAATTAGAAATCGATGAGTATATTTCTGTGCGACTATTTGAGTAAACACATGTAAATCTTTCAGACAACGAGACTCTTTACGAAGACGCTAAACTCATTATTTGTAGATACATTTAAGCATCGTGAATACCTTAAAAAATTAGGATAAATAAAATTGGTCATTGGATGCACAAAACATCAACACTGCAATTTCAGAACAGAGAGTTCAAGCGATTCGGATTATCACATTATTTCTGGAAAGGGATTGTGGCCAGCATAATCTGATGGAAACCAAATTATGATTCGGTGCTGGCTCTGGCCGCTACATGGGGCTAGAGTTAACTATACGACAATGGAAAGCGACGCACCTCGGCACACCTCGGTGTAGAGGCGTGGACGCGCAAGCGTGGGCTAGAGTGAGAGAAATGTATTAGTGGTGGGGGTGAGTCCCATTTCCCGCAGCTTACCGATTAAAGAGGTTGGAGCGCTTTATACTAGTCAAATCATTGCTAAATTTTTAAAAGAGATCCTAGAATTTCTGGTCGTTTGAATAAACTGTTTCGAGATGTTATGCACGTTGATGACCCTCAAGATTTCTGCATCTGCATTTTCGAATCTTCGGACAACGATAACAATTAAACCGTACATCTGAGACGGAATACCTTCTGCAGTCCTTTATCTTTTTCAATTATCTAAATGCGGATTTAAGATAAAAAATAGATGTTTCAATTTAAGGGTGTTTGCGTTAAATTAATGCTTTGGCTCGCTATAGCTTCCAAGCACTTACTAGTAAGATAAAAATTCGAAAGCAGTTTTTTTGCGTTTTCAACTATCTAGATGCGGATATTTTGTTTTTTTTTTAAGCTCTTTTTTAAAGGCTTTTTTCCTTAAATGTGTATGTTAGCTCATAAATCCTCGATCACGAATCAATTCACGCATCAGAAATCAATTTCTGACGAAGAGTTTTTTTTTATAAACATTTATTATACAGATTTAAAAAAAATTTAATTTTTATATTTTATAATTTTTTTTCAATTTAAATTTTTTAATTTTTTTTTCATTTTTTATAATTTCTATATTTTTTTACTCTTTTATTTTTTATGATTTTTTTTTAATGCAGAAATTTTTTTCCATTCGAAAAAATCCTTTATTTTCTCGAGTTCAACCAATTTGCGCATAGATCGCACGTATACACAAAAAACTAGTCTTGGGTCCATTATCATCGAACACTAGGGCCGCGGCGAGACTGATGTCAGAATCTTGGGAATCATTTGCTGGGGTCAGTTTCAAGCTGCCACTTAAATGTTTGCATAGAACTCCCTCGGTTACTAAAACTACAAATTTCTTGTCATTTTTTAGCCAAAGAAAACTTAGGTTCGCGCGGAGCTGTGCGATCTTTTTCTTTTTTTTTTTACTCCCATCCTCTCACATATTAAAGGTAATAGATGGGATGTCGTAGGACCATTATCTAAATCTTCAATCGATTTCACCGAATCTATAACAGCATCTACCATTTTCCGGAATATAAAAGACTTTGTAGCTGCGTTGATCAGAATCCTGTATAAACCTGTATAAACCTGCGTGAGTGATATACAATGACTCTGCTAATATACCCGTGTGAGAATGTACATCGATTGAAGATTTTTTTCCTTCATCCATCAAATGCGATCGAAAAAATTATTATAATTATTACGATTTTATTATTATAAAAATGTTGATAATGACAACAAATTTCTCTCTTGAGTGTTTAGAAAAAATGTTTTTAAATTACTAATGTTTCTTTGGAGAGCAGTGGCCGAGTGGATGAAGTCTTGGGTCCGCACGCAGCGGGTCCGGGTTCGATTCCTGGCGGCCGACACCGCTGGAAATTTTTCCATTGTTTTTTTTGTGATTCTGGTGGTTGGGTTCCCACTTTTGATAAATATATGTGCCCAAAACACATGGAAAGAAAATGTCATTGGTTCATAAAAATTTAAGATTGATTCAATAAAACTTCCGGTTCACGGGCTGCCAAAAAGTTATGTCATTATTTCAACTACATCTGTAATAGAATGCTTTTTTTAAAAGTTGATCGGAACAATAGCGATTCTTATTGCAGGAATAATTTGTGTCGTTGTTGCATTATGTTCTTTCTACCAGACGATTTATCCTGCACTTGGATTGAATGCTTATATCCTTGTTTTAAACTCCTTTACCATTGAAAGAAATAGACATGTTCCTAAAATCTATTACAATGAATATATCAATAATATATTTATTTAATTGCAAAAGCGGGCATTATGCAATAATGTTAATATTATTATTTTATTAATAACGAAAAAAGGGTATCGTCCACGGAGACAATTTTCTCTCTTTCGTTTTTCGGAAAATGACATTTGCGGGATTTGAAGCTAAGACCTATCGACCTACCTAACTACCTAACTACCTAACACCTAAAGACGCGCACGCTACCCGCTAGACCAAACCGACTACATGATTTTCCTTTACTTTTATTCCATAATAGTTGCATTGAGGATGATGCATCTCGGTGCTCGGTAGAGTTTGAGGTCCTTGTTTACAAATCTGAATACGGAATCCGAAAATTCAAAATGTTAATGGTGACAATATTATGTGGAATTATAAGGGTTAGATGTGAAGCTGAAACTATATACATATGTAGTTGGATCTTATGTATTTTGTCGTTAACCTCACCACGCAGACTGATCAATGTCATTTGTTCATGCAATTGTTCCGATATCAGTACTATTGAATCAATTAAATTAATTCTAATAACATCAATCTTATTGAAACCACTACATTTTTTCCGTGAAGATTTAAGCCGCTTGGCGTCTCATTGAAACAATCGCATATTTTATCGTCCCAAGTACTTCTGCAAACGTACATTGAGCCGAAATATTCAGTCATTAATCTCACCACCCATACGGATCAATATCACTTCAAATCAGATGAACAACGTATATTATTGATGTAAATAACTATTTACTTGTATAATTATTTATGACAGAAACAAAATTACTCCATTCAAAAATTGTATTATTTAAATTTTTCATCATTTTGGTATTAAGTTGAATACATAATTCGTTGCCGTGATGAAAATCGCATTTAGAACAATAGCTGAAGTGTTTTTAATAACTTAATTGATAATCGATAATGTATGTATTAAATATGATTGCACTTGTGTTCGAAATAATAACGAAACTTCAATAACAGCAATCCAAATTCTGTACAATCTTGTGACATTAAAATAAACCTTTTTATATTCTTATGAATTCTATAAGCGATTGTCTCAATTATATTTTTGGAGTACACGGTATTATTGAAGACAATAACACGGTTATTAAAAGAACCTCGCCTGCAATTTGTCGGATACCAGGACTATTGAAACAATTAAATTTCAAATACACCCTAGTGATTGAAAGAATGATATTTTTATTTTCCGTGCACATTAGTGATGTTCGTGTTCAGTCCGGAGTGACTCCCGCCGGTTCTTACCTGGCGGATGGTGCAATAAATCTAAATGTAAATCCTCTGGGCCAAGCAGGAACATCGCTGATGAGAGGTGTCGCGACACCTCCGACCACCGGTGACCATGCTTGAGTTTATTGGCATTGTCGTCTGGGGTCTTAGAGAAGCGCTGGCTGTATCGGCTCAGGCTTTACGCAGTTTTCCTGAGCCCTTGGCAAATGCGATACGTTGGGGGAAGTCGGCTGCGGCCGCACTGAGGGGGGAAGGGATTTCTGTCTCACACTCTCGTGTGGCATTCTCCTTGGGCCCCGGAGATGGCGAGAGAGTGAGACGGATAGCAGGCCCGAATCTCTGTCTCCCTCTCTCGTGTGGAGTTCTCCCCGCTATGGAAATGAAAGCGGGGAGATGGCGGGAGAGGGAGACGGCCGTAAAAATCCAACAGGATGTATACCCTGTTTATATCCATCCGTATGAATGGAAAGGAATAATAAATAAGAATATATTTTCAATTTCACTGAGAGTGTCAAATGTGTCTGCCATTTTTTTTCCTTTATCCATCAAATGCGAACCAAAAAATTGTTATAATTATTATCACTTTATGATTATACAAATTTTTGATGATGACAAAAAATTTCTCTCTTGCGAGTTTAGAAAAAATGTTTAAATTATTAATGTTTCTTTTTTTTTAATTATTAGAGAATCCTGAATTGTACTCGTAAAACTTAATTTGGTAAAAAAAACTGTCCACTTGCATATTGACGTTTCTTGGTTTTTTTTGTCTTGCAGGGTCTGTCACCAAAAGAACTTTATGAAACCGTGCAACACGGTCTTATTTGTCATATGAGAGGAGGCAACACATGCTCAAACGTTGGTAGTCACGGCTGGATCTTTCTTTTTTCTTACGTACTATTTGCAATAGCTACAGCCCATTTTTTGGCCATGTGCGAAAGTGCGGTATTCACTGTCGCAGCAATGACGGTATCTCTTCCACTTTCTGGTATTTGGTGGAGTATCTACAAGATGGATGTTGGATCTAATGGTAGTAAGTGTTGTAAAAAAAAAATGAAATATAATCTTAATTTATTTTTCTAGAAGTTTCCATAAAATTAAACTTTTAGTTAGGAATATATGAGAAAAATATGAATTTCATAACTAAAAAAAAATTATCTAGATATTTAGATAAAATATTATTTAGATACCTAGGTAACTCAATAAATTATCTAATTATATCTAGATATAATTAGATAATTTATTGAGTGTATATTGAGTTATATCTAGATATAATTAGATAATTAATTTAATTATCTGAATAATTACATGACTTGAAAAAATTATCTAGATTTTTTTATTCACTTTTTCAAAATAGCAATTCATTTTTTTTTGCTCATTCTTGCAATTCTTGTCACGAAATAGGCACAATTTCATGGTCACCCGGAGTAACTGGTGAACTCATCTGCGCCCTTCTCGGTCTTCCGGTCGTCCTCCTAGGTCTCGGCCTGCTGATAAGGTCTCACTTCCGGGATACTCAACCAGCTTATCAGAATATTCCTCCTCCAGAGGTTCATCGCGACACTTGCCACAGATGAATTTTTCTAAAAAAACGAACAAATCGAAGCCACTGTGCAGCACGGAGTCAATCGACTAGAGTAAGTGTAACTGAGAATAAAATTCGAAACAAAGACACACGTTAAATGAAAACAAATAAAAACTAAAAATAAAAATAAAAAATTCTCACTGTTTACGATCATGCAAAACAAAAATTAGCCAGATGCCAAAAAAAAGGAAAAGAAAAAATACAACGTCACTTGTTTTCTAACTTGTAATATTGTGAAAGTGAATGTCCATCGAGCCATCAGTTATTGCCAATTTATATTTTATTTTGATAATAACGAAAAATAACATTTTATATTTTCCAATGATGGTCAAAATACAGCGTTTACTATACTACTTTACTATGATACTGAAGAACTACTACGATAGACGTATGCCAATGAAAGTAGATTTATATATAGACAGCATTTTTTACGAGGAGCTACAAATCTGTAAAAAAGGATGAATTTTTTTTTTTTTGCAAACAAATAGAACCGTTGAGAAGCACAAGAAAAGTCAAATTAAGATTGCAAATAAAAATGGAGACCCCGTTTTTGTTTGCATATGGAAAAGAAGAATTGATTACAATTTTTTAATAGATAATTTATAGTTAGATAAATGTTGAAAATTTTGTTATAAATTATTTTTACCATTCTCTATAAAAATTATTAGTATAGAATTATTTTCTTTGCTGAAAAATAAATACTAGAGAGCAAGAAATTATTTGAATGTCGAAATATCAACGCAATTTTTTGTAATATTGTGTTTTTTTTTTTTAATTTTTGATTATTCTGATGCTCCTCGTGCACAGGCTCGTACGGCCCGATAGATAAGCGTAACTTATATTTGCCAAAGATTAACAAAAAAACTTCGGTATTCATTGCTGTGATTTAAAAACAAATCTGTCAGTATTACGTCAAGATTAGATAGTGATACTTAAGTTTTTACCTCATCGTTGCGCGCACGTGCATTGGATCCTAGTTATGACATAGATATAAAGTTATTGTCACTGGGATTCGCAGAGGTTATCAATTTCAGTATTACAACATTCGCGTTATGATATACGAGCACATAACGATAACATGTGTGTAAGTGAGTGAAATAATATGTATTTTGTGAATTTTTAGCACGAACGAATCGCGCATAAATGAACAGTGACGCGAATTACTGTTTCATCCACAATAATTGTATAATTCCCACTCAAGCACAAAATTATTATTTTTTCAAAATATATTTAACCCCCCTTAAAATTATCGAAGATAATTTTCTCAAAATTAATTTTATTATTACCTTCTGTGAGTATTTGTCAATTAACAATATATACTTTTGTCGATTTAAAATATTGTTGTCAATTTAAAAAAATTAATTTATCCATAAATTGTTAGATTATTGAGGTATTTAATAATTATTGAATTACTGTTAATCGCAAAATAGGATCAAACGGATAGATGTGCAGTATATTACGAGTGAATGATATTATATCTTGTATTATTCGTGCCAAAGTAATTATTCTATTTTTCGGTTCCGAACCGAATGAATAAATAGCGAAAAGAAAAGTTTCCTGGCTTCCAACAAAAAATTCTGCTTTTTTAAAAGTTTTTATCTAAGATGTGTCGATATGCAATTAACGACAATTGAAACACGCAAGTAATTAACTAAGTAAATGTTAAAGATCAAGCAGTAAGAGATAATTATTACACGTTGGAAATTGCATCAATCATGTATTTTATTGAGAAGTCGTACGTCCACATTTTTATAATGACAGGTGTATAATGAAAAAAAAAAAAACAAACTGTTAAAGAATAAATAATGCAACGGAAAACAATAAACCATTAATAAATCCGCAAACAAAAAGCAAATACAATAAAATTTTGCGCATATTATAATAGATATTGATAATTGTATTTCGCGCCTCTTCCTTCAAGATCATATACGTAGTCCTCCTACTCAATGCCGATATGCCACAATTTTTAAAGTTGAAAAAACAAATACTTTTGTTTTCCCTGCCGTCTATGATACCACTCTCGCTGATGATCTTCATTCTTTTTCTTTGTGCCGAAAAGCCACGTCGTACGCCGTAAATCATGGGGAAGAAAAGAGCGAGAAATAAAGATTCCGAGGACGACGATCAAGAAAATCGCTTTTACAAACGCCTTAAACGCGTAGAGAAAAAATTGCGAAAAGCCAAGAAGCATTGGCTTCAATCGAAAAAACGCAGTAAGTAAAATTTCTTTTTTTCAGGTTATGACGATTTTGTTCGTCGAGTATGTGGATTACATACTACTCACACAATACAGCACGCAACGTGCACTCGTGATTCGACTTACTAGGTCAAAAACCTAACGTATTCAAAAAGTCGAACTTTTTTTGTGAGTAGGGTACGCTATGTACCCTGATCCTGGTTCAGTGAGCAGATGGCTCACGAAAGAACTTTTCTTTCTTGTGATTAACAGTGGAATCGGAACCAGGATCTGAATCTGACCAAGGTGAAGAATCTTCAGGATGTGAGGATTCTATCACTGACATGAGACATTCCGTCAAGTCTCGCGTCGTAGTGTCAAGGAAGCCTGTTGATACAGAAGATTTGGAGGATTCGGGTTCAAAATCCGCTACAGGATCTCAAATGGATTCCTCCGCTACCTCAGAACCTCAAGCCGGTTTTTCCGGAGGATCCATTGCAGACCCGCCGCCTCAGTCCAGTGCACCAACGACAGTTCAGTCGTCAAACACTCCGGACGAGCCACGGGATCCGCTGAAGGATTCGGATATTACATCCGAGGAATTGGATGATCGAATTCTCGAATTAATGGGACAACGACTCGTAGTCGAGAGAATTTTGGCATCCGACATCCATAAGGATTTCGCAATTCGTTGGCAGGACATTCTTTCGCAAGGTCTTCCAGCAGATGAGAAAAAACGGCTACTCGAAAAGTATCCACCACCGGCGAATTGCGTCGCAATAGACCCCCCTAAATTGAACGCGGAGGTAAAATTAACTTTACCAGAGACAATTGTTAAGAAAGACGTTCGAGTCATCGCCAGGCAGGAAAGAACCGCTGCATGTCTCGCATCTTTGGGAAAATCTCTCACGTTTATCCTCAAACTCAATCGTCCAGAGGATTTAGTTCTTCTTGAAAGTTTGAGCGATGCGGCAAGACTTCTGGCCGACATTCAACACGATGATTCGTCGATAAGAAGGAGTTTGATTTTGTCTAATTTGAATACGTCTCTGAAGGATACTCTGAATGCCACGGTGGTCGATGATCTGCTATTCGGAAAAAATTTGGAGGAACAGCTTAAGGCTGCCAAGCTTTTGGAACGGTCATCGGAAGCTCTTAAACCAAAATATAAAGTACAGAATTCTGTCTCAAAAAACCCCAAGGGCCCGTTTCACCGGATGCCATACAAGAAGCGAGTGTCACAGAACGGGCAGAACAACTCTGGCAATCAGGCAACTTCTTCCAAAGGAAGTCAACAGAAAAATTGGGGGGGGGGGGGGAGGAATCCGGGAAAAGCCCCACGAGAGCAGAATTATCACAACCGCAATCACGCGAAGAAGTGGAATTAGGTTCAGTAAGTAGGCCGGCTGGCAGATTGAGATTTTTTGCTAGTCGGTGGCACGGTATAATCTCAGATGCAGTCATTCTGCGATGGATCAGAGGATATCAGATCTGTTTTGATTCTCAACCAGTTCAGCCATTCCCTCCGAGAGAGCCGTCGTGGTTGCCTAATGAACGTATTCTAATCGGTGGAAAAATTGATGAATTATTAGACAAGGACGCCATTAGGGAATGTCAGGAAGTCAAAGATCAATTCGTTTCTTCCATCTTTCTCATACCTAAACCAGACGGATCTCATAGATTTATATTAAATCTGAAAAAATTGAACGAATTTGTCAAATTTGAACATTTTAAATTAGAAGATCACAAGACTGCGAAGAGACTGATTAGCTCGTGTTGTTTCATGGCCAAAATTGATCTCAAAGACGCATATTACATCATTTCTATGGCTGAGACAGATCGAAAATTTCTGAGGTTTCGATTTAACAATAAAATTTTTGAATTTACTTGTTTACCCTTCGGTCTCACTTCGGCCTCATACGTCTTTACGAAAGTCATGCGACCAGTCGTAGCGTACCTGAGATCCTTGGGGTATCTTTCGGTAATATATCTAGACGATATCTTGATGTTCGGAAAAACTTATGAACAGTGTCTGAATAATGTTAACGCGACTTGTGGTCTTCTACAACAACTCGGGTTCATTATTGTGACAGGATAATAATTTTGTCAACCCTTTCCTCGACGTCAACGCTCAATTTGACTTCTCGAGCGTTCGTACGAAACATTATATATATTCCAATTTATATTACCGCTACTTTCGACGATCATTCGTCGATACATTGACGAATTATGGTCGAAAATTGCCATCTCGCGAGAAAGAACACTGCGTTTTAGCCTACCCGACAACATGAGGCTGAGCGAGACGACGCGAGAGCTGACAAGCGCAAGCGCGTTATATCGATTATTAGATCGATCAGAGTTGCCTATTCGACTACGCATCACGTACGCCGGCCGGTTAACGAGCCGGCACCAAAAATCACTTTGTCGTCGAACCTCAGAGGGGATAGAGAGCGCAAAGTCAGCCCTCGGGAAGTCACGCGTTATATCGAAACATCGACTACGTTGTCGAAAGATATTTGTCAAATAGTGTCAAGAATTGTAAAATTATCAAGGATCATGTTACCAAGAAAGATTGAATTATTATTCGTCAAAGTAGACGACAAGTTTTGTCAATTGAAACTCTAGTGAGAGTATTTCACGTAAGTTTTTATAATTATATATCTTTGCCTGAAAATTGTGTTTATTGTTTTGCATCCTTAAATCCTATGGTCATCCAATTACCCACCCTGCGATTAGCCGGACATAAGAAATAGATTAAAAGAGATAAAAGATAGTTTATCAGTTTACTTAAAACTGATTGGCGCCCATAATTCATATAAAAGAAATTATTTGTAAACTCAGAGCCCTGGCAGCCACTGACCACGGCCGCGCCAGGTGGAATATTCTCAGAGAAGAGAGTATTCTTTCTCATTTGGCGCCCAACGTGGGGCACAGTTGGAATTTTTGTCAATTAAAGTTATATAAAATAAAATATTTGCGAATTAAAAATTATATGAAGAAAAATTTTGTCAATTAAAAATTAAATAAAGTAAAATTTTTGTCAATTAAAATGATTAAAGGTATTCAATCAAAATTTGTTAATTAATTATTAATGCAAAATTTTAAAAGAAAAATATATTTTAAACAAAAGGGGTCATATAAATTGTGAAGTCGAATATATTGAAATTCGAAGCGAATATTTAGCTGAACGAATATTTCGAGTGTAGCGTCGCTCGGTAACGGCTATCACACGGTCGAACGTGTGCGAATGTAAACACTGCGAGGCGACGCGTAGATGTTTACGATTGAGACAAAAGAACGATCACTTCGCTTAATACTATTCGACTATCTTTGATATTTGCTTGTCCGAAATAATATTTCGAAATTATTACCCGCTTGAATAACATTGTACTGCGCTTTATTATTTGTCATATATGCTTACTGTAACCTGCGTTGTACTGTATTTGCTATAATGCTATACTAGAAATTAAGATCATCTCGATAATTATTGGCCCACAAATTGTGTCCTTGTTGTAAATGTGAATTATTTATATAAATTATTTATTGAATTTAATTATCAAAATTATTTATTAAATTTATTTATTGAAATTATTTATTAACATTATTTATTGAATTTATTTATTGAAATTATTGAAATCAATTACTGAAATTATTTATTGAAATTAATTAAAGTTGAAATCGATTGTTTTGTCAAAAAGGCATTGGCGAGGCAATAAACCAGAAAATTGAATCTGAATATTTTGTCGAAAAGGTATTGACAGGATTACTAGTCGAAGTTAATGATATACGAGAATATGAGAAATTGTCAAACGTTCAGGGCTCGACCATGTCACTCAGCGAAACGGTTTTTAGAGGAAACGCGTCAGGGAGGGACATGTCTGTTGGGTTCGTTCGGGTGCAAACCACTAAGGGCGTGGGGGCAGGGGATATGTGCACTGCTCAAATCTCGGACACGGACGTTTCGACAAAGAAATTAGAAAATATTGATACAGATATAAAACGCGTAGGGACTCTCGAGGGCAAGGTAGACCGAATAAAAGAACTATTGGATGAATTTAGTATTAGAAATTTGGAAACCCAAGTACGACTCAACTCGACAGTAGAGGGAGTAGCACTTGGTGGCGCGACGATATCGCTCGAAGCGTCTAAGAATCGGTCCCAGTGTGGCCAAAGAATTAATTTGAGAAAGTCGAATACGCGGCTGTTGGCTCAGAGGGCTCAGCAGTCGCCCCGAGAAAGATTATCGAATCCCTCGGAAGTATTCGCACCAGATAGTTAGTCATCGTGTGAGGATGCACAATGGCTGCCCCGAGAAAGATTATTGAATCCCTCGGGAAGTTTGAGCAAGTCGAATATGCGGCTGTTGGCTCAGAGGGCTCAGCAGTCGCACCGAGAAAGATTATTGAATCCCTCGGAAGTATTCGCAACAAATAGTCAGTTGTCATGTGAAGATGCACGATTGCTGCTTCGAGAAAGATTATCGAATCCCTCTAGTAAGTTTGTCTCGTATCGCCAAGAGCGCGATCGAGACGTCAGAAATTTTGAATCGTCAAACGCAGAAAATAGATTAGGTTTTGAAACATCAGTAAAGAATCGACCGGATTTGTCGAACGGTCGGGAACAAAATTCTATAAACGCGAACTTAGCGCTGTCAAGTCGACAAATTGATGAAACACCAACTAATTTCGTCAAAATTACGGTGACGCAAACAACATCTGAAGGCGAAATAATCACCGAAGAAAAATACGTACCCGAAGAAATATATCGGCAAACGTTATACGAACAAAACGAGTTACCTGGAATTGACTATTTATACCCGAGCTATCGACAAAGACGCGAAAAACATAGAGTAAAATCCAGAAAAGGTATTCTAGCGTGGTCAAGTAGTGAGTCTAGTGACAGTGACGATGACCTACAACGATTCGACAAACGCAGTAATTCGCGGAAAAACAAAGACCGTAATTTGACGAATAATCCTTATAATAACTATTCGATTCGTAACTACTCACAACAGCGCGAAAATCGTTCAATAACACCAAGACAAAAGGTATCGTGGCAAGGTCGTAAATCGAACAACAGTGACGATAACAAACGATATTTCGACGAACGTATTAATTCACAGAACGAAACGAACAGTTATTCGGGAAATCGGTACACCGGAAACAGAACAAATTTATTCGCGTATAATTACGATCGCGATCTCGACGCCGTGACGTCACAGACATATTTGTCAAATAATTGTCAACCTTTCGTCAATCAAAGCTCCGAACATAACGACGCGTATCTTGACGAAGATAATAGAACATTGATAATCACTTCTGAGGATCAATCGGATCTAGATCCTAGCGTAATATTCTGCTATAATTGTGGTGAAATGGGGCACGCTTCAAGCTCTTGTACTGTCGAACGACAGGTTGTATGCTACATTTGTGAAAGCAAAGGCCACGTAAACGAAGATTGTCCGACGCGTTCGGGGTTTGACAAAAACGAACTGAAAGTTAACAAACAGACAGAAACGGAATATGAGTCAGACTCTTATTACACAGACAGTTCCGTACTAGATCTATTAACGGAAGAGGAAACTGACTCCTCCGAAAATTCTGATAAAATAGCTGAATCGTCAAATGGTACGAATCCAGCTGACAATGACTTTGACTTAACTGCATCGACTGTATCAGACGAAACTATTAAGGAATCTCCAACTTCGTCAATAACGATAACACATCAACGAACTGATACCATAATTGACGATCTACCAGACAATACGTCGATCACCGAAAACCCAAAAGACTGGAAACTAATCGGGATGCCACAACACCTCGTGCATCGGTTGACACAGTCGCGACTCTCTTACGTAGATATTGCTCATAAAGAGCTGGGGAAGGTCACGATAATACCAGTTGAAATTTTAGTTCATGGTGAAAAACTCGACAAAGTTCTAGAAAACGGAGATAGTGCTCGCGAAGATCCAACTAGACTCGCGGAAACATCGATAAAATTTCCTGTTTCTGATACAAAATCTCATCTTATAGTTGACAGTGGGGGCGGGAAAACGCACTTAATCCGAAACATCTTTGAACGTGCGAGAAACCTTCGAATCCCATGGCACGCGTAATAATAACTAAAACCCACGATTACAGCAGTGATGCAATCAAATGTATGGGTTTAAATTTCGTCAAAACTTTAGCTTAAGTTTTTATTGCTTTAGTATTTTTACTGCGACGATTAGGAGGCAATCGTAAACAGAAACCGTTTTGTTGATCAAAGTCGAGCCATAAAACAGTAAAATCATTAACCAATTAAAGTACTGAAATCTATCCTGACAAACGTCTTATCAATGCCAATCAAAGACTAAATAACTCGACTTGAAATCAATGCAGATGTTACAAACCGAATAAAAAATTTCCTATTAAATTCATAGAATTCTGCCAAGCCAATCCATCGATATTTGAGCTTAATTGTTGTGAAATAATGAATTGGGCCAGTGATTGTCAAATTAGCTGTTAAGTACGTTAAATTGTCGGAAATAAACACAGTACAGATAATATACCAACATTAGCAATATTCGACGCCCTCAAGAGAATATTCGTCGACAACGCAAGCGACGAGAAGTACCAACACGAAGATATCGAAGTCAACAGCGAAGAAGCCAGCATGCAGCACTGCTTTGTAAAAAAGCTAACACCGAGACTCGAAGGATGGTTCCCTATGATAAAATCAAATCTCGGAGGAATAACATCTCAGCATTTGACAGTTTGTCGGTTATTCAGCTGCCTGTCCACGAAACATGCGGACGCTTAAGGATCAACAGCAATACCGAACCTTGAAGTGTTGCAGCTACCAAAAGAAATTCAATATCTTCGTCAAATCCAGCATGTACTTCAATAACCTCGGAAAGAAAACTGAGATCTTTCGAATACTGCAGCCTTTGTTGTCATATTATTATGATACAACAATCTTAGATCCATTGCCGTCCTCTCACAGCAACATACGAGGGCCTTTTCTGTCTGAAACTCGCGCAAAGCAACAGCGAGAATCAACCGTTATATCTAGCAGAATTGTCAGTCGAACTCTCTACAAGAAAACGTCAGGAAACGTGTCGACATCTCGTCACTCTCGGAATCTCCACTAAGATCTACAGTGATACTCTAATAATTGCCAGTACCGTTGGAAAACTACGCATCAGTGAACTCGTCAAATATCATTCGATGAAAACGGTCAAGGACCGCAGCTGTTAACTGGACAGAGCTTTTCAAATCTGCGGAGTCAACTTTACTGTCACTTTCAACAGCATTCATTTCCACTACATCGAGAATGAACACGTTCTGAATGGATGTCCACTTCCAAGAATTCACGTCTACTGTCTCACATTACCGTAATCACAACATTCGCTACATCGACATCAACTAGTGAATTTTATCCATTCACGAGGCTGGAAAAGTCATGACGTAAAACTCAAAGTAAATTTGACGGCCCAGATGACTGTCTCAAACATATACGAGCATGGTTAATTTGCGAGTAGGCACTCGCTTTTGCAACAATAATTGTCAATTCAACGGTAGAATTTGCAACTACACTGCCCGAGAAGACAGAATTCGCTGTCCATTCCACATTGCAACTTGTCGACACTCGCCAACCCGGCAGCGGAATCGGCAATCGCTTTGTCAGAAGGAAAAAGACAAAACGCGATTCGCGCTTTGACTTCACCACGTGTCAAAAAGAGCCTTGATGAAATCATGTTGGAGAGACCGGAACTCTGCGACGGAGAAGAAATACGCGTCATCATTGCGGCCAAATATAAGAAATAAGACGACATTCGTCAAGACTCCGATCTCAGTATTAACTCGATGTTAAGTCATTATTATTCACATGTCATATTTCGTCACGCATCATGCCAAAGGGCAATAATAATTGTTTATTTCGTTGAGAATCTCGAAAGTCCAAACGGCAAAATTTTATGTGTGCATTACAGACCATCAAAGTGTTTTGATTAATTTAAAGTTTGTCTGCACACTGCCAATTTTTGGTATTATTTAAATTGTCAAAACTCTTCAGTTTTCGTTATTTTAGCGCCGATTGCTGCGCCATCATTGACAACAAAATATATAAACTTTTATTTTATTCTGTTTTGTTTTGTCGTAATCAAGGAATCACTTGAAACAAAATTCCCTGATTACGAAAGTTCGAATACGAACTATGCTGCTGTAATGAAGCCAAATATAAATTAAAATAAGTAATGCTTCCAATCGCGAGCGAGACCTTATTTGACACGTAACCTTTCCTCAACCTTTAGGAATGCAAAACCATTAATACGATTTTGTCAATTGTCTCGACTGATATTACGGTCATACAAAGTGTTCTAGGCAAGGATTATAAGTTTCGGACTCTTCCTTTGACGAGCAAATTTTGAATTTCGCTGATGACGTCAAGGTTCGAGGGGAGAGAATGTGACAGGATAATAATTTTGTCAACCCTTTCCTCGACGTCAACGCTCAATTTGACTTCTCGAGCGTTCGTACGAAACATTATATATATTCCAATTTATATTACCGCTACTTTCGACGATCATTCGTCGATACATTGACGAATTATGGTCGAAAATTGCCATCTCGCGAGAAAGAACACTGCGTTTTAGCCTACCCGACAACATGAGGCTGAGCGAGACGACGCGAGAGCTGACAAGCGCAAGCGCGTTATATCGATTATTAGATCGATCAGAGTTGCCTATTCGACTACGCATCACGTACGCCGGCCGGTTAACGAGCCGGCACCAAAAATCACTTTGTCGTCGAACCTCAGAGGGGATAGAGAGCGCAAAGTCAGCCCTCGGGAAGTCACGCGTTATATCGAAACATCGACTACGTTGTCGAAAGATATTTGTCAAATAGTGTCAAGAATTGTAAAATTATCAAGGATCATGTTACCAAGAAAGATTGAATTATTATTCGTCAAAGTAGACGACAAGTTTTGTCAATTGAAACTCTAGTGAGAGTATTTCACGTAAGTTTTTATAATTATATATCTTTGCCTGAAAATTGTGTTTATTGTTTTGCATCCTTAAATCCTATGGTCATCCAATTACCCACCCTGCGATTAGCCGGACATAAGAAATAGATTAAAAGAGATAAAAGATAGTTTATCAGTTTACTTAAAACTGATTGGCGCCCATAATTCATATAAAAGAAATTATTTGTAAACTCAGAGCCCTGGCAGCCACTGACCACGGCCGCGCCAGGTGGAATATTCTCAGAGAAGAGAGTATTCTTTCTCATTATAAACCAGGAGAAAAGTCAGATGATTCCATCTCAATCGTGCACCTTTTTAGGTTACGTATTCAACTCCGAAAGAATGGTTATGCAAGTTCCGAAAGAAAAGAAACTTAATATTTTGACTATGATTGAAAAATTTAGTAGGTTAGATCGGTGTAAAATACGAGAATTCGCAGCGTTTATAGGATCTCTTGGCTTTTGTTGTCAAGCAGTCGAATATGGTTGGGCTCATATGAAAGATTTCGAACGGCAAAAATACTTGGCCCTTACGAGAAACGGCGATAATTATGTCGCCAACATGAAGCTCGAGATTAATTTACAGAATGATTTTGGTTGGTGGAAGAGGAATTTGATCTCATCTGCGATATCTCTGAGACATAGGCCATACGCTTTAGTTATTTCTTCTGACGCTTCAAATTCTGGATGGGGGGCTTGTTGCAATAACGAGACAGCAAATGGACATTGGAAAGCAGAAGAACAAACGTTTCATATCAATTACCTTGAGTTGCTTGCTGCCTTTTTTGGTCTAAAATGTTTTGCTATTAACGCTAGAAACTGTGACATTCTACTGAGAATTGATAATACGACTGCCATATCGTATATAAATCGGATGGGAGGTATTCGATTTGAAAACTTGAGCTCTTTAGCCAAGGACATATGGTCGTGGTGTGAATCAAAAAATTTGTGGATTTTCGCATCTTATATTTCGTCCAAAGATAACTCGGCAGCTGACACAGAATCGCGTAAACTCGAGTCAGAAACTGAATTTGAATTGTCGGAGAAAGCGTTTAGGAAGATAAAAGAAACTTTCGGAAAACCAAACATCGATTTGTTTGCTACACGGAAAAATGCAAAATGCAAAAAATTCGTTTCATGGCAGCGAGATCCTGAAGCAGTATCAATTGATGCATTCACTTTGGACTGGTCAAATTATTTCTTTTACGCGTTTCCGCCTTTTGCGATCATCTTGCGAGTTTTACAAAAAATTCGGGCCGAAGGTTCTCGGGGAATAGTTGTTGTTCCGTACTGGTCATCGCAGGCGTGGTTCCCGCTATTTAATTCGTTGATTGAATATGGACCGATTTATTTTAAACCAAACGTTAATCTGTTACGTTGTAGAGACAGAGAACCGCACCCCTTGTGGCGGACAACTACCCTGGTGGCCGCGAGATTATGCGGAGAGCATTCTACTTAAGAGATTGTCCCGAAGAATCAGTAGATCTCATGATTTCGTCTCTCAGTGAGTCTTCAAAAAAACAATACGAGGGTGTGTTTAAAAAATGGTGGTTTTTCTGCCACTCCATCGGTGCTGACCCTTTCACTTCAACTGTTAGAAGAATTATCGAGTTTCTTACTAAAGAATTCTCGAGTGGTGCATCTCACGGGTCCTTAAACACTATGCGTTCTGGGATATCATTTCTTCTCGGTCCCGAGATTGGTCATGATGACAGAATCCGAAGATTCTTCAAAGGCGTTGTCAAACAACGGCCGCCGCAACCGAAATACGATTCCACATGGGATCCTAAAGTTGTTTTAACTTTTTTATCTCAGTGGTCTCCTAACGAAAATATTTCTTTAGAAAAACTCTCTCAAAAACTGATTGTTTTGTTAGCACCTGTGACGGGACATAGAATGCAGACTCTGCGTTTAATCAAAATCGAAAACATTCGTAAGCTAGAGATGGGCGTTGAAATTAAGATCCCGGATAAAATTAAAACTTCCGCGCCCGGAAGAAACCAACCAATGTTAATCTTACCGTATTATCATGAAGAAATTTCGATTTGTGCAGCAACGGTTCTCGAATTATATGTTGCAAGGACGAAGGATTTACGAGATAACGTGGATACTTTGTTTATTTCGTTTAAAAAACCGCACAAGGCGGTAAGTACCCAGACACTAAGTCGATGGGTGAAAAAAGTACTGCACGAAAGTGGGATCGACACGACTCAGTTCTCAGCCCATAGTACTCGACACGCATCAACATCTGCGGCCAAACGTAAAGGCGTTAACATTGATTTAATTCGCAAAACGGCAGGTTGGACGCAAAATTCGGCAACCTTTGCCAAATTTTACGACCGTCAAATTACCCACGACGGTTCTTCATTTGCCCGAGCGATTTTACAATAAACCTTGTCTTTATGTTCTATAATATTATAGAAATAATAAAGAAACTGTTCAAATAAAACAAGTACAAAATAATCTGCCGTAACTAGCTTTAAACATCTACGTATATGATCTTGAAGGAAGAGGCGCGAAATACAATTAATCAATTAAACGAACTTACCTGTAAGTGAAGTTCTATTGTAATTGTATGAAGCGCCTCTTCCGAAAGATCACTCCCACCCTTGAATTCCCTTTATCATCTAACTGATAATTATACCCAAAGTAAGTTACGGCAGTGCTTTAAAAATAATGAAGATCATCAGCGAGAGTGGTATCATAGACGGCAGGGAAAACAAAAGTATTTGTTTTTTCAACTTTAAAAATTGTGGCATATCGGCATTGAGTAGGAGGACTACGTATATGATCTTTCGGAAGAGGCGCTTCATACAATTACAATAGAACTTCACTTACAGGTAAGTTCGTTTAATTGATTAATAATAACGGTTAATTAATTAACGTCCGAAATAAATACAAAAAATACAACTGATCGCTGTTTGTAGTCGCAGATGCTATTTTTTATTCACTCAGTGACCTAGGAACGTGTTATACTTGGATCGTGCAGAATGTATTAACGGAAGATGGCACAGATTTTCTTTTCAATTTATAAAAACGACAAAATACTACAAGAATGGAAAAAAAAAAGATGCAAAGTAGAACCTTGCACATTGCTTCCTCATTATTTTTCGCTTTTTACAAAGCTCCCTCTGTGAGGAAGCAGTATGTTATTCAATTTTGGCTTCCTCATAGAGGAAGCTTTGTAAAAAGCGAAAAATAATGAGGAAGCAATGTGCAAGGTTCTACTTTGCATTTTTTTTTTTATACCTTGTGTCTCTTTTGCAGAGGTGTTTTATACAGCTATAAATCACCTCTGCAAACACCGTTACATCTAATTTTGATTAGATACAAATTTTTGTCGTACTTTCTCAACTTTTCCGGAAGTTATAGCGAAAATCTACATTTTTTTTTTTATGAAAAATGGTGTAAAATCCGAACGACTTTACCGATCATCGCCAAATTTGGTACATGGCATTTCTGAATGTTATTTTTCGTCTGTACAAAATTTCTGTTCATTTGTTGAAATTCGACGTAATTTAGATCAAAATCTATTTTTTTCGAAAAATTCAAAATTCTATAAAATCCGAACCGCTTTACCGATTTCGTCGAAATTCAATACCATACAACATTGAACGTATCTTCAGTTATGAAGAACTATTTAGCCAAATCGGCGAACTTTTACGAAAGTTAGAGCGACCACGCCCTTTTTTCAACAAATTAAAATCAACATAAAATCTTAATGACTTCACATATTTTGGCAAAAATCACAACATTCAAAGAGGGGCAGCTACTCTACTTGCGTGCCAAATTTGAGCCGGATCGCTCGAACGGTTACCGAGTGAGAGGAGATTGAATTTTCGAAGCCCAGCACACACACACACACACACACACACATACATACATACGGACATTTTTTCTAAACCACTTTTCTCGACGTTTTAGGTGATTCTAAGCATACTGACATGAAAATCTCGAAAAAAAAAATTTCATGAAAACAAAGCTTCCTCTATGAGGAAGCAAAATGAAAAAAAAAAATAGAGGCCAGCTTAAGAAATTGAACACTGTTCTAATTAAACAACTAAGATAGTTCTTTCCAGTTTTTCATCCAAAAAACATGAAAAAAACAAAAATTCAAGAGGAAAGTTGAAAAATTAAAAGAAAATTTAATATTGGAACTATCTCCAAATTTTCCATTTTCTTTGCCATCTTCGGTTGATACTCAAATTTGAAAAAAAAACAAACATACGGTGATTAGCCTGACAGAGATGTTATATTCTTGGAAAAAGCATTATTGTTGATAAAAAAAAGAAAATAAGCAAACAGATTCCTACCACGCAGTGCCAGTCTCTAGGCATTAAAAAGATAAAATTTCACAAAAAGAGTACTTCCAAATTCTTCAACTTCTGTCTCAAAAATGAAAAATAGCCAATATTTTTTATAAACCCTTCGAATACAAAGCTTCGTGAAAAAAAAATGAAAAATTTCGTCTCTACCGTTGAGGATGATAAACACTGTACTTCCGTTATCAGCCTCGTTCCTATGCCACTGTTTCGCGTCGTTTCGGCATGACAATTCCACGAATAAGGAAAAAAAAATGTGTCAATTTGGTGAAACTATATTGCGGTTAGCTGCATCATATGCATTAGCATCGACTTAATGCGCGTCCATTGAATCGCTATATGGCTTTTATATGGCTGAAAATATAAAATATATACTCACATATATTATATTACTGAAAATGGCCCTGGTGAAGATATTCCTCTAAGAAATTATGAACATTTTTCTAAAGACATGTAAAAATTTTCCAAAGCCATCTGAAATGCTCTGAGAGGAGAAAATATTCGCAGAAAAGTTAGAAAAAAGTGAAAGTTATCTGTAAATCTAAAAATGTCTAATTTGTTTCGAAAAATCTTATTTTCTTAGCCAATAGCTCTTAAAGTAAATAAATAATGCATTTTGAAAGGATAAAAGGCCGAAAAAAACGTAACAATTTAGAGAAATGCCGGTTTAAGAAATCATAAAAATCGACATCTTTTTTTTATTTTCCTTAAAGAAAAAGTGTCAGAGAAATATTTTCACCAGGCGAAAATTCGCCACACATAATGGCGGCGGTGCTCCAAAACGTCCGCAGCAATCATGACCGTTAGATGTCGCGTGATAAAGTTTCAAAAAAATTCTGCTCAACTGGAAAATTCATAATCGATCGAAAGTCAGTCTTTTCTGGTGCGATTTGTAGCAGTGAGTCTGGTGCTAGCGCATAAAATCATCGTACCCATGTAAAAATAAATAATGGCTGCTTACAAGCGTCCGAAAAAATGAATGAAAAGCTCATTTTCGATGTATCATTAATAACTACTAAACTATACGCAAATCCGTTCCAGATCCAATGCAATTCCTAAGTGAAATGTTGTTAACAATTGTGAAGCAAAAGTTATCCGTGCAAAAAATATAAACGAATGTAATTCGGGAATCCGATCGGCCCGACTAATCGTATTAGATGTAAAAGGGCTTTGCAGGGAAAGGTATGACTAAATTATTATTAGACTCATTCGTATAATTGTTGAACTGTTGTAAAAAACAACCTAGAAAATAAACGAATATATATATATACATATATATTAATAAGAATTGAAAAAATCGCTTTGCAACATTTATTCGATAGATTTAAAAATCTCGAACGAATATTGCGGTTCGATTTATCGTTGGTATATAATATAATTATTCTATAAAATTAAACGTAGTTATCGTGTTGATCGTAATTTTTCGTAGGTGAATGCGTGGATATATTAATTAGTTGCGATGTGATTGAGCGATACGAACGATTGTACTGTAGATGAAGAATAAATGCTATTTAGTATTATCATTATTTTTATCAGCGATATCGATTTATATATATTGTCGTAACGGTACTGGATGTCTTCCCGTTAAAACACATTTTTGTATAGTTATCCATTTTATTGGTAGTAATTTAGTCGATAAAATTAGGCTTCGAGTCACCATCGTTGTATGATAATAGCTTTTTGCGCAAAGAATGTTTAAGCAGAAATAATGTATTGATTTTTTTTTGTTAACTGGCCCCGGAAAATGTCGCAAAATACTACGAAAATTATAAAAATTATCGGTAGCATAAAAATACTATTTTAAAAATTGTTTATTGTTAATTCAATTTTATGTAATAAGAATAATTTCAAGAAATTAATTAACTGAATTATCTGCTTTTTTTAGAATTTTCGTTTTTTATTTATATCTATGTGACATTAGGGGCCAATTTTTTTTTTGTAACACGTGCATGAACAGCGGGTGCGTTTCATGGCAGTTTTGCGGGCCGAAAGTGGCTAGTTTCATAGCAGTGTTGAGACGATAGGTTGGCGCATGTGCAGTTGGCGACTCCTTCACTTTCGAACCTGCTGTTTCACTTTCGACCCTAGGGTGGAAAGTTGGTAACCTCACTTTTCACTGTTCGTCCCGCAAAACTATCATTCAAAGCACCACTATTCATGCCCTTGTTACAAAGAGTATGGTGTGCAACAAGGGCCGAAAGTTGGCGATTGCGACGAGCGTGACGTTGCCGCCCGAGCGAAGCGAGGGCTTCAATCACACGAGTCGCAAACGCCAATTTTCGGCCCTTGTTGCACAATATACTATTTAAATGAACTTATCTTTTTATGGCGCATGCGCAAAATGTATGCGCTCAACGCTGCTTTTATCGATAACTCTGCATGCAAACTTGCGAAACTTCATTTATCGATTAAAATATTTAAAAACAACGTTTTGATTATTGAAGTTTCAATATGAAATATTTTTTAAAACCGTTTAGAATTACAATTACAATTATTTTTTAAAGCAAAACTATACGCGGCGCATAATTATCCTGCAGCCTTTGGCTCAGAGTTATGATAGTACTTTTAAAAAATAATAGCAATTTCAATGTTTCGACAGTCACAATTTAATGTTGTCTAACAAAAGGAAATAGTGATGAACGCGCCGTCTTTGCCGATTAATGGACTTTATGAGTGTGCTCAATATACATATACATATTATTCAGTAACGTTGTACCCGAATTGTATATGGCATTAATATATACTTATATAAAAAGACAAAAATTGATATGTAGAGTATTTTACTTCCGGTCTTTTAGGAGGCGACATTAATTTAACAGTTTACGAAATTTATTTATTTATTTTCCATATTGTTTAAGGTCCCAACAATTTGTTCCTAAAAGTTTTGATTTTCAGTTGTAATAAGTTTACTTATTTATTAATTTATATTTTTCTTGAATTTCCATTTTGGTTCTATATTGCTACTTTATTTCAAACCAATTCTGGGGCACGGCAAAGGAAATGCAGCCGGCTTAATAACTTCCAAATTAGCAGATTTATTTAACATTATTAGATCATTTTTCACATTATTAGCTCACCCGCATCACACACATCCATCACGTTCTTTCACACAAAATATACAAAAATAATTGAACAAATATTCATTGGCCATTCGCACTACAAAAATATTTAAAAAATAATGCTCTCTCATCCATTAAACATACCATCTAAAACAAAATATAAAAATAAATAGTTTCTGTTGCGCTCTCTTT